>OY757922.1:10856384-10911384 GCA_963585895.1 Sepioteuthis lessoniana
TTAAGAAATGATCCTGTGTTGCATCTTGATCGTGTGGATAGATTGGGTAAATACATCCATCGTTTCGATATCAAGAAGGATTTTCTCAACTTACTAAACTCATATGACCAAAGTGATTGTCAGGACTTGGATTTTCCCAACTTACAACGCTCATATGATCTAAAAGAAAATCAGGAGTTAGGTGTTCCCAAATAACTACACTCATATGATCTAAAAAATTGCCAAGACTTGGAATACACTAAGTATATATCTTTGAGAGGGTTAGTGGTAATTGGTCTAATGAGTAGAGTGTTAGCCAATGGTCCGTGAGACCGGGTTTCAATCCTAAGTCGAGTCATACCGAAGACTCAAAAAATGGTACTTGATGCCGCCTTGCTTAACACAGCACTGTAAGGTAAAGGATCAAGGGTAAAGTGAAGCAATCCAGGGAATGGCGTAGAGCCCTCCTCTACACCTCGGTGTAGTAGCTATTGAAAAGGGAGCCTTCGGGTCACCCTCGACTAAGGTCGCCAAATTTACTTACTTTTACTAACCAACCAGATTGTATGGATATAAAAGTGTAAATGTCTTTTATAGCATTGTCACAGTAAGGGTAAATTCTTATTGATACGATCAAGTATTTCAGTAATATAATATTACAAGCAATGATGACCATAGAGGGACCGTAAAGCGTGGAATTAAGGCCTTATCCTGCACTAAGTTACCCTGTTAGGTAAAAGAACACATCGGATCCTGTGGAGTGAACCCGGATAACAAATTCTGCAATTAATGGATAGAAGTAATGCTGGAGGTGTATGACAGCTGATCGATATTATGGTAAACATATTTTGATCTCAGGGAGGAATGTTGTAAGGTCAACAGGAAATCACATGTGCTCAAGTTAGTCAAGTACTTTAGTGAAAAGGAAGACTCCCTACTTGATACCTTGCCTCGGATTGTCACTTGAGTATTATCAAAATAATTCAATGAGTGGTATCCATGTTGCAAAAGCGTTTGCGAAAGACATGCAGACGTTAGTTTACACAAATACCATGTACGAGAAAATAAGACCTTTGAGTAATCTTAATTTATCTGTTTTGATCTCATCATAATCATCACCATGTCGTGCCGCCAGCACGGATATCCCTGACCCTCTCTCGCCACTTCTCCCTATCATTCATCACCTCCGGCAGGTCTTCAGGGTTACATCCTGTGTCCTCACATAGTTGCTGTAAGTTCGTGCTGGTCGTCCTGCTTTTGCACATCCATATGTAGGGGTCCACAGGAGTACATCGCTTATGAGCTCGTCCTTGCTTCTCCAGCAGTGTCCCGCGTGTCTGGTTCGTCTAACTTGTATAGTTTTCATGATGGGGGGCAAGTGTCCGTATAGTTGGTGTCTCGTGGGGTGTTGTCGCCAGGAATTGTTCAATACTGCTCTCAACATCCTTGTGTAATTTCCGTCTAGTTTTTTCTCCAGCCGTTTAGTTATCGTCCATGTAGTGCATTCATATAGCAGTATCGACACAACCGCTGCCTGGCAGAAACTGCGTTTCATTTTATCGGTTAGGTCTATATATATATATATATATATATATATTGTCGATTCATTCCTTTGAATTTATACGACTTCTATTGAACAGCTCACTTGACTTTTAATATAGCCATGATACGAATATGTGAAATATTTAGATATGTAGAACGTTCACATGCATAGAAATCAGAAAAAACACTTGAAACACTGACGACTTTCTTTAGTTCAGGTACGAAACTTTTATTACTTTCTTGGGACTTTTAGGTTTTCAACACGAGGAGAGAAAGACACACAATTTCTACTATGCTGACTTTTCCATCTAACCCAACAACGCTCGGGCATGCCGTATTCCTTAACTGGACTGGCCTCGCCCAGGTCCAAAAATCAACTCGCTTCGTCGAGCTTCAAATCTCAACTAACTGCTTTTTTTCAAAAATCACCCAAAATCCTCAGTCCATCGCTTCCGGGCATGACGTCATTCACATCCCCACTCCCATTTCCCATTCGGGGTTTTTATTATGACATCTGTGATTGTCACATCCTCTCCGCACGAGCGTGAACACCTGCGCTCAATGTGTGCCCCTACTCGTGCACTTAGCCGAATAGTTCTAAACCTAACTAAACCGAAAGATAAGATATAACCAACGAAAAATGATAAATATAATATAATCCCTCTGCAATTATATAACAGATTCGGGCTTTAAGGTAAGCCGACTGCATCTCTGCAGTAGAATAAGGCACCCTTCCCAACGAGTGTCCTGTATGTAGCACAAAACTGCATCTGATGGTAAAGCTCTGGAGAATGTGGAGAACCTCTTCTTTTCCATCACTCTCAGATCCACTCTGACCAGGGGAGGTAGTATCCTTTAGGGTCCATTCGATGGGTTGAATACTGCTAGTGACCTGGCTATGTCACTAAACTTCATCTGATCCTATTTACCAACCCCTCCGCTCGGGCAGGATATGACACAAGGTCAATTTTTAAGCGGAGTTTAACAGGTTTGAATTCAGAGTTTTCCTTCTCCTAGACTAGCTGCCTAACCAAGGCTGAAGAACCTAGTCTGCCCTACTATTTACCCATAGCTGGAGGGAGAATAATTGGATTCATACCTTTCCCAAGGGTATTAGTGCTATGTGAAATGCAATGAGTTTCGTCCAGGATTTGAACTCGTGTCGCCGTGTTCGTTTCCTACGACGATAACAATTACACCACGGGCACCTCCAAACTTCATCTGATGGTAAGGCTCCTGTCCTGAAGCTTCGAGAATGTAAAGTAGTCCTTCATTGTCATTACTCCCAGACTCTCTCAGAGCGGGAGCTGTAGAATCGGTTAGGGTCCCATCTATGGGTCAAATAGAACTGTCTAACTATTAACAGTGCGCAAACAAATAATTCATTTTAAATAGAATTATTAGTGTTTGATAGTAATTTAAGACCGCTTAACTGTATGCAAGCAAATGGGCCCTTGTTTGATTAAAATGTTACGTCCGATCTATTCGTTTACAAAAAATATTGTTGTATATCCATAATACAACTGCACGTGTACATATACAAATATACACTTACGTGCGGAAACATCAATAACTGGTAATGAACGACTTCAATAACGAACGAATACACTTCTTTATAAAATTATAAATCTCTCACACTTTATTTTCGAAAGGGTGATGTTTGTTGTGGGTGAGAAATGAGTGGAGACAAGAACGGACTGCTATATTGACCCAAGTTCCTCTCGCGACCATAGCAGCACTTCTTTCGCATCTTGGCTTGGGTTGCTCACTAAGGGTCCAAAGCCCTCTGCCTGGAGCTGGTTCTCACTTCGGCATCCTGTCTCCAGCTGACTCAAAACGTCCGGGTACCTGGTTATATTATTTTCTTAAGTCCACCTGCTTCCGCTGTTCTTCCACTTATTTACACAGGGGCATCTCTTGATTGACGGCTCGGTCGAGGGTCAATATATAACAATATGTATTTGATGTGAATAAAAGTTGGCATTAAATAATTTACAAGGGTTGTGATGCCATAAACCTCAATCAACCAATCAACCAACCAACTTCTATGGAATAAAAGATACAAATAAAACTTTGTTTGCTAAAAAAAGTTTTATCTAATTATTGTCTTCTATTTTATAAACAGGAAACTTTATTAATGAAACGATTCTAAGGCGAGATTTTAATTATTTCAGTTCATATATATATATATATATATATATATATATATTGATTAGATGATCAGTGAATCCGTTGTAACATGACATAAATGATGCTTCTGTTTAGAAAGAAGAGGAAGATTCAAGTTAACGTTTAATAACTGTTTCCTTTATATCAAGAATTTGGATGAATAAGACATTTTTGATTTATACTGCTCTTCTGATAAGCATTTGAGAATTTTTTTTATTTCTTAAACGTTTTTTAAATGAGTGTCCATTATCACCTACTTTATATATACACGTGGTGCCTTCAATAAGTTTCCAGACTTTTTCTGTACTGGCATCTAAAGTTGTCGTAGACTCTTGAAAATTCACTATGTTATTGCTATACATCTTATGAGATGACTGACCAATTTCTGATTTCAGGTTCAAATGAACACCTACAGCAGCAATTGGAATACACCCTACTAAATCCTGATTGACACAGCTGGTGAATTTGAAAATGCAATCTGGACGTGAGGACACTTTAGAAGAACGATATGCAATAAAACTGTGTTTTAAACTTGGAAAAAATGATGCCACAGGAACGTATGGAATGCTTCAGACTACTTTTCGACCATCTTGCATGAATTGAGCATCAGTTTTTGAGTGGCATAAGCGACTCAAGGAAAGCAGGGAGTCTGTGAGGGATGATGAGAGGTGTGCGAGGAGTAAGGAAGTCAATACACCAGAGTTGATTGGCCAAAGGTTTAGGGTTAGGGATACTATGTTGAGGTTTTAAGGGAGTTCAGGAAGAGATTCAGTCGGAAGAGGCCAGCACTCTTCAAATCGGGTCAGTGGCATTTCCAACAGGACAATACACCAGTCCACAACTCCATCCTTGTCACAGACTATTTGACCAAGATGGGCATCAAGACAGTTCCTCAGCGTCCCTATAGTCGACACCTTGGTCCCTGTGACTTTTGCTTATTCCCTAAGCTGAGAGGCTGTCGTAATGAGACAATTTAGGAGATGAAAGAGGCTGAGACTAAGGTCACTGATACGCTCACTCAAGAGGATTTCCATGGGTCCTTCCAGAAGTTATTGGAACGGTACAAGTGCATTGCAGCCGGAGGTGATTACTTCGAAGGGGAGTAGAGTTTCATGTGTGTACTATCAATAAAAGTGCCCATACGAAAAAAGTCTGGAAACTTATTTAATGATCCTCGTGTATATATATATATATATATATATATATATATATATATATATATATATATATTACATTTTTTAAATTATAAAATGCATCCTTCAGTTGCAGATCGAACAAGAATCAATATTATTCTGTAAGGAAATATTAAGTGTGTTACGGTAATAATACAGTTGCCGGTGGGAGTTCTCGTAGCGTGGTGGCTAACATGCCTAACTGCAATCTTGTCGTAAGCGAGTTCGAACTCTTGTCTCCCTATGATGTTCACTTTTGGATTAATATCCTTGGGAAAGGTACGAATCCCCTTACCACCACAAGCTATAAGTTTAATGGTAACACTACTTCTATTCAACAAAAATGGCTTTGACATTAAATAACCCATGACGGTTGATATGTCATTAAAACAGCGAAACTGAAATCGAAACAACTGCAGTATGTGGTGCCGTTTTACAATGTTACGAGTAAATGTTTCAAAAATATGACAATGTTCTTTAAATATAGATAATTAGTATTCTTAGTTTGTGAAACTCGTATAGGTTAGTTCATTGTTCTTACGCTTGGTCAAGCCGAAAAATTTGTGTTGGCTTAATTACTTATCCGGCTTCCATCGTTTCGCCTTAACAAGGGATTTATTTAAATATAGCTCTCTTCCGGTCATTTCAGAGTCATCGTTGGCTTGACCCCTAACTACCAAGATGATTGATGTAGGGCACGCATTCATATCAAGATTTCATTGAAGCGCAAATCTGAGAGAGGAATTTTAATAGCTATGGTTAAAATAATAAGGTAAAAACAAAGTCTACAAACCAGCTTGAAAAAAATGGCCTACCCTTATACAAAGGTGCCCGTGGTGTAGTCGTTATCGCCGTAGGAAATAAACACGGCGATACGAGTTCAAATCCTGGACGAGACTGATTGCATTTCACATAGCACTAATACCCTTGGGAAAGGTATGAATCCAATAATTCTCCCTCCAGCTATGGGTAAATAGTAGGACAGACTAGGTTCTTCAGCCATGGTTAGGCAACTAGTCTAGGAGAAGGAAAAACTCTGAATTCAAACCTGTTAAACTCCGCTTAAAAATTGACCTTGTGTCATATCCTGCCCGAGCGGAGGGGTTGGTAAATAGTACCCTTATACAAAGTAATTATTTACTAAGTTTTGTAAAGTCTGGCACAGTCGGCTGTGAAGTGAGGTGTAGAATACACGGACAGCATCTCTGCCGGGGTAAGACTCTACTAATGAGCGGTCTGCATATGACATTAAACAATCTGATAGTGAGGTTCGAGTTTTGGGGAATATGGAGTACCCCTTCATTGCCATTACTCCCCGTCTTGACCGGAGTGGTAGCACCTGATAGGGTCCTATCCAAGGGTTAAATAGAAATGTGGGCATTTAAACTTTGGGCAAACAACTGATTTATGCTAAACGGTATTGTTACGAATAGAACAGTTTGATCATTTAACTATGTGCAAACACATGACTGATATCTAATTGAATCGTTAGTGATACATATTGATACTTGGAACCATTTAACTGTGTGCAAACAAATGTGTAATTTTAAAAAGAATTGTTTGTGTTAAATAACGATACTTGGAACCATTTAACTGTGTGCAAACGAATGTGTAATTTTAAATAGAATTGTTTGTGTTAAATGACAATACTTGAAACCATTTTGACTATGTGCAAATAAATGAATAGTTTTCATAGAATAATTAATGTTAAATAGAATAACTAGTATTAAATAGCAAGCACTTCACTGTCCGTATAAAAATAATAAATATTGAATAGTATTGTTTGTGTTTGATAGCAATAATTGAAACACTTTAACTGTATAGAAACTATAGTAATATTAGCAAAAAGACAGATTAATTTTAACTGATTTAAAAATGAAATTTTCTACGAATTGTTCAATTACAAATCATGTGGATATCCATTTAACTGTGTGTAAATAAATTCTTAACTGTACAAAAAGAATTCTTCGTGTTAGATAGAAGTAATTAAACTATTTAACGGCGTTGAAAAAATGAACTCAGGCTTGTTTCAAAATATTATTAACAAAACATGTTTACAAACCAAATGTATTTAATATGTATCTTTAAAAAGCATTTTATAACCGTTGTTTTGAGCGTAACTCGACCACAGATTAAAACTATCCGTGAAGCTTAGAATACGCAGATATTACCCCCAGTAAGGGGGAAAGGCCCCTCCAAAAAAAGATATCATAAGTATGACACTAAACTGCATATCATGGTGAGGCTATCATTCTAGTGATCGGTGGAATGTGGAGTAATGCTTCGCTGGTATTACTCCCAGGTCAACTTTAACCTTGCTGTAACCTAGCAAAAGTTTACTGAAAGAGAAAGAATCAAAATGGACGTTGAGAATGAAATGGAAATATTTATAACGTATGTCAAACGTATTCATGTGGAATGGGTCATACCCATTACTGTTCATCGGTAAAATATATAACAGACCTCGAGTGGTGATATTTGTCGCTGCCTCCCACCAAACAGGACTTGACACAAGGTCAAAAGCCCGGAGGCCAATTAAAGTAGGGATAAAGGGGAGGGGAGGTCGGGAAAGAGCCGAGACTCGAACCCTGCTGGTCTATGCTGCTCATCGGCTCACTTAGTGCAATGTGAGCCAGATGAGGCAATCAGTTTCACGGACCCACATACGGGTCCGGGCACGTATACCGGGTTATGGCTTAAACTAGACAACAAAGTTTAGTGCATAGGTTTCGTTTGCCGCGTCACGCTCCGGACCGAAGTCCTGGGCGTGGGCCGTGGTACCGCCTCTGCGCAAACATACAGACCTCGAGTGGTAATACCTGTATGAGTTAAATAGATTTATTTGAAAATTATAAGTATTATAAAAGTGTGCAAAATATTTATATTAAATGGAATTTCTTGATATCATATAATTGTCTGAAAAAATTATTATGGATACGTAAAATGTTAAATTTTTAAAAATGTCCATAAAACATAGAAAATATAGTTAAGAATTGTTATCCGAAATTTTGAAAGGAACCAAATTTTCGTATTAAGGAGATATATCAGTAAATAAACTAAATAATCCGACATTTTCAAAGGAACCAAATTTTCGTATTAAGGAGTTGGTTGATATGTGTAATGTGAGAGACACAACTCTGGAAAAAAATATACACTCTAGTTAAGATAAATAAATAAGTAAAATGAAATAGAGAATGTAAAAAACGAGTCGTTAACCTTCGAGAAACTCTCTGTGGTTTCAAAAAAGAAAATACGCACACTCATTCCCATCAAACGAATTCCTATAACTATTTTCAATTTCTCCTCGTTTTGTTTCTACATTTTCGGTCAACATTTTTTTAAATCTTTTTTCCTTCCGTGGGTAACGACTTTTTTTTTTGATGGGGGGGATTTTTCAATGTGTGTGTGTGTTTTGTGTTTTTTTTTTCAGATGTTTACTTGCTGATATTTACTCAAAATAATCTTACTATGTCACAACTGAATGATTGAGGAAGTAGAAAAATCACGTTGTGTCAACATTAGAAGCGGTGATATTCATGCAACAAGACATTCATTTGGTAACAAAAAATGAAATTCTCTTGCAATTTCCGAAATCGGAATACCCGTTATAAATATGTATTTATTACATTTATTTTTAGTTGCTAGGGCGTCCTTAGCATAACGGTTATTGTCCTATTCAATGTAATCGGGGACCCGAGTTCGAATCTCGGACGAGGTTCTTTACATTTTTATTTTTACTTCTTTTTTTTACCCACGGGAAAGGCATGAATCAATTTCTTTTCCTTCAGTTTTGAGTAAATAGGGCAGACTGCTCTCTTTAGCTGGGAACAACGAACATTGAGGGAAAAGGAAAAATCTGAATTCAAACCAAGGTAACTCCACTTAAAGGTTTACCTTATTGTCAAATCCTGTGCATGGTAGGGGGGTGGTAAAGAGTGACCGGTGTGCTGCAATTTGGGGGGTGGTTATAGAGTATCAAAGCAGTAAGATTATGTAATGAATTATGTCTAACATAATCCATTTGGATAATCTAATCTTCGACTAGAAATTATTAAAATCTTGGTGTTTTAAAAGAATATTAGATGAAAGTTGACAATTTATAAAGATGTTGTTCGATGTGTCATTATGTATGGGTAATATTGTGTCAAAAATCATATGCTGAAGCTAAAATCATTTTACTGTGATGTTTATGGAACTGATTTTTTAACATTGATTCTTCGTCGACCGATATTGTTTGTCTAAAATTAACTTACTTGCTCTTAGTTTAGATAAATGAATTAAATTTCTCATAGAATATTCTTACAGATGTACTTTTTCCTGGGATGTGATACATATATATATATATATATATATATATATATATATATATATATATATATATATATATATATATATATATATAGTTCTTACGAGGTCTCTTGGTGATTTAATGGAGGACCAAATGTTGCAGTATTTTTAAATAGTCCTCAATATCAATGATAGAGCATTTAAATATATATATATATATATATATATATATATATATATATATATATATATATATATATATAGAGAGAGAGAGAGAGAGAGAGATAGTGTTCTAGTGTTCGCCAATGGTCTGGGAGACCGTGGTTCAATCCCAGGTCTAATCTTACTAAAGACTTAAAAAATGGTACTTGATATGTCCTTGCTTTAACACTCAGCATTATAAGGTACGTATCATGGGTAAAGTGGAGCAACCCAGAGAAAGGAGTAGCGCCCTCCCCTATACGTTGTTGTTGTAGCTATTGAAAAGGGAGCCTTCTGGTCGCATTCGACTACGGTCGCTAACTTTACTTTATATATATATACATATAAGCGAAAAGCAATTGCTTCAATAAAAAAACAACTTTATAATAAATACAGAGCGATATAAAAACTAAAATAATTCTTATCTTACTGTCTTTTAAAAGTTTCACGAGTTTTCTTGCTAGAGAAACAGCCATAAAAGAGAAAGTTGTACGTCGGATGTAATTCAAACAAAAATATAAAATGATAATGAAGGATAATTGTTTTATAACTTTGGAAAAACCAAAAAATCCAAAAATTTGAACTGATAAGAAGGCAATTATCAAAACGAGGCTACTATTTATAGTGGACAAATAATAATTTCGGTTTTTAATCACCTCCACTAGAAAGCTTATTTTATGTTCATACTATCGTCTAATTTTTTCTATCAATCCATCAATCTATCTAACGATCCATCGATCGATAAATGATGTAGTTTGATGTATTCATGAATAAAGAGTGATCGATATAATTGGAAGCGAATATGCTTAAGTTAGAATAGCGAAGAGATAGTGTTAACGTTACTTGGTAACAGTCAGTTTCTCCCGTTATACATTTACCTAACCTGATGAACGAATAGGAGAGAAACTGACTATTGGCAAGCACCGTAGACACTGTGTCTACGCTATCCTGACAAAGATAGATAGATAGATAGATAGATAGATAGATAGATAGATAGATAGATAGATGTGTATGTCTGTGCATGTAAATATCGATAATATAGTTTGGTATATTTATAAATAGATAGTGTTCAATATCGTTGATAGAGCATACTTTTCTTAGCTCGGGTAGCTTAAATACTGTCAACGATGCTTGGTAGCTGTTAGTTCCACGACTATGCTATTATTGTTTATATATATATATATATATATATATATATATATATATATATATATATATATATATATATATATATCATCAAATGGAAGGTTTGGGGAAGAAAAATATTGCATCTGATTATATATATATATATATATATATATATATATATAGAGAGAGAGAGAGAGAGAGAGATGGTTGTTGTAGGTTCAAAGAAAGAATAAGGATATATTTTAAAATAAGAAGGTCCATGAAGAGTTCAAAAAATATTAATCTCTTCGTGGACCTTCTTATATATATAATCAAATGCTATATTTTTCTTCCCTTAAATCTTCCATCTGGTGATTTTTTTTCTTTTACATGTTTGTTTGTTTTATTTGTTGTTTTTTTTTGTTTGTTTTTTAGTAAATGCATGGAATTTCTAGTGACAGTGATGAAAGGGATCATGACGCAAAAGTTATTTTAATCTATATATATATATATATATATATAGAGAGAGAGAGAGAGAGAGAGATTAAAAAATCGGTTGAAATATGCTGACTATGTGTCTCATGAAGTGTGAGCAAATAAGGTTAATTTTCGACATAGTCCCCGTTGCGTTCCACACACTACTTCGATTGGTGTTGCAATTCTTGGTTCCCATAGGTCAAAAAAGCCATCGAAAGCACTTATGACATCATCATATGAACTTTCCAACCAATAAAGTTTTTAGCCCACCCTCGTATTTACGGGTGCATTCCTAGAGTGGCTACATCTCTTAGATCTGACTTTATCATCGCATCTTTAATCTTTTCTCACCGTTGCCACCAGCAATTTTTTACCACACCCATTACACGAGATTCTATTTTTTATAATTACTTTTTGCAGTTTATTTTTTCTCTATTCGTGACTTTCATTCGTTGACACAATTAGTTAATGTAAAATTCTAGCTTACCGTCGATAGAGATTTTATCGCTGAGTTTCCGTGTTCAGACTACCTTTATGTTATTTTATTTTATTTTATTTTGTTTTATTTTGTTTACAGTGTTTCCGTTAGCTCTTTGTTTTTGTCCTTGTTGTGCTGTTTTCTGTTTTTGTTTGTTTGTTTGTTTATTTTTTGTTTTTCGTTGGTTTTTTTTTTCGGTATTTTTATGATCGTTTCTATTTCAGTTTCTTGACTTTTATTTTTACATGAGACAACCATCAATGTACAGCTTCTCTCTCAACGTCTGTAGGAGCTGGGCTTTTACTTTCTGAGAGGATGTTACGCTACGGGCCCCTGTCGAAAGTCATCATGCATACAAATACGAAATGACTCGGTTGTTTCATTATAGACATTTTTATTTTGCTACAAACCTCTTCGTAATAGCCACGAAACGAATGAGATAGGCAAAAGGAATTACTTGGGCACATTAGATAGAAATGAAAGTGTATAAAGTTGGAGACGAAAGAGACAACCATAGATTTAGAAATTCTTCTTCACTGACCTCTAGGATAAAATAATTAACTAAAATAATTAAAATCCCTAATTATATTACAAGGAAATATACTCGTCTGATTCTCTTCGTTTTATTTTATCGGATAGGTTTGAGTTCCATATGATCAATAACCTATCGATCGCAGTCCATGCCTTCACTAAGCGCAAATTGATGTCATTTACAGTAGAAGAGACGTTGCTACCGAGATACATGAACTTGTCCACTTATTTCAGACAACAACCATTTAGTATGGAAATGTTTATTTTTTGATTAAACATATGCACTCCGTTTTGTCTGCATTTACAGGGAGAATAATGCCTCCCTTCTCTGCTCCAGACTGCACAGAAGAAATTCGGCTTGGGTAGGTGTTGTTGCTAGAAGTGCAATTTCGTCGGCGTAGTCTGTGTCCATAATAGTTTCCGCGGAGTGTCATTTGCTTCTTGCATTTTAACGCAATTTCTTCCGTGCAACTGTCGGTTCAATTTTACTATATGGATGCACCACATGGACGCTGACAAATCGCACGGAGAAAAATCTAGACGGGAACTGCACAAGAATGCTATGAGTCATATTGAACAAATCCAGGAAACAACATCCCACAAAACAACAGCTGTACGGCCACCTACTTCCTATCTCTAAAACCATCCAAAAAGACAAACAACACATGCTAGAAACCGTGGAAGAAGTAAGGACGACCTCCCAAGTGACGTTCTCCTATGGACCCGTTCATGCAAACTTGCAAGTGTTGACGGACCAACAAGAACTTATCTACAACAGATCTGTATGGACACAAGATATAGTCTAGAAGACCTGCTCGAAGCGATGGATGATAGGGACAATTGGCGAGAGAGAATCAGGGAAATCCGAGCGAGCAGTCTGACATCATGATGACATCGCGACTCACCGGATTTGCCACTAATGCTTTGAGCAAGGCTTCAGAATCTACAGTTTTAGGTCTACCTGACATAACCTGATCGTTGAGGTCCCTGCAACCCATGCCAAATTTCTTGAACCATCTGCTTGTTGTACCGTGATCAACTGAGCCTTCACGTTTGACACAGTAAATGTTTTGATTACTTCTACAGCATTATAACCTGATTAAAACCTAGTCCAGTCAGCTGGAGGGGTCTCTAGAATACACCGACTTCATCTCTGTAGAGGGGTAAGACCCCTCTAAACGAGTGTCCTGGATATGACATTAAACTATCTGATGACGAAGCTACACTCTTGGAGATTTTTGGGAACACGAAGTACCCTTTCTTTTCCACTGTTTCTACGTCCACTCTGACTCAGAGTGATAGCACCTGAAAGGGTCCAGTGTGTGGGTAAAATAGAACAAACTGTGTGCAAACAAATGACTGCTGTTCAATTGTGACTTATATAGCAGTACTTGAAACCATTTAACTGTGTGCAAAAAAGAGCTCATGCTCGTTTAAGAATGTGAACAACAAAATGTTTATACATCATGTCTATATCTAGCACTTATGTATAAACAGGATATGACATTGAATAACTCACAATATTTAGAATGCCATAAAAGCCAACGAAACCAAATCATATATATTTGATTTATATGTATAAACAGGATTTAGCATTAAATAAACTACAATGTTTTATACGTCATAAAACCCAACCAGCCAAAATTATATATATATATATATATATATAAACAGGATTTGGCATTAAATAAATTACAATGTCTGATGTGCGATAAACCCCAGTAAAACCAAACCATATATATTTCATCTTTATGTAAAACAGGATTAGACTTTGAATAATAACCTATAATGGTTAATATGTCGTAAAACCCAACCAAACCATATCATAAATATTCAATATATATGTATAAAGAGGATTTGGCATTGAATAACCTACAATAGTTGATATGCCATAAAACCCAACTAAACTAACTCAAATATATAAGTAAAAGTAAAGTTGACGACCGTTGTCGAGGGTGACCCGAAGACTCCCTTTTCGATAGCTACTACACCAAGAAGTAGAGAAGGACGCAACTCCTTTGCCTCTATTGTCCCACTCTACTCTTGATACGCACCTTATAATGCTGAGTGATAAGCAACGAGGCATCAAATATCATTTTTTGAGTCTTTGGTATGACTCGATCTCGAATTGAATCCAGGTCGTCCGGGCTATTGGCGAAATCTCTAACCATTATGCCAATACATATATAAACTAGATTTAACATTAAATAACCTACAACGACTGGTATGCCATAAAACACAACTAAAAGAAATCATATATATATATATATATATATATATATATCAACTAGATTTAACATTAAATAACCTACAACAGCTGGTATGCCATAAAACCCAACCAAACCTAACAAAACCGATTCAAATCTGTTAAGTATAAGTTCCCAATATTGGTCGCTGATCTTTACGGCTTTCAAATCACACACAGAATGAAGTAATTCACAGTGCTGTAGCGCCCTATCAACCACGATACTACCAAACACAGAGGGTACACTCCACGGCTTGAGTTGCTTCGGTCACGTGATATACGCACCGCAAACTATCCTGTGCGACCAAAATATTGCAAAACCTTTGGTTCACCCTTGTGTAAAGTAACATACCCGGCCCCAGGGTTTGCTATGAGGGTACACGGCACTGGCGGGGTCTCCTAACATACGAGCCGCCTGGAGTATCACTGGCAAGCATAGATTCACACGGCACTGGACCTCCAGCTCTAGTGAATCTATGACAAGGAAAGTCACCTGGCTTTGTGCCGGGAGACTTAGCAAAAGTTCGCTAGGAAACGTTGCATCTCGTGATCCAATGACTAGCATTGTCCAGCAGTGTATGAGTTTCGTCTCGTCACCGGCTTCCCTTTTCCTAAAATCCCCACAATAAAAAAAGACCTTGAGTCAAATCTTGTCCTGTATGTGTAATGGATAAATAAACCCTAATTGGTAATGTCGGGTAAACTGAGAATTGCAAAAGGTAGATTGAGGGGCACTGGACTGTGTTTTCAATGTCAATAATCATTCAAAATAAGCAACTTTCAACAGAACAACTAATGAATTATATCTTCACTCTAACCGACCTACTACCCATGCAGATACTTTTTAAGAAGCACACATTCCCGCTAACCATAAAAACAACTTTAATTTCAAAAGTGTTGGCCGATATTACCTAACGAATCGAATTCATTTGAAGCACAAAATAGAAACTAACGTTCAGTATTTTTAAAAAATCAATAATCGATGGATTCAGAGATTACTGGATGATTGGAAATCAAACAGAAAGAGTGAACTCAATGAAGAGATCTATAAATCAGCCGAACAGCAGAAAGTGATTATTTGCTTTTGATAGCATTTTTTACTGACGGCAATGATTATTGTAAGAATGGATAGAAAGGGAAGTGTTCTTTTTGATTGTTATCAAATAGGCTGAAATTGATTTCATAAAAAGCTTATTTGTGGCGAGCTAAGTATAGCATTCACCTAATTCTGGATTCTTACGAATATTCTATGATTCCAATTTAGCCCGAAAATAATTTTTAAGAATTATTTGGACCCCCACCTCTCTCTCTCTCTCTCTCTCTCTCTCTCTCTCTATCTATCTATCTATCTCTGTAAATATATATATATATATATATATATATATATATAGAGAGAGAGAGAGAGACTTCCGGGTAGATTCAAGCCTTTCCCAATAGCTTTAGTGAGAAGTGAAATACAAACAGCTTCGTCCAGGATTTGAACCCGGGTTGCCGATTTCAATTCCTACGATGATAACTCTTACAGTTAGAACAATCAATATGGTATATTTTCCGAAACCCTAACTACAACATTGCTTTCTTTCTTTGCAGATTAACTGTACGTCAAATGATTTTTTGTTGGATTACATCTGACTGGATACGAAGCGACATTTCTCATTGTTCTCAACTAATAAAGGTAGGTGTGCACAATATTTCCAATAAATGAATATAAAATATTTGTTAATCATCAGTTTTCAACAAAAGCTAGAATTTTGTTGATATTTAGATACAACACCCAACAAAAACATTTGTACCTTTAAACGATAATGTTTATTGAAAATGTAGCTGAATTACTCGTTTTGTTTAACCCATTTGGGCCTAGATTGTGTATAGCACTTGCTGTTCAAAAATAGTCATCGATTTACAAACTGGATTATCGCTGCTTCACTTCGGTGATCTGACAGAAACTGTTTCTTTCAATGTGACTTTACTGTAAGCTGGCTGAAATCTTTATGCAAAGAATTGATAATGGATGAACCTTTTGAGTTCAGCGCGATCTTTTGTCCTGTTATTAATACAAACTATTAATTTCGACCTCTGTGGACGCAATATGCTTTTATTGATCCTGCCAAAATATTATTTACCCCAGGGGTTTATATATACCTTTTTGAGAATTCCTGGTTTAAAAGACAGTCTTCAGTTTGGTTTGGTTTTATGCCATATCAACTGTTGTAGGCTATTTAATGCCAAATCATTTTTATACATATATGTTAATTATATGATTTCTAAACAGATTTGTTAATAATATTTTTAAACGAGCCAGATTGGTTTGGTTTGGTGGGTTTTATAGCATATCAACCTTTGTAGGTTATTTAACGCCAAATCTATTTTTATGTAAATAATCTGTTCTATTTAAAACAATTCAGTTTAGCATAAGTACACAGTTTAATTGTCAAAAACATTTCTATTTCAAACTATTCAAGCAGTTATATGTAACAATTCAGTTAAGTGTAAATACAGTTTTAATGTGGAAAACAGTTCTATTTCAAATAATTCAGTTGAGCATAAGCACGCTGTTTAAATGCAAGTACGGTTTAATTGTCAAAAACATTTCTATTTCAAGCTATTCAGTTTACTCAAACAATTCAGTTTAGCATAAGTATGGTGTTAGTTCTATTTAACCCATAGATAGGACCCTATCAGGTGCTACCACTCCGGGCCAGAGTGGACCTGGGAGTGATGGCAATGAAGGGGTACTCCGCATTCTCCAAAGCTCCAGCACTACTGGAACCTTGCCATCAGATTGTTTAGTGTCATATCCAGGACACTCTTTAGGGGGGTCTTACCCCTCTGCAGAGAAGCAGTCGGTGTATTCTACAGCCCCAGCCGACTGGGCAATAAACGAGCCAGAGGTATTTTTTGGCACACAGTTAAATGGTTTCACTTATATTTATCTAGTACGAATAAGTCTTTTTACTTTTAATCATTGATTGCACACATTTCAATGTTTTCAAATATTAGAATTTCACTCTAAATTTTCAGTAGAACATCAGTCTTGTTTACACAGAGTTAAATTATCAAACAGTTCTGTTTCAAAAATTTCAATTTAAAATAAGTCAACAAAGTTAAAGGGTTCGAAGTTTTGCTATGTATCACTAACAATTCAATCAAACATCAGTCATTTGTTTACACACAGTTAAATGATTTATCAGTTCTATTTCAAGCAATTCAGTTTAGCATCAGTCATTTGTCGGCACTCACAAAGTACACCGTTTAAATGTCATACATTTCCATTTGGCCCATTTCGTATGCTACTAATTTGGGCCAGAGTGGACATGGGGGTCATAGCTATGAAGAGGTACTCTTCATTCCTCAAAGCTCCAACCTAACTGGAGCCCCACAATCAGATTGTTTAGTGTCATTAACTGGACATTCGTTGGGGGAGTCTTACCCTCCTGTAGATATACAGTCGGTGTATTCTAGAACCCCTTCCTATTGGTCCGTCACTGTCTTCAGGTACCAAGTAGGTGTAAGACAGAAAACAATAAAAAAATGTTTAAATCAAGATTTTCATCTCTATTTTAAAAGTTTTCTCTTGTTACAGTGGTCTTTAATTACCCTGCCGCTTCTTTTAAGTGCATTGCTCAAATAAAATTCTGCCATTTTTTCTAGGAGTAAATGAATCTTATCAACATTTCATGCTTATTTTCGTTTTCCAAAAAGTTGAAAGATTAAAAACGGCGTAGAGTGTTCGCCAATGGTCTGGGCGACCTGTGTTCAATCCCAGGTCGCGTCATACCAAAAACTTTTAAAATGGTATTTGATACACTCAGCAATATAAGGTACGTATCAAGGGTAAAGTAGACCAATACAGGGAAAGGAGTAGCGCCTTCCCCTACATATTGGTGTTGTAGCTATTGAAAAGGGAGCCTTCTGGTCGCCCTTGACTAAAGGGAGACAACTTACTTACAACTCAAATACACCCTCAACATTATAATCATTAAGTAAAAATCGGTTTGAGAATTAATTTATTCTTTCATCATTATCATCATCATGTCTTTCCGCTAGCACGGATATCCCTGACCCTCTCTCGCCACTTCTCCCTATCGTTCATTGCCTCTGGTAGGTCTTCAGGGCTACTTCCCGTATCCTAACATAGCTGCTGAATGTATGTTCGAGCTGGCCGTCCTGCTTTTGCTCGGCCATATGTGGGGGTCCATTGGAGTACATCACTTATGAGCTCGACTCTGCTTCTCCAGAAGTGTCCTGCGTGTCTGGTTCATCTAACTTGGATAGTTTTCGTGATGGTAGGCAGGTGGCCGTATAGTTGGTGCCTTGTCAGAGACTTTTAAGTGTATTGCTCTTATAAATATCTCCCTATGATATGCCTATTTTCATGTGAGAGGTGGTTAATCCAAGATGCTACAAATAGTTTCAATCCGAAATTTTATTTCAGGATTTTTAGGACAATGAAATTGCAAATTACCAAACTCCGAATGCTTATTCAGCCTTCTTTCTTTTTGCTCTTGATAATTCATATAGCTTTCATGGGAATATCTTATGCAAAATGGAACATGAAATTTTTCTATCCCCGGAATCAATTTAATTTGAGTACAGTCTCAAGAGAAAAAAAATTTAAATGGAAAAATTTCCTCCTCTGAGAGTGTCAGGTTTGGCTGTACAATTTTCAGTCAGAAACGAATCGAACAAAGCATCGAACATAAAAACCCCATCAATCTACTTGCATCCGAAGAGGAATATAACAATGTTTGCCTCTAAATTTTCATCTTTTTTTAAGTTACAGAATATAAATCTTCTTGATTTTAGCTCATATAATAGAACTAGTTGTGTATTTAAATGAAGAAAACTATTTAAATCGTATAAGGGTTTGTTCAAGGTTTATGGTTAAATTTTTTTGTTGTTTATTTTTGTCTTTTGTTCTTCATGTTTCTTTATCGCAGGAATACGAATTACACTTTTGATTACTCTGCTAACATATTACCAAAAAAAAGACCTTTCCTATTTTTCAAAGAATTTAAAATATTTTCAGTTTTAAAGCATCTGATGTTTAACACATAATTGTTCTAATGCCAAATCTTGCTTCAGGACATTTCTGACTGTAAACTGCTGACTAACCAACACAAAGAATCTCAAAATAATGTCCTATCAGTCCATATTTTCGATGAAAGTGATGGACTAATATATCCTAGTAGAAATGCGGTGTTGCCGTGGCATAGTGGTTAAGTTCGTACTCCAATGGTGCAACTATATTTGCTTTTGGACTAATACCCTTGAAAAGGCATAAACTCTCTTATTCCACCAGATATGGGTTAAATAGTACTTCTATTCGCCTACATAGCTTTTTTTGGAATTAGATACCCCTCGAAAGTTGAACTGCCACTGAACAAAGAAACCAAAGCAAATTGTTATATAATTAAGGAATGATTTTTTTTTTTATTTTAATCATTTTTCATTAATTATATTTTATCATTCAGTTTGGTAAGGCTTTGAACTATTCGGGTTAAGAGTTCAGGTGTTTAGTCAATTGGGTGCAGTTTACGCTCGTGCGCAAAGGATATGATAATAAACCCCCAGATAGGAAATGAGGCCCGAGTGTGGAGGACGTCATGCCCAGAAGAGATGGACTGAGAATTTGAGAATTTCGAAAAAGAGTCAGTTGGGAGTTAACATTGGACCATGCAGGCAGATTGTTGAGTTTCTGCCATAGAGAACTGAATTTGTGATTATGTTTTTCAGACCTCTACCGACAGAGATCTCAAGCATCACGGGATGCGCAGCGCGTTTGTGGGGTCTGATAGTATGGTCAGCATAGTAAGAATTGTGTCTCTCTCCTCGTATCGAAGAACCGAAGTCAGAAGTTAATAAAACCTTTCGTACTTGAACAATGGAGTCGCCTGTGTATTTGTTTTCGCCTGTGTTTTGCATTTGTATTTGCCTGTATCTGCATTTGTATATGTACTGTTGTAACATACCCTTGATACGGTTATGTGAAATAGACATAGGGAATCCGAAATCACGAAAAACTTTCCGACTTCTTAGTTCAAGCACGAAACTTTTATTCACCTTTTTGAGTTTAAAGGTTTTTCGACATGAGGAGAGAGAGAGAGAGAGAGAGAGAGAGAGAGATACAATCTTTCTATGCTGGCTGCTTTTGCATCGGCAGCTCTCAATCCAACCAACGCGCGGCGTCCGTAGCGCACAAAGTCGTCTGGCCTCGCCCAGGTCTGAATCTCAACTTTCCCGTTCGGACGCAGGAACTGTACTAACTGCTTTTTCTCAAATCCCCAAATCCCCAGCCCACGCTTCCGGTGCGTGACGTCACTCACAACCCCTGGTCTCACTTCCTATCTGGGATTTTTATTTTGACATATCTGAATGAAACATCCTCTCCGCACGCGCGTGAACACCTGCGTTAATGTTCCACCTAACTAACCCATGCGCTAAACGAAAGGTTCTCCGCCTAACTAAACCGAAAGGCAAGATATATAAAACGAAATCCCTCCGCAATTATATTACTCTGCTGTGATTGAATATGATTATGGTTATACAACAAAACTTAGTAAAAGATACTAAAAGACCAATCAGTATATTCTATTTGTTTGAAATGTTTGAGTTGCACGAGGATAATTAAATAAGTTTCCAGACTTTTTTCGTATTGGCACTTTAATTGATAGTACACACATGAAACTCTAGTCCCCTTCGAAGTAATCTCCTCCGGCTACAATGCACTTGTTGTACAGTTCCAATAACTTCTGAAAGGCCTCATGGAAGTCCTCTTCAGTGAGCGTTTCAATGACCTTCGTCACAGCCTCTTTCATCTCCTCAATTGTCTCATAACGACAGCCTCTGAACTAAGGGAATAAGCAAAAGTCACAGGGAGCAGGGTCTGGACAATAGGGAGGCTGAGTAACTGTGTTGATGCCCATCTTGGTCAAATAGTCTGTGACAAGGATGGAGTTGTGAACTGGTGCACTGCCCTGGTGGAAATGCCACAGCCCCCATTTGAACAGTGCTGGCTTTTTTCAGTGGAATCTCTTCTTGAACTCCCTTAAAACCCCAATATAGTATCCCTAACCCTAACCCTTTGGCCAATCAACTCTGGTGTATTGACTTCCTTACTCCTCGCACACCTCTCATCATCCTTTACAGACTCCCTGCCTTTGTTGAATCTCTTATGCCACTCAAAAACTTATGCTCGATTCATACAAGATGTTCGAAAAGCAGTCTGAAACATTCCACACGTTTCTGTGGCATTTTTTCCAAGTTTAAAACACAATTTTATTGCATACCGTTCTTCTAAAGTGTCAGATTGCATTTTTGAAATTGACCATCTGTGACAATCAGGCTTTAGTAGGGTGTATTCCAATTGCTGCTGTAGCAGTTTACTTAAACCTGAAATCATAAAAATTGGTCAGTCATGTTATAAGTTGTATAGTAATAACATACGGAATTTTCAAGAGTGTACGACAATTTTTATGGCCTGTAAAAAAAAGTCTGGAAACTTATTGAATGCACCACGTATGTTTTTTGAAGCTTGCTTCATATACTGCTTCATTCTTTGGATTTTATCAATGGTTCTTCCAAGAAAGAATGAAGAGCAGGTTTATACAAAGGTAGCAGGTCTTTTCATGACCGTCAAGGACTGGGTCTATGGCATTGTCTAGAATTTACCATATTCCAATTATTCCTTTACACCAAGCAAGGAACGTAGAAAAAATGTCGCATCAGATTAATTGTACATGAAAATCTCATTGTCCTATTGTGGCACCAATAATCAATTTGGAGAGGGAAAAGTGAGAGAAATATCGAAAACGGTACTCGGAACATGAACAGGTGTTTCTCTTTGACTGTTATTCAGGTATGGCTGATAAGTTTGCTTTGATTTTTGTTTTTTTAATGGCATATTACCCTTCTTGGGTTATTCAATGCCAAATTCATCCTTCTACAAGAATAGTAGTGGTACCATTTAACCCACAGCTGGGAGGATAAGGAGTATTTTTCCGAAAGTGAACGTAATAGCGCGACTTGAGTTCGAACTCGCTTATTACGAATCCGCAGTCCAGTGCTTTAACCATTACGACCCGAGAACACCCTTATTCTGGCCGATCGTATAATGGTTACACTATGTTAAAGAATTAGTCTAGAGCTTGTGCAACCATAATATATGAAATGAAGAATTAATTCTCACTAAGGACCAAACAAAAAGACTGAATTATGAATATTTATGAAGTATTAGAACTGAATTACCAGTTTGTAATGTAATGTGTCAATGGATAATAATGTCTTACTTTATTATTCCTTCGCAAGAAAAACATATCTTTTAAAATAATTGTTGAATAAGCTTACGTTTCTTTGTTTAATGGCATATTAACCTTCATAGGTAAGCTTATGCGAAAGCTATCATTGTAAAACAGATTTAATACTATTTAACACATAGTTTGGGATTTAAGGGCGTTCTTATGTTTTACAAGTGAATTAGTCTGAAACTGAATGCAAGTAACACGACTGAAGTTCGAACTCGCTAGCTTCGAGGCTTCTATCCAGCACATTTAGTTTTTATACTGAATTGACACCATCCTTGTTTAATACGGTTTGCAGGATTTATCTTACAAGAGATCACTGAGTACTTAACACAAGGAACCTATTTTGAGAGGAGTTTTAAAATCACCGAAATCATGAATAAACAGAAATACAAATAATTTCTAAAATTAAAGAACGGCTTATTTTTTTTATAAATTATATATCTGAAGAATGGGTTGGCTGAGACAAATTGATGCTAGTACAAGAATTAGAACATTGTCATTCTTGTTTCTCTTTATCTCTTTATTGTCCAGTTCCTCGGATGTTTCCCACAATGCACTTCCGTTTACTTCTTGCTCTTCTCCTTTTAATCGTTTGACAATTTCGTCTTCTCATCATCATTTCCGGTCTTTTAATTGGTTGTTTCCGGTATCTTACAGACCACGCGACAACTGCACGTGTCTACTTGTTTGTGAGCCAGGCAACGTGTCCAACCCAGTAAAACATCTATTTTGGTTACTTCACAAGCACTCCTTTCTCTCCACTCTCAAATTACCACGAATCCGATGGGATCACGCAACAATTTTCTCAGCATGTATCTTTTCATAGCCCTCTGAACCGTAAACAATCATGGTAGTCCACGTTTTGCTTGCTTTTAACACTGCATATTAAGAGATTACCATGAAGGGTCTTGTTTTGTTTTGCCTTGAGTACATCTTTTATTTCGTTGTCTTTCTTACTCATTTAGAGAATTATGATAATCGTATTTTTTATTGGAGTATGAGCTGGAAAACCTTCCCTATAACGTATTCCACCTTGTCCCCTGGGGCTATAGAATACTTCGACTGTACCTCGCTATGAGATTTAGCTCTCCTACACACCAATTTGCCCTATTATGTCGTAAATGATGACCCATAATGCCTGAGAACGGGATCCTGGTAACTGAGAGGTTCACGACTCGATGTTGATCTTTTCTTTCGTTCGACAGTCCGTTAGAGAGACTCCATCCGATCAATAGGCTGGTCACGTCAAGCCCTAGCACCAATATGATTAAGTCTTGACTGTATTCATCCCATTGCTTTTATGGCAGGTAAATACCCAACCTTTTTTATCTTTAAGATGGCAAGAAGCGGTGACTGGGAATCAACCGCCACTAGAGAAACAGATTATGAAATATTATTTCTATCAGTTTATTAATGAACTTGAAATAAATAAAAAGTATTTTTACCCATTTATTAATTCACATGAAATTGTTGTATACTCACAACTATAATGATATCAATAACAACAGTACATATACAAATTCAAAACACATATGCAGAAACAGGCGGACTCTGTTGCTTCAGGTACGAACGTTTATTAACTTCTAGACTTTCTTCGACACGAGAAGAGAGAGAGAGAGACACACACAATTCTTAAAAGTCTTTCGTATCATACTATGCTAACAAAACTCAAACGCTCGGCACATCTCGTCGAGTTTTAGATCCCAATTCATCTTCGCTGGTCGAGACCCGAAAAACTTAACCGTATGCCTCAACGGTCGAAACATCAACTACTCGACTCCATGGCAGAGAACTCAATTCTCTATGCGCCAATGGCAGAGACTCAATTGTCTGTCTAAATGGTAGAGAACGCAACTGTCTACTACATGGCCCAAAGTTAACTTTCCAACTCTTGACTCCGTGGCAGAGAACTCAATTCTCTATGCCCCAATGGCAGAGACAAAAATTGCCTGCCTGCCTGGCCTACAGTCAACTCCAAAACTGCCTCTTTTTCAAAATCTTCAAATTCTCAGGACTAACACTTCCAGGCATGGCGTCATTCACCTCCAACCTCATTTTCTATCTTGGATTTATTATGAAAATTTTGATTGTCATATCCTTTGCGAGCGAGCGTAAAACTTTACCCAATGCTATGCACCTGAACTAAGAGCCGAACAGTTCAAAGCCCAACCAAACTGAATGATAAAATATAATTAACAAAATCGGATTAATATAAAAACATCATTCCGTAATTATATAACAAAGTAAGTGAAAATTATGTCTCCTAATTAATTAATACGCTTAAAGTCAAAGGGTATTATATCTACCAATTTCTTAATACACATGATGTTAATGAATACTATTTCTTCCAATTTATTTATACACTTATATTTAAAGGGAATCATTTCTAGTAATATATTGATACTCATGAAGTAATTGGCAATTATATCCACTAATTTATAATTACATTTATGTCTAACTTGGGAACCTTCACAGAATTTTGAAGAAAAATCATATATAATAGTAATAAGTAGTGGTACTAAATCAATATACAATCTCTAGTCCCAAAAATATACTTTAATCTGTTCAGTTGGACCCATCACGTAACGGATATTAGGGTCCAGTTTATACAGTTCGAAGAGAAGTTATCAGAATGTTGCAGGTTCAGTCCTAACAACAGGCAAAAATAACAAGGAATACTTAGTCTGAGTGGACCTGTAAGTCAAATCAACGAAACGTCCCTCCACATGGTTTAGTATCATATTCAGGACACTTGTTGCTGGGATGTTACCCCTCTACGGAGGTGCAGTCGGTCGGCGTATTCCACAGCTCCAGCTGACACGGTTGAATAATGCCATATATGTAGTTACCCAACGACTACGGCCAACATACTAAGCAACGTCAATTTGTAACGGGAGTAACACTTTAAATACAGAATTTTCCTTTACTTAAATTGTTTTCGTAACCAAGGCTAAATAATTCTACAATTTACCCGTAGCTGGGAGAGGAGGACTAATAGATTCACGACTTTACAATTTTTTAAAGTGAGTGTCGAATATAAAATATATGAATTTAAAAGTTACCTGGTAATTCGTTAAAAGAGTCATGAAAAATAACCGGTGATATGATAGACAAGACTTGAACCCTGGCTGATTCTTTTAGCAGTTCTGAGATTGGGTAGTCTTCAAGCCGTATAGTTAACCTGGGAATTTGGGTGAATAAAGATGTCGAAAATCAAGGTCTTTGTGTCTATTTTTAAGCACAAAAGTGGACACTGAGATAAACCCAGGACCACCCGAAGAAGTCCCAGATAGAAGAAGTCCCAGATAACAATAAGATCAAAGGTATTATAGCAAAATGCGGCGAAAACATTCACGTTCAGAATTTGAATTTGGTTTGCCTGCTCTATAAATGCCACTCTTAGTGGGAATACAAAATGATGCTATATAATTCTTTTTCTAATATTGAAAGCTAATTCGAAATGTTTTATTGTATATGAATAATTATTTATACAAGATATTTATTTATCTATTGAATCATAAGAATCTAATTTCTTTACGATTAGTGACGTTTTGCAGAATTCGAGCTTCCACGTAAATATTGTTTTATCATATTTTATTTTATCATTACAGACTCTTCAGACAGTTCCCTTTCTTACAAAGCAAATTTCCACGTTAAGAACATTATCTGAATCTACGATAGATGCAACCAATATTTACAGCCCTTCATAAAACACTTTGGTCATTTTATCATATTTACCCAACCCCTCCACTCGGGCAGGATATGACACAAGGTCAATTTTTTAAGCGGAGTTTAACAGGTTTGAATTCAGAGTTTTCCTTCTCCTAGACTTGTTGCCTCACCAAGGCTGAAGAACCTAGTCTGCCCTACTATTTGCCCATAGCTGGAGGGAGAATAATTGGATTCATACCTTTCCCAAGGGTATTAGTGCTATGTGAAATGCAATCAGTCCAGGATTTGAACTCGTGTCGCCGTGTCCAATTCCTGCGACGATAACCATTACACCACGGGCACCTCCACTTTGGTCATTTTATTGGGAAGAGACAAACCATTTTCAATTATTAATATAATTTGTTATACTGATCTTTCATAAAATCCTATTACAATGAAACTCGCTTCATTGTGGGCCTGCTGAGGGGTAACAACCACCCTAAGAAGGGTTTTTTCTCAATATGACAATAAGATATATCCGATGGTGAGGCTAAAGTTCTAGAGATCTGAGAAGTGTGGAGAAACCTTTCATTGCAATTATTCCCGAATCCACTCAGAATCGGAATGACAGTACTGGTAAGTGTCTTACAAATTGCTCAAATAAAAAAGTAAAAAGTAAAGTTGGCGACCGTAGTCGAGAGCGACCGGAAGGCTCCCTTTTCAATAGCTACTACACCTAGGTGTACGGGAGTGTGCTACTCCTTTCCTTGGATTGCTCAACTTTACCCTTGATACTTACCTTATAACGCTGAGTGTTAATCAAGGAGTTATCAAGTACCATTTTTAAAGTCTTCGGTATGATGCGACCTAGGATTGAACCCAGGTCTCCCGGACCATTGGCGAAACGTGAACAAGAAAAACCTCCTTAGAAACCACTACACAAAGATGAAAATATAAACATAACAAAGTCGGCTAGGGCTGTAAAATACACTGTGTCTCTCAAGAGAGGTGAGAACCCCTACAAAAGAGACTCCTGGATATTACACTAAACTGATGGTTAAGCTAAATCCTAGAACTTTACGGAATTTTATATACTACTTTAGGACAATTAATCTCAGGTCCACTCTGTCCCGAAGTGTTAGTACTTATAAGGTCCCATCTATGTGTCAAATTGAAGTTTAATCGTTTATTAAACTTGAAACCATTTAACTGTATGGAAACAAATGTTTAATATTAAATAGAATCATAAGTGTTGGATAACAATAATTGAAACTATTTAACTGTATGCAAACAAATAAGCTGTGGATCTTTTTAAAATGTTACCTACAAACTATTCGCTTACAAATCAAATGTATATATATATATATATATATATATACGTGTGTGTGTGTGTGTGTGGAAAAACTGGAAATAGATCAAACAGTATGAAAAATTTATGGAGATAAAAAAAAATACAATGTCTGTAGAAATGTTTGCCAACGTTAAACGTTTCGGTTTTGAGACCTTCATCAGGGCGTGTCAGTTTCTGAATGAAACGAAAACGATAACAAAGTTTAAATACATTCCACTTCTGCTGGTAGCATTCTGTTTCAAGCTAACGGAAGTTGTATTTTTTAGATTTTCTCATATTGTTCGTTTCATTTAATAACCAGCACACCTTGATGAAGGTTTTAAAACTCAAACGCTAAACAATGCCAAATATTTCTACTGATAAAATGATCCTCGGAAGACTTTAATAGTGTTAAATAACCCATAAAGTTTGCTCTACCATAAAAACAAGCAAGTACATAAATCAAACAAATGTAAACATAAAATGTACACAATTGCTTAAGCTTCTACGCATGAAATAACCCTATACAGTTTGACCTATTTTTAGAATGAAGGAATATATCAATCATTAATAAATATTACTATTTTGGGCCTGATCCATGTATACAAACATGGAACACCACATTAGATTATCTATCTGATCATTTATAGAGGACAGACAGACAGTTTTCAATTATCAATATATGTTGCTACACTGATTTTTTATAAAATCTCGTGACTGTGAAATAGTAATTTAAAACGGTGATTTCTTCCTCCATGTTCTGTTTTCGACGTTTGTGCAAATGTCGGCGTTTCAACTGAGAAAACTCCATCTATTTCTGCTGCTGTCATTGGCTGTCATTAGTGCATGTTTAATTAAGATGTCTGGAAAAATATACATCTGTAATTACTTTTCGTTCTGGTTTTTTTCCTGCCTGTCAGTAACGCTATTCATACAACTCTAATAGTTAAACCACAAAATATGCTGATGCTCATCTGGTAAAGAAGTAGAATTAGAATACAACTGGGTCTTTTCTGCTATTTTTTATGAAACGACGAGGCTAAGTGGTATGTCTTGTTAGGTTTCAGGACAATTACATCTTGGAGAAGAGGTACAGCCAACTAAATGAGAAATGAACGAGGCGTGATTTCCACCAATTATAATGCCTCTCAGCCATACAGCTGATAGACCAGCTAATTATTTATTTATTTGTTTTGATCAAAATGAATACTCCTATGATAGTAAATTAGATATGGGAATTAGCTGGGGAAATTTTCTGTTTCTTATTTTCCTTATTTCGGTTTTTCTCTTTATTGTATTTCATGGGTATATCGCAAATGAATAACACTATAAATATTCTTAAAACGGAGAAATCAAATGCTATCAGCGTATTTTAAACCCCATCGAGTGTTAAAAAATGAATAGGTTTCCTATTAATTTTTTGAAGTAAGTTTACAATATATGAATTCAAAAGTTAACTGGTAATTCTATAGAAGAAGAGTCATGGAAAATAACCAATGATATGATAGAAAAGATTCAACCTCTGGCCGACCTTTTAAGCAGCTCTCTGATTGGTTGGTTCACTCGTGATAACGAGTTAGTTAGGTAGAGAGGTTAGAGTTGTCCAGGGCGCCGTAACCAACGGACGGCTAAATTTTTTCCAACCGTACGGTTGACGTAAGAATTTGGATGAATAAAATCAAAGTCTTTGTGTTCATTTATAAGAAAAAATGGACACAGAAAGCAAGATGTACCCAAGACCACACGAAGAAGTTCCAGGTAGAAGACGAGAGATCTGACCAGATAGACAACTATAATAAAAAGAATAAGCTGTATACAACACGACAACACAGAGAAGAAAAATCAAGGTGAATATTTTCTAAGGTTTGTCTAGTTGTAATACAAGGCTGGAAGTATGGGGCACCCAGTAAGACTCGAATTCATGAGTAATACTGTGCACGTCTAGCTTGCTAACCATTATACCATGTGACATATGGATGTAGAGTGAGTAAGGTTGGAAAATAACTCTCTTCTGGTGTGGATTCTACAAGCGAGCGAACTCAGCGTAAAGTTATCGCCATACGAAATGGGGTCGTTGACAAGAGTTCAAATCCTGGACGAAACTGTTTGAGTTTCACTTTGCACCAATTCTCTCGGAAAAGGCATGGATCATTATTTCCCCCAATCCAGCTATAGGTAAATAGTTGTTCAGTCTCTGTTGTTCAGTCTTGGTTATACAATTTGTCCAGATAAAGAAAAACTCTGAATCTAAACAAATTGTACTGTACTTAGAAATTGACCTGTTGTCATATTCTGTTTGTAGCGAAAGGGCGGGGAAAATATAAACTGTATCTGTCCGATTGATATTCGCAGTCGAATTAAAGGCATTTACAAAAACTATAAACAAATATCGGTTTCATATTTTCTCATCAGACTTAGATATATATATATATATATGTGTGTGTGTGTGTGTGTGTGTGTGTGTGTGTGTTGCTGGTACAATGAGGGAAAAAAAGGAAATACTTTAAAAGGAATAGCTCCACAAGAGAATTTTTTTAGGTTATTTATTCTTCTCCCTGAGTTTTGTCAGTGTATGTCCAGTTCGAGTTAATTAACCATGAGAGATTTTCGTCTCTACAGATATTCTTTCTCGCTTTCTCTTTTTTCTTTTTTTTTTTTCCTTTTTTTTTTTTGCAAGAGTGTATTCTGTGTGTGTGTGTGTGTATGTGTGTGTGTGTGTGTGTGTGTGTGTGTGTGTGTGTGTGTGTGTGTGTGTTGGTGTCCGTGCCCATGTATGCGTATATGCTTTCGGTTTTTATTTTGTTTTTCACCTTTATTACTCTTTATATATATATATATATATATATATATATATATATATATATATTGTCATCCACAGACAGATTATTTCGTTGTATCACAACTCTTCAGTGTGGCTAGACACGTAGGACGCTTGAAGCTGGGATCGAAACCCGCCCAACTTTAAATCAGACTTATTATCAGACCGCTCGGCCAACAAGCGTACCCCCATCAGCTAGGAAATTAAAAGGTATTAAGTAGCTGTAGCAGCAGCAGCGTTCGTTTGTTGGCATTTTATACCTCACCGGATACCAGAGTGCTCAATTCGGTCGAAGAGAACACACAATTAAAAATAGCGTAGATAGAGATTTAGCAGCACTGGGTGACTGTTAGTTTCTAGCCTTTGTGATCAAACCAAGCTGTATCCACGTGGTGAGTATCCTTTTATTCACTGTGGGGTTGTATACAGCTATGATCTTGTGTCGCATTCGACCTGTTTCAGAGAAGTTCTATAAATATTTACACAGTTAAGGATTAAAGAATTTAATTATAGAAAAAAAAAGGACATGTACAAAAATTCTTTGATTTAATTCTATTTACCAGACGAAAATAACAATAATGAGCAAAACCAAATCTTCAAAAAACTATTGAATATAAATCTAAACGATAACAATACACAAAACAACCTCACAAACAAAGAAAAAAAAAAGACTTATAAAATATACAGGAAAACGAAAAAATAATTCTAAAAGAAGCAGACAAGGGAAGTGACGTAGTCATTTTGAATAAATAATAAATAATATCACAAAATACTATCACTAGTAATATTGTGCACGTCTAGCTTGCTAACCATTACACTATGTGACACATGGATGTAGAGTTAGTAAGGTTGGGAAATAACTATCTTCTCGTGTGTATTCTACAAGCGGGAGAACTCAGAATTATCGCCATACGAAATGGCGAGCAAGAAGATCATTTCTTCTTCGACTCAAAACTTCGCGTCTTCCTAATTCAAGACAGGACAAGAAGGATGCTAAATCCCAGGAATAAATTGAGTGATATTTTTTCTTGGGACACGCGTCCAACTTTTTTCTTTTCAGTGAACCTTTTTTCATCTCTTTATCAAAATTTTAAAAAAATCCTGCAAAGTACACAATGAAATACTAACTAAAAAGAAAGATATTTTTAATTAACTACATCCCCAAAACTAAAAAAATTCATTAACTACCAAAAATTAACAAATCTGAGGAAACAAACAAAAAAATAAAAAATAAAAAGCTTTTGAAAACACAAAAATCTGAATACATAGAAATTCCAGACCCGAGTAACCACAAATTTAGACCCATAGTCGGAGATCCATCATGTCCCATAAACAGAAACAGCAAACTAATAAAGATTTTATTATAACCATTTCTAAAGAAGATAAAAAGTTATATAACATATGACATCCACTTTATAAATTCCATATTCATATTATCCTATATCATATTGATTTAAAAGATTCCAAAGAAACTTTTTAATAATCATTTTTGTAGTGGAGACTTTTTTTCAGCTCGAAGATGCATCAATGAAAACTAATAAATTTCAGAAAATACGACAGCAAAATGATTAAATCTATGAATGAACAAAATTGCGATAAGTGACAGAAGTCTGTGTAACGGAAAAATACTAAATTATGATGATCAGAAAAATAGTGTGTACAACAGAATTGGACGTGTAATATAGTTTCCTAATGACAGATGTGTAACTAGGAAGTTGGGTTGATTGATAGGCTTGCCATGTAGAAATAGGCGTGCACTTGTATTAAAGTAATATTTTCATGTGGTTAGCATAAATGATTTTATGAGATTTTTACTATTTTCCAGTCGTACATAGAGTAATTTCGAAAGCCGCCTTCCTCACCCCCAGGGAACCTTGTGACAGCCTTCTCATCTCATATCAACTTGTTCACTGACAACAAAGAGTCAACAACGTGAACTCTTGGGGTAAGTGGTGGAAACGGTCACACTAGAGTTGGGAAAGTTTGAAAAAGAGTCATTCAGTGAGAAACCAGTAAAATATAACTACGATTTCACAGACCAGCTCGTTAGCCACTGCACCACGGGACCCCACCCACTCAGAAGACAAGTATCTTTGATTTAGGAATAATTTAGCCAAAGATTTCTAAACTCGTCTTTCATTGACTATACCTTCCGATTTGACAAAGAGTTTTTTTTCTATTTTTAATTTTTATTTAAAACACTATCCTGTTCAATAACTTTAAACATATCACTAAAATGTGGTTGATATTTTACAGCGCTGTGCATAAGTTCTCGTCATAATTTGAACAAAGAATTGAATCAATGTTATTTCAAATTTTTATGCAACCGAAATAAATAAACATTTGTTTATATTTAAACTAATGTGAAAAAAGAATTAAGACTGAAATTAATTGGCATCATTGGAATTATTTTTCAACATCTTTTAATTTATTTACACACCAGAAAAACAGGTGAGAATAGGTTTTTCCCGTTTTCTATTTGTTGTTATTTTTACATGAAATATTCATTAATCAAAAGATTTAATAGAAAGGTATTATACAAATAAAAATTAGCTAATTAAGACCTGTTTTTGGAAGTTTCTAATTTGTTCTAGAACATTCTAGAAGCTTGTTTAAAATTCCAGAATTCAAACCTAGCCCATTCGGCTGGGGCTGTAGAATACACCGACTACACCTCTGCAGAGGGGTAAGACCCCACAACGAGTGTCCTGGATATGACACTAAACAATCTGATGGTGAGGTTCAAGCATTGCTGGAACTTTGGGGAATGCGGAGTACCCCTTTATTGCCATCGCTCCCAGGTCCACTTTGGCCTGGAGTAGTAGTACCTGATAGGGTCCAATCTATTGGTTAAAAAGAACTAACGGCATACTTATGCTAAACTGAATTATTTGATTAAACTGAATAGCTTGAAATAGAAATGTTTTTGACAATTAAACTGTACTTATATTTAAATTGCGTGCAAATGCTAAATTGAATTATTTGAAATAGAACGATTTTTTTACATTTAAACTGTATTTAATCTAAACTGAATCGTTTAACGTAGAACTGTTTTGACATTTAACTGAGTGTAAACAAAATCTGTACTTATACTAAACTGAATTAGCTGAATTAGAACTGCTTGACTAAACTAGATAGCTTGAAATAGAAATGTTCTTCACAATTAAACTGTACTTACATTTAAACTGCGTGCTAATGCTAAACTGAATTATTTAGAATTTAACTGTTTTTGATAATAAAATTGTACTTACGCTAAACTGAATTGTTATATATAACTGCTTGAAAAGTTTGAAATAAAAATGTTTTTGACAATTATACTGTTTACTCATGCTAAACTGAATTGTTTTAAATAGAACAGATAATTTAAATAAAAATGAATTTGGCGTTAAATAACCTACAAAGGTTGATATGCCATAAAACCAAACAAACCAAACCAAGGAAATCAAATCATTTTGGCATAAAAAGCAAGAAATTTTTTAATCGTCCACTAAAAGTTTTGATTTTTATACAGGTAGAAATTCAATTTGTTGCTATTTTGCTACGTAGTATGAAACCGTAGCGGCAATAACGATTCTCTATAGAAACACTAAAGTAAAAGTACGATCACCAGATGGAGACACAGAATACTTCGACATTGTAGCAGGAGTACTACAAGGGGACACGCTGGCTCCGTATCTCTTTATCATTTGTCTAGACTACGTACTTAGAACATCGATTGACAAAATCAAAGAGAATGGCTTCGAACTAACGAAAAAAAGAAGCAGAAGATACCCCGCAACAACAATTACCGACGCTGACTACGCCGATGACATAGCGATACTGGCAAATACACCTGACCAAGCCGAAACACTTCTGCATAGCCTGGAACGAGCAGCAGCAAGCATAGGCCTCCATGTTAATGCACACAAAACGGAATATATGTGCTATAACCAAACAGGGGACATCTCCACTCTAGAAGGAACCCCTCTTAAACTAGTAGACAAATTCACGTACCTAGGAAGCAGCGTCGAATCAACCGAAAAGGACATCGAAACGAGGTTAACGAAAGCATGGACAGCTATCAATAGGCTATCGACTATATGGAAATCAGACCTAACCGATAAAATGAAACGCAGTTTCTTCCAGGCAGCGGTCACATCGATACTGCTATATGGATGCACTACATGGACGCTAACAAAACGGCTGGAGAAGAAACTAGATGGCAATTACACAAGAATGCTGCGTGCAATCCTCAACAAGTCCTGGCAGCAACACCCCACAAGACACCAACTGTACGGACACCTGCCCCCTATCACGAAATCTATTCAAGTTAGGCGAACCAGACATGCAGGACATTGCTGGAGAAGCAGAGATGAACTCATAAGAGATGTACTCTTATGGATCCCCACACACGGCCGCGCAAAAGCAGGACGACCAGCACGAACGTACATTCAGCAGCTATGTGAGGATACAGGTTGTTGTCCTGAAGACCTACCTAGGGCGATGAACGATAGGGAGGAGTGGCGAGAGAGGGTCAGGGATATCCGTGCTGCCAGCACGATATGATGATGATGATGATGAAGCCCAAAGAAATTGCGTTGAAGGTCAATTTCTCGCATTGAACTGCAACGTACTTAAGAAGTAGAAATCCTCTGGATCTATTCCACCGAAAAAAAAAACGGAACGTCTCAAAAGCTTACAGTATTAATGGTTCCTGTCCTTCTTCGAAGTCTCAAGAAATTCATGATTAAACAAGTAGGAATCAGAAAATGAAAGCAAGCAATATTTTAACATCGATATCTATCCTCCATCTGTTCGATGCATTCTAATTAAGTTTGATTATCGATCCAAGATAAAAGAAAAATGCTTTTAACAGCTGCTAATGAAGAAAAAAAGATTGCAATGGGCATGTCATCATCAAAATTAGTCCACTGGAGAATGGAAAAAGTCTTATGGGCTGACGAATCAAAAATTCGAGCTTCCATATTGAAATGGCCGAAAATGCTATCAAACATAAAATTTTGAAAAATTTCTTATAATGCTTCAACCAAATGTAAAATATCCTTTATTAAAAAAGGATGTGGGGATGTTTAGTTTTAGTAAGATAATGCTCCTTGCCATGGATCTAATACAAGATTTAATTTCAGTTATATGAGTGAAATTGATGTAAGGGTCTCCCTATTCAACTGATTTCAGCCTAACCGAGAATTTATGGGAGATCTTCTAAAAAAGTAGTCAATGCAAAACGCTTAAGAGTTAAAACAATAAAATCTTGAACTAGTCTAAAAATTATATTATCATTAGAGCAGGTCTAATTACGAGGATCATTAAATAAGTTTCCAGACTTTTTTCGTTTGGGCACTTTTATTGATAGTACACACATGAAACTCTAGTCCCCTTCGAAGTAATCTCTTCAGACTGCAATACATTTGTTGTACCGTTCCAACAACTTCTGGAAGGCCCCATGGACGTTCTCTTGTGTGAGCGTGTCAATGACCTTCGTCACAGCCTCTTTCATCTCCTCAATTGTCTCATAACGACAGCCTATGAGCTTAGGGAATAAGCAAAAGTCACAAGGAGCAAGGTCTGGACTATTGGGAGGCTGAGGAACTGTCGTGATGCCCATCTTGGTCAAATAGTCTGTGACAAGGATGGAGTTGTGGACTGGTGCACTGTCCTCGTGGAAATGCCACTGAGCCGATTTGAAGAGTGCCGTTCACTTCCGATGGAATCTCCTCCTGAACTCCCTTAAAACCTTAACATAGTAACCCTAACCCTAACCCTATCCCTTTGGCCAATCAACTCTGGTGTACTGACCTCCTTACCCCTCCCACACCTCACATCATCCTTGAATCTCTTATGCCACTCAAAAACTCATGCTCGATTCACACAAGATGCTCCAAAATAATTCCATATGTTTATGTGGCATTTCTTCCAAGTTTAAAACAGAATTTTATTGCATATCGTTCTTCTAAAGTGTCCTCACGTCAAGATTTAATTTTTGAAATTGACCAACTGTGACAATCAGGCTTTAGTAGGGTGTATTCCAATTGCTGCTGTAGCTGTTGATTTGAACCTGAAATCATAAATTTTTTTCAATCATGTCATAAGATGTATAACAACAACATACTGAATTTTCCAGAGTCGAGGAAGATTATGAACGTCTGTACAAAAAAGTCTGGAAACTTATTGAAGGCACAACGTAATTATTAACTTTTTGTAATTCAAATCTGTTAAACTCCGCTTAAAAATTGATCTTGTGTCATATCCTGCCCGAGCGGAGAGGTTGGGTAAATAGGATTAATTGTTTGTAAAGAATTCAATCTTGTTTAAAACTTTTACACATATTTAATTTGAATAAAGCATAAATTTATGAAAAAATCCCCACCCCGTATATTTTTTCAGAAATTGGAAGACTATATTCTTATATAATAATTACTTGTAGTAACATTCTAAGTTGTCTAAATTTCTTAGACGAACCTTGATGATAATTTATCTAAAGAGACAATCATCTGGAAGTTACAGGTTCAATCCTGACAGCAGGTGAGTAAAAATACAGGAATACTTAACACTTGTACCCGGTTATGACTAACGGAATCAGAACAGGCGACCCCCCGTGGATTCAATAAAGGACGTAGTTCGAAGTTCTGTGAAGGTTCCCGAGTTCGACAAACACCTGAAGAAGGCAGGAGGACATATCGGCCGAAACGTTGTGCAAATAACAATAAAGTTGAAGACAATAGTCCGAAAACCCTTAATGATAATAGTAACATTCTGTTTAGAAGTGATAATTATTTTTTGAACAATTCTTATTTAATATAAAATTTTCTAAATTAAAAATATATTAACCGGAAACTTATGTGTACTATTGTAGGACAATGCATCTATCTGATGTGGCTTACTGACGAGATATCCTTTCCTGTGTATCACAGAGCGGTAACATATTTATGCTATATTATTATTTGTTTCCTGGAGACCTGGGTTCAATCCTAGGTCGCGTCATACCAAAGACTTTGAAAATGGTACTTGATACCTCCTTGCTAAAAACTCAGCAATATAAAGTACGTATTAAAGGTAAAGTGGAGCAATCTAAGGAAAGGAGTAGCGCCCTCCCCTACGCCTCGGTGTAGTAGCTGTTGAAATCACTTTCAATAGATGAGATATTCCTGCTGCGGTATATGAATTGGTCATTTAATTTTTAAAGCCTTCTCGTTTAAAACATAAACTTTGTTTTTGTTACTTTCACGTAGAGGCCAATGTCTCGTAATACTTACTCCAAATTATGGAATAGAAATTGAGGCTTGGGCAGGGCTATTTGTGAGAAATGTTGAATATTGACCTGTGAGAGAACTGTCATGTTACAGCTGTGTAAACAAGAAGACAACAATACGTTGGTGTAAGCAAGTTACGCGGGTTGATAGCCGGAAGCGAGTCACATGGGTTGACAGTCAGAAATGGTAGGTGTTGTGAAATGATATATAGACGTGTATCCACGGTAAATAAGAACAGTCTATCTCAGTCACGTACACAGAATCAGGAGGTCCGGAGAGCGCCAGCGAGTTGACTACACTCGCCCCCAGGGGGAAGCGGCTAACATTGACTCCCGGTTGAGTTACCTTCTTTAAGGAAGATGTAAGGCCCTGAATATGGAAACACAACGTTTCCTTCTCCCTATCTCTCACACACTTACAGAAGTTTCGACTTTTTCGAGATATAAAGTTGTACGAGATATATTTTTGTAGACCAAAAGTCACGGTTTCTTCCTTCGTTTGTTTTATGTTATAAAACCGCGCCTGTCATAGTTTCTTGTAGGATATTGTCAGCTTCTCGTCTTTTGAGAAAAGCTTTTTTTCTATTAGATGTATTAACGTCTGAAGTACGTAGTCAACGCAGATCATTATCATATTTGCATAAATGTATCACCTGGAAAAACTTCAGCTACAATCTCGAAGAAGTCGCTGTTGTCATCAAGTGAACAAACCATTGCTTTTGTGCTTTCGTTGAGCATCCTTCTTGCTGTAACATTTTCTTTGGGGAAACCATTATCATCATCATGTCGCACTGGTAGCACGGATATCCCTGACCCTCTCTCGCCACTCCTCCCTATCGTTCATCGCCCTAGGTAGGTCTTCAGGACAACATCCCGTATCCTCACATAGCTGCTGAATGTATGTTCGTGCTGGTCGTCCTGCTTTTGCACAGCCATGTGTGGGGGTCCATAAGAGTACATCTCTTATGAGTTCGTCCCTGCTTCTCCAGCAGTGTCCTGCATGTCTGGTTCGTCTAACTTGAATTGTTTTCGTGATAGGGGGCAGGTGGCCCTACAGTTGGTGTCTTGTGGGGTGTTGCCGCCAGAATTTGTTCAAGATTGCACGTAGCATTCTTGCGTAATTGCCGTCTAGCTTCTTCTCCAGCTGTTTTGTTGGCGTCCATGTAGTGCAGCCATATAGCAGTATCCATGTGACCGCTGCCTGGAAGAAACTGCGTTTTATTTTATCGGTTAGGTCTGGTTTCCATATAATCGATAGCCTATTGATAGCTGTTCATGCTTTCGTTAACCTCGTTTCGATGTCCTTTTCGGGTGCTTCGACGCTGCTTCCTATGTAAGTGAATTTGTCTACTAGTTTTAAGAGGGGTTCCTTCTAGAGTGGAGATGTCCCCCGTTTGATTATAGCACATATATTCCGATTCGTGTGCATTAACATAGAGACCTATGCCTGTGGCTGCTCGTTCCAAACTATGCAGTAGTGTTTCGGCTTGGTCGGGTGTATTTGCCAGTATCGCTATGTCATCGACGTAGTCGGCGTCGGTAATTGTTTTTGCGGGGTACCTTCTGCTTCTTTTCTTCGTCAGTTCGAAGCCATTCTTTCTGATTTTGTCAATCGATGTTTTAAGTACGTAGTCTAGACAAATGATAAAGAGGTACGGAGCCAGCGTGTCCCCTTGTAGTACTCCTGCTACAATGTCGAAGTATTCTGTGTCTCCATCTGGTGATCGTACTTTTACTTTGGTGTTTCTATAGAGAATCGTTATTGCCGCTACGGTTTCTTTAGGTATGCCGTACGCTAGTAGGATTTGTTCCATCTTTCCTCTGTAAATGGAATCGAAAGCCTTGGTAAAGTCAACAAATATTAATGTCGCTTGTAGGTTTTTTGCCCGTACACCTTCAAGGATTCTACGGATGGTTAATATTTGTGAGGTCGTGGATCTATTTCTTCGGAAGCCATTTTGGTTTTTCCTAAGTAAGTTGTCGATTTTGGGTTCTATGCGGTTTCGTAGTAGGGCTTTGTAGATTTTGGCAGCTATGGATGTAAGTGTTATGCCTCGGTAGTTTTTGGCTAATCCGAGGTCCCCCTTTTTAGGGAAGGGGAGTATGCATCCCTTCATCCATCTATCTATCGGATTTTGATTGAATACTGCGTTGCAGTGTCGGAGCAGTATGTCGTCGAATTGTCTGTTCGTCCATACTTCTGGGGGAATCTCGTCCAGCCCTGCAGCTTTCCTATTTTTAATTTTTCTGAGAACCAAGTCGAGTTCTTCTTGTGTGAACGGTCCTAGTTTAATGTCTAATTGTTTACTAATTATTCTGGTAATTGGTTCATGTGTTATTTGTGGTGGGTTTCCTAGTAGGTTTTCGAAGTGCTATTTCCACAGTTTTATTCTTTCTTGTTGTTTTGCTGCTTTCAGTTTTACTTTGGCTGTGTTCTTTCTTCTACTCACTTCGTTTATTGTTTGCCAGGCTATCCTAGATTGTCTATCTTCCACCGAGTCTCTAATCTTATCTATCTGATTTTGAATGTATTCCTTCTGTTGCTTTATATATATGCCTGCTAATTGATATTGCGCCGTTTTTAGTTTTAAGGCATTTGTGTTTGTTGGGTTTTTTCGATAGTTTTTGGAGGCTGTTTTCACTAGTGCACGTTTTTCTCTCACCGCTAAAGTTTCCCATGGGACTATATTTAGTTTTGAGTTTTGTTGGAATGCATTTCGCTGCTGCCTCGAGGTGCGCATTGACGAAATTTTCATATTCGTCGTTTGGTGTACTTTTTTCCGTCTTTTCTTGTAGTGTTTCGAATCTGTTTCTTAATTCTAATACGTATTTATCTCTTATATCTCTGTTGTTCAAAAGGGCCCAGTCATAGTGTTTGGTGGTCGCTGTTCGTTTGGCGTTTTTTCGTAGGCTTAACCGTATTTTCGCCGTGACTATTCGGTGATCGGTGGACACACCCTCGAAAGAGGAGTATGCCTCGCAATTCATTGCACTATTTTTCCATTTCTTGTTTATAAGGACGTAGTCTATCTGAGCTTTAGTATTGTTTGCGTACGTGTATGTCCATAGTTTGCCCTCCCTTTTTCGGTAGTTTAATCTATTTTCCATCATGAAATCTGTTACATGTTGCCCATTCCTATTTGACGTGTTGTGGAGACTGTATTTGTTGTTTCCGTTTTTCCCGATTTGGGCATTCATGTCTCCGCCAATGACTAACATGCTGTGTTTCGGGATGCTACGCACTAATGAGGATAACTCATCGTAGAAGGTGACTAGTTCAGTTTCTTCACTAACATTGGTAGGACTGTAGCAGGAGATGATTGTTGCTCTGGGGTTGCCGTTAAAAGTTGCTACCATCATTCTAAGTTCTATTTTCTCAATGCTATTTAGCGTTTTTAATGCTCTAGGTCCTATACGTAATCCTATCCCTCCTACTGCAACGTTGACAGAGTTTTTCCATGCGGATACAGTGACCAGCGACCAACCATTGCCAGTTTCGTGATATTTGATATCTTCGGTGTGCGTGTATCTGTGTTCTTGTATGCATATTATGTCAATCTTATGTTCTACGGCCGATGCGATTAGCTCCGGTAGTTGTCCCATTCTATTTAAGGTTCTTACGTTAAATGTGGCTATTTAAAGTGTTTGCTTGCATTTTAGTAGTTTTGATCGTTTGAGCTCTGTAGCTGATTTTTCGAACACTGAAGCCAGGGCTCCAACCTCAGCAGGACGCGCCCCTTTTTTTTCCCGCGCGAAGAGCGATGCGGTTTGTGTATGTGGTTTGAGTGTGGGTCATGGTTATCTTTCGATGGCTGTTTTATTCTCTTCTATAGAAGCCACTCTTATAGCGGAGCAGCAGTAGTTCCCCGACCGAACTAACGATCCTGAGCGTAAAGTCGTCAAACTCACGTCCAGGACCTGTTTAGGTATTGAGTTTGGTCGTCCATGGGTTTATTCAAATACCTTTACGTACATCATGCTGCTTCCCATGTGTACGTTAAAAAAGGGGGGTAAGTTTTCTTAAGTTTTAACTTAGTTAAAGTCCAAGATTAAGGTACTTTCGTCAGACTTTCACTGGTACTGAAGTTTGTTTTTTTTGGGGCGGTATTGGGACATTTTCCTAGGCTTTTTAGTTTTTCTTCTATACTACCGTTGGGAACCGAGGAGGCTTTCGGAATTATAGAGCTTTTACAAATGACAATTTTTTTTTTGTGGTAGCATTGGGTGTTTTAGGCTTTTACTTTTTCTTCTAAACTATTGTTAGGGCTTTCTTTAAGAATTTTTAAATTATAGAAGAGATTCAAAAACGTTTTGCCGTGTTCGCTGACATTTGGACAGAGTCATATATTCAATTTGGGTTTATAGTAGAGTAAGCGTGTCTGCAAACGAGTAGTATAGTATTGCAATATTGAAATATATTTAAAAAATCAACTTATATTCATTAAAAAATCTAGAAAAAAATCTGAATATGTGCACAGGTAAAAAAAAAATCATACATAATAGTAGTAATCCTAGTCAAGTAAGAACATTAAGTTTATGAATCGCAAAAGATCACTCTAAACTGTTCAGCGTAACGGTTATAGGCGTTGGTTCCCTAAGGAGACAATCATCTGGAGTTTGCAGGTTCAATCCTGACTACGAGCGAGTAAAAATACAGGAATACTTAACACTTGTACCCAGTTATGACTAACGAAATCAGAACACGCGACCTCTGGATTCAATAAAGGACGTAGTTCAAAGTTCCGTATAGATTCCCGAGTTCGACAAACACCTGAAGAAGGCCGGAGGACATATCGGCCGAAACGTTGTGGAAATAACAATAAAGATGAAGACAGTAGTCACAAAACTCTTAATGATAAAAATCATCAAACTTCGTCTCAGAAATTTAGACAACTTATATCTATACATTGAGTAAACGCGTACTCAGGTATTACAATATTAAAAATAGATAAATAACGGGAAACTCGCAACGTACCAGTATCCGTTGACTTGCGTACCAACACCAATATCCCTATTTTCATCTTACGGAACGCGGTTCTAGAAGTTTGTGTCACACACCAATATATTTCAATCTTTTTTTCAACGTCAAGAAAAAAATCGGCATTACGCATTCCTTCCGTACGTTGATCATCACTATATCTACAAACCACTCACTGTGTATATACAACTCACTAATACTTCAACATGATGTGATGGTTAACAAGCTAGATGTGATGGTTAACAAGCTAGTGACGAAAATGTCCCTCTACTTCATTACTTCGATCCTTATTAATTACCATCTGTTATCACCCCAGGACTCTGCTTAATGAAAATATACAGAGGCCTCTACTCTCTAGTGATAATAAGCAAGTTGGTCTTGTTAAGTCATTATTGGTTTAATGAGTTCATTTCTCCGAGGTGTTTAACCTCTGTAGCCCTGAGTTAAACCATATAAGGCAATTAAACACAGTCGCACAGACTCACGATCGATCAGACGCACAGAGCCGAATAGGCATACAGAAAGAGGGAGAAAATCTATTGACGTAGACACACACGCTCATACACTCATAGATAGATAGATAGATAGAATACTGGTAGATATCAAATACAACTATCTCTTGCGTAACTGCCTTTTCTGTGACACTCAATATTCAATATTCAAGGTAGACCAATTTGTGTATCGGATCTTAAAATACAATCATATTAACCAAAATTGTAAGCCGTACGTTTTCACTATTATCATGCGAAAATACAATGCGGAAAAGTAAAACCTTTCATTATCGATTGACGATCAAGAAAACGTAAATGTTGCAGTCGCAATTAAAGTGCGTATCTTAATATACGTATACATATATTAGTTTTTATATATATTTAATATGTTATATATATTTAATAGCATTGTTGCTTATCTGCAAACACTGGTTTAATGCTGTCTTTATACGACAATCATCATCCAGAAAAAGAATGATTTTGAGAAATCTAAAAAATCGAAAAATAAGTCAAAAGATGTTTACGTTAGGATTGCATCTTTTGTGTGTGTGTGTGTGTGTGTGTGTGTGTGTGTGCGTGTGTGTGTGTGTGTGTGGATTATGTTTGCATATTCTTGTGTGTGGTCGTATATGTTATTGGCAGTGTGTTTGTGTGTGTGTGTGTGTGTGTGTGTGTGTGTGTGTGTACAGGAAGATACATGCGCGTGGCAGATTTGAAGTTATCTCATGAATATATGTCTGGCATTGTGTAGCAAAATGTAGCAGAAGTCTAGAAACGGTTAGGGATGTGACCGAATAAAATTTTTCATTGTGTATAGTGATGATTTTAGCTAAGGGACAAAGTCACCATCATCATTTCATTATAAAGAAAATGAATTTTTGATTTAAAGTGTAAGTTTATATATTATATTATTGATTTGAAAAATAAATAATCTACCGAAGGTTTTTTAAATTTAAAAGTGTCCAATATCAAAGCAATAGAAAATTCTCAACTCTATTACCACCAACAACAATAAATGCTAAAGTTGAACACCTTCTGGAGGTTTTCAGCCAATAAAAGAGGAACGATCGCAGTTCTTCTAATACCTGACAGGAACATCTCCTCCCGACGTAAAAATTTAAGTAGCAATCCTTGTATTTTTATTAGATATTTTTGTGCTTTTTAGATTTATTGATTTTAACAGCTTGTCAAAGGTCATTTAATGCTAAAAAGTTAGAGAATTGCGTTCATCGTATGTTTATATTTATATTTTTTCTGTATTTGTTTCTTAATCATATCTTTTTCTGCATGTCCCAACCAAGTACGATAATTATTTCAAAAAGATGTTTTTGACACAGAGATGGACCCTAACAATGACTACCAACTCTGGATTAGTTTGGAGCAGAGAGTAATTCTAATGAAGAAGTACCCTACCCAGATTTCCAGAACAAGAGCCTCGACATCGGACAGTTGACTGTCATACAAAGGACGATCATTTTGGTGGAAGCCGTACCAATTTGCCGGAAATACAGTCAGAGTATTCTGAGCATTTACAAGTGTTTAAGATTTAGAATGCAAAATAAAAACTACCTCCCCAGTTGGCTGGTGGAGCTGCTGATTATTCTCTGCAGAAGGGTAGTTCCTCTCTCCAACGAGTTCCTGGGTATGGCGCTAAACTAGCTGATGGTGAGGCTCCAGTCCTGGAGCTTTGAGAATGTTTCCTTGTCATTTCTTTCACGTTCATTCTGACTGGAAATGGTAGTGCCTGTTAGGGCACCATCTATGCATCAAAGAGAAATATTTAATCATTTACTATATTAGAAATCATTTAACGGTGTACAAACAAATGCTTAATATCAACAACAACTTGAAACCAGTTAAATGAGTGCAAACAAATGAGCTAATTTTAAAACTGCTTTTCTGAAAATTTTACTTTACAAATATATATATATATATATATTTAAATAAATTATCAATGTTTAACAACTTATTGATCGCAAGGAAGACATATAGGCCTAGGGAAGGTGTGGGCATGTTTGTTATCAAAAATGTATATATTTAAACGACCGGTTTCGTCTGGCTTTGGTCAATATCTTAACGCCAGAAAGATATTTAAAAGGGGGAATGTAAATCGAAAAAAGTAAAGGAATGGAAAAAAGGGGAGGAAGAGAAAAAAACACTAAGAGGGGGTAGTAGTAGCAAAGTGCATATATATATATATATATATATAATCCAAGAAGGAAATACAAAGGATTGGAGTATCCAATATGAGTGCTCAATACTGACGGCTGTTGATGTATAATTAATTTGGAATTAACGATATATCAACACTCAATGTGTAGAACTAAAAAAAAAAACTTTATATAAAGATAAAAAGAAAAAAATTCACTTTCTTGTTTAACATATTCAAAATACGAATACGTTAAATATACAGAACTGTAAAACATAAGGATACGTAGAACGTTCATATGCATAGGAATCCGAAAAACACTGGAAACACTGACGACTCTCGGTAGTTCAAGTACGAAAGTTTTATTACCTTCTTGACTTTTAGGTTTTTTCGACACGAGGAGAGAGAGACACACACTTTTTACTATGCTGACCGTTCCATCTGACCCCACAAACGTGTGCGCATCCCGTAGCACACAACTGGACTGGCCTCGCCCAGGTCCAAAAATCAACTCGCTTCGCCCAGGTCCGAATCTCAACTAACTGCTTTTTTTTCAAAAATCACCCAAAATCCTCACCTGATCGCACCTGAGCATGACGTCATTCAAATTCCCAGTCGCATTTCCTATCCGGGGTTTTTATTATGACATCTGTGATTGTCACATCCTCCGCGCGTGCGTGTGAACACCTGCATTCAATGTGTGCCCCTACCCGTGCACTAAGCCGAATAGCTCTAAGCCTAACTAAACCGAATGATACGATATAACCAACGAAATATAATAATATAAAAAAATCATTCTGCAATTATATAACACTTAGTAAATTTATTTCAGGTTCTTATAAGTTTTTATAAGATTAATCTATGTTTTTTTTTTTTATTATATATAAACACCTTCTTCAGATGAGATATTCAAAATTTTAATTAGATGTTTTCATATAACTTCCGGTGAGAATAGAATTTTTTTTTTTTTAATTTAGAATCGTTTATTTTATTTATCTATTAAACAAGAAAAAATTTTAAAAAGTTGAAGATATTATATCTATTATTATTTTTCATATATATATATATTCTTTAAAAAATACCATTACACCTAATTTATATACTACAGAACATTAAAAAACAAAAAAAACTTATTCCGGAAAAAATAATTATTTTTAAAATTCTGTAAAGTTTAGATTCTACTTTCAATTGCGACTATTATGTTTCATCAATATTTAAAAAAATATATAAGGAAGAATAATTAAATCCTGTTTAATTTACAAAATTTAGTTTTAGTTATTTAGAATTTGATAAGCATTCCAGAATTTGTATATAGAAACATTTAGAAAGCGAAAGTCAAGTCATGGACAGCTGTCGATAAGCTATCGATCATATGGAAATCAGACCTGACTGATAAAATGAAACGCAGTTTCTTCCAGGCAGCGGTCGTATCGATCCTGCTGTATGGATGCACTTCTTGGACGCTAACTAAACGGCTGGAGAAGAAGCTAGACGGCAATTACACAAGAATGCTGCCAGCAATATTGAACAAGTCCTGGCGGCAACACCCCACAAGGCTCCAACTATACGGCCACCTACCTCCCATCACGAAAACTATCCAACTTAGACGAGCCAGACATGCAGGACACTGCTGGAGAAGTAGGGACGAGCTGATAAGTGATGTACTCCTATGGACCCCCACATATGGCCAGGCAAAAGCAAGATGCCCAGCTCGAACATACATACAGCAGCTCTCTGATGATACGAGATGTAGCCCTGAAGACCTGCCAGAGGCGATGAACGATAGGGAGAAGTGGCTAGAGAGGGCCAGGGATATCTGTGCTGGCGGCGCGACATGATGATGATGATGACTAAACGTATAATTAATATGTAAGCTGCTGGCAACCGTAATCGAGAGCGATTAGAAAACTTCCTTTTCAATAGTTACTGCACTGAGATGTTGGGGGGGGCTCTACTCCTTTCCCTGGATTGCTCCTCCTTACCCTTGATACGTACCTTATATTGCTGAGTCTCAAGCAAGGAGGTATCAAGTACCATTTTTAAGTCTTTGGTATGACACGACCTGGGATTGAAACCAAACCACTCTGGCCAATGAGCCGGTTATATATATATATATATATATATGAAAATTTTAAATGCCTGCTGAAAAAATTCTGGAAACTTATTGAATGAACCATATGTATATATATATGTGTGTGTGTGTGTGTGTGTGTGTTTAAATACACACATATATATATATATATAAAGTTCTATTTCAAACAATTCAATTTAGCATAAGTACAATGTTTATTTCTATTTGAACCATAGATAGGACCCTACCAGGTGCTTCCACTCCGGGCCAGAGTGGACTTGGGGGCGATGGCAATGAAGGGGTACTCTGCATTTCCTAAAGCTGCAGTATTACTGAAGCCATATCCAGGATACTTGTTGGGTGAGTCTTATCACTCAGTAGAGATGCAGTCGGTGTATTCTTCGGCCCCAGCCGACTGGGATCAAATTCACGAGGAGTATAGCGGTAGAATAAGAACAGTATTCAACAATATACCATTAAATAAATGAACTAAGATCAACAAAGTTAACTAGCAATGAGCTTGTTCTAGATCTGAAACGAGTGATTAAGCAGTGCTGTAAGTACGTGGTGCTCTCTATAAGTTTGCAGACCTTTTTGCATAGGCCTTAAAAATTGTCGGAGACTCTTGAAAATTCACTATGTTATCATATTTACCAACCCCTCCGCTCGGGCAGGATATGACACAAGGTCAAATTTTTAAGCGGAGTTTAACAGGTTTGAATTCAGAGTTTTCCTTATCCTAGACTAATTGCCTCACCAAGGCTGAAGAATCAGTCTATCCTACTATTTACCCATAACTGGAGGGAGAATAATTGGATTCATACCTTTCCCAAGGGGATTAGTGCTATGTGAAATGCAATCAGTCTCGTCTCGGATTTGAACTCGTGTTGCGTTATAACTATGTTATTGCTATACATCTTATGAGATGACTGACCAATTTTTATGATTTCAGGTTCAAATGAACAGCTACAAAAGAAACTGGAATACACCCTACTAAGGCCTGATTGTCACAACTGGTGAATTTCAAAAATGCAATCTGACACAACTGGTGAATTTCACAAATGCAATTTTGACACAACTGGTGAATTTCAAAAATGCAATTTCAAAAATGCAATCTGAATTTTATTGCATATCGTTCTTCTAAAGAAGAACGATATGCAATAAAATTCTGTTTCAAACAAGGAAAAAATGCCACAGAACGTATGGAATGCTTCAGACTACTTTTCGACCATCTTGCATGAATCGAGCCTGAGTTTTTGAGTGGCATAAGAGATTCAAGGAAGGCAGGGAGTCTATGAGGGATGATGAGGTGTGGGAGGAGTAAGGAAGTCAATAGACAAGAGTTGATTGGCCAAAGGGTTAGGGTTATGGTTACTATGTTGAGGTTTTAAGGGAGTTCAGAAAGAGATTCCGCCGGAAGAGGCCAGCACTCTTCAAAGCGGGTCAGTGTCATTTCCACCAGGACAATGCACCAGTCCACAACTCTATCCTTGTCACAGACTATTTTACCAAGATTGGCATCAACACACTTCCTCATTCTCCCAAGAGTTCAGACCTTGCTTCCTGTGACTTTTGGTTATTCCCTAAGCTTAGAGGCTGTCGTTATGAGACAATTGAGGAGATGAAAGAGGCTGTGACGAAGGTCATTTACCCACTCAAACAAGAAGACTTCCATGGGGCCTTCCAGAAATTGTTGGAACGGTACAAGTGCATTGAAGCCGGAGGAGATTACTTCGAAGGAGACTAGAAGTTCATGTGTGTAAAAAAGAGGCCATACGGAAAAGTCTGGAAAATTATTCAATGATCCTCGTAACGTTTGGCCAATTTGCCAGGTTAAGCAAAGCTTAGAAAATTATAACGGTAAGCCATTTTTTCTAGCTGGTTAGATTTGAATCACTAACTCCTGAGTAAAGTAGTTACTCTCTTCAAGGAAATATATATTTATTTTGCCCAGCCGGCTGGGGCTGTAGAATATACCGACTGCATATCTGCAGCGGAGTAAGACCTCCGCAACGAGTGTCCTGGATATGACACTAAACAATCTGATGATGAGGTTCCAGTAATGCTGGAGCTTTGGGAATGAGGAATACCCCTTCATTGCCATCGCTCCCTGGTCCACACTGGCCCGCAGTGATAGTACCTCATAAGGGTCCGATATATGGGTTAAATAGAACTAAACCGTGGTTTCTTGACTTTATTGTTTTTTTCCAATTAAACTGCGTATTTATGCTCAACTGAATAGCTCGAAATAGAACCGTTTTGGCATATAAACTGTGTGCTTGTGCTAAACTGAATTATATGAAATAAAACTGTTTTGAGCATTAACTCTCTGCATTGCCCAATCGGCTGGGGCTGTAGAATACACCGACTGTAACTCCGCAGAGGGGTAAGACCCCGCCTAATGAGTGTCCTGTATATGACACTAAATAATCTGATGGTGAAGTTCCTGTGATGCAGTAGCTTTCGGGAATGCGGAGTACTTCTTTATTGCTATTACTCTCAGTTCCACTCTGTCCCGGAGTGGTAGCACTTGATGGGGCCTTATCTATGGGTTAAATAGAACTGCAAACTTATGCTAAACTGAATTGTTTGACTTATAACTCTTTGACTAAACTGAATAGCTTGAAATACAATTTTTTGGGACAATTAAATTGTTCTTACATTTAAACCGCGTGCTTATGCTAAACTGAATTGTTTGAAATGGAAATGTTTTCGACATTGAAACTGTACTCACACTAAACTGAATAGTTTATAGAACTGATTTAACATTTACTGAGTGTAAAGAAAATCTCTGGACTGAATTAGCTGAATTAGAACTGTTTGAATAAATTGAATTGCTTGAAATAGAAATGTTTTTGACAATTAAATTGTGTACTCATGCTAAACTGAATAGTTTGAAATAGAACTGATTATTTGCATAAAAATGGATTTGGCGTTAAATAACCAACAAAGGTTGATATGCCATAAAATCAAACCAACCAACCAACATATTTATTCTTTCAAAAAACACAAAACGTATATGCACTTGATCATGCAAAATATAAGTAAACATCATTTGTGTATGTGCAAGAGGCTTATGCTTCATAATCAATTACGCTGTAGTGAGCTGATCTTTCCATTTCATTAATCTATTTCTTTAGGGTGATAATGTTTCCATGTTCTTGTCTAATATCTAACAGCTGATTCATCGTTTCTCGGACCTGACATTTAACATGACCAGTCCCACTTCATACACGCATATTTTGTTGATGTGCTCCAACGTACTGGCACCAGTCAGTTCAGCACACCTAGACGTAATAGCGACAGATGTTGTCGACATGATGTTGCCAGTGTTACGCCGAAGTAAACTGCTTGTTTAGTGTATAGTAAATACCTCACAAGCGACTTTCGGTGCAGTTTTTTTTTTCACTTCTTTCCCTAGTAAATGTTATAACTGTGCTCTTTACTAAAACAATAAGCTGAACGATATAAAAATATTTGCGGTTCCTGAACTTGCACGGGTATTTGAAGTGTCTTAATTAGAAAGTAACACAAAATAGAAGATGGGAGCCCCTATGGCGTACTGATTAACGTGATTACGACATCAGAATGCGCGAGTTCGAACTCCAGTCGGGCTATTATAATCACTTTCAAACTAATATTCTAGGGTTAACCGATAAAATGAAACGCAGTTTCTTCCAGGCAGCGGTCACATCGATACTGCTATATGGATGCACTACATGGACACTAACAAAACGGCTGGAGAAGAAACTAGATGGCAATTACACAAGAATGCTGCGTGCAATCCTGAACAAGTCCTGGCAGCAACACCCCACAAGACACCAACTGTACGGCCACCTGCCCCCTATCACGAAAACTATTCAAGTTAGACGAACCAGACATGCAGGACATTGCTGGAGAAGCAGAGATGAACTCATAAGAGATGTACTCTTATGGAGCCCCACACATGGCCGCGCAAAAGCAGGACGACCAGCACGAACGTACATTCAGCAGCTATGTGAGGATACAGGTTGTTGTCCTGAAGACCTACCTAGGGCGATGAACGATAGGGAGGAGTGGCGAGAGAGGGTCAGGGATATCCGTGCTGCCAGCACGATATGATAATGATGATGATGAAATATCATCATCACTGCTGTCCTTATACAGGGTGGAACGATAAGATTGTCGTCCTAAAGAAAACAACACTACAGTTTTATTTTAAAACTTTTATTGAAAAAAACAATTCAGGTAAATTGATTATGTAGTAGAGCTGACATCTATTCAATGTAGCCGCCTTCAGCCTCAATCACCGCCTCGATATGGATACGGAGCTGGGAGCATGCCTTTTCCACTAGCGCCGGCGGGAGCTCGGCAAATACTCAGGCTGGCTTTGTTGTTGTGGGAGGTCATGTTGGTGATGTTCTCGATGTATGACCAAACGAATTAGTCCAGCGGGTTAGGATGATAACACATCTTGTAACAGAGCAAAGGGGATTAGAATTTTTCTTTATGAAAGGCATATGAAATCACTGACCATGGCCAGCGAACACTCCGGATCTAAATCCAACTAAAAATTTCTGATGGAATTTTTTTTTAATAATCCAGAAGAATGCTTCATCCACTAAAGTTCTATATATTGACATCTGGGAATTTTCGAAAAAACTTTTGTAAAGAATATTGATTTAAATTAGTGAAATTCATCCTAAAAATTCAAGGCTGTAAAAAAAATCTCGAGGTAAATCAACTAAGTATTAAAACTATTTTTTATACATTCCGTCATCTTTTCCTCAATATTGGGTTATTCCATATTTTTTTGTTTGAATTAGAAAAATGATACTATTAATTCAAATTATTTACGCTAGTTTCTTTAAGCGATATTTTAGGAAGCCAGAATGTTCAGCAATTAGAATGTTTTGCATCTTACCTGTCATTAGTCAGTTTATTCCAAATAAAAAAAAACACGGTCAATATCTACTGAGTGTGCTAATTCTATAATCTTGTACTAAGGTTAACATTGTGGTAGAGGATTCGACTCGTTTTGAACAAAAACTTAAATTTCAAACCCTTTACCCTAAGAACCTTGAAAGCCCCACTCCTGTTGTCCGCACCCACTCTAAGTTCCTGTCAGAACATGTCAAAGGGTGTAATCTATTATGAAACAGCTTCTAAGCCTGTTATATAAAACATTACAACATTACGATGATTTCAACGAATGCCTTTGGTCATGACTCAGATGTAAAACCATATCTGATTGGCTATCGCATTGTTCGGAAATACCAATGTGTAACGGAGATACTGCGGCCATAATTCCCGCTGCCTGGTATATATTCCTCTTGGTAACGATCCAAATTTTGGACGGACAGTTTGTATGACTTAAATAGAGAATTTTCTGACTGTGCTTAAAATCCTTTCATAAAAATAACACTGTTAGCAGTGCTTAGAAAAAAGGGGTCTGTTGGGTGTGAGAATAAACTGACTCTATAGGTAAGGTTCCACTTGTAGATCTCTGGGGAGTTTTAGGCTCTCAAACAGCCTTTCAACTTCTACGGATTGGTTGTAAGACCTCTGCCCATGGAATCGAACCTCGAGAGGTTGGATAGCTGTCTTAAGATATGTCTTTATTATTCTTTAAAATTATTGATCAGAAATGTTTGAATTTTTTAAAATGAATTATTCGTAAACAAAGATATTTAGCAAACCGTATTTTTAAAAATTCAATTGTAAATTTATGTACAAAATTTGCCAAATATATTCTTGTTAATTCCAAAAGGAATTACGAGCAATTAGATGATTATTTATATCATTTTCTGAGGCTGCAGTTTGCTATAGATTTTAAAATGCCTTATTAAGCAAAAATACAGCATATACGACAGAAAGAAAAATGACCGCGATACTTTTTTAAGACGAAAGTTAGACGTTAGTTTTAAAAATCATTGCAGAGGCATTCATGACGTAAGTTATCAACGTAGGAAGTGGACACGGCTATCTGAGTTCGATTAGTAAACGAGGCTGTAAGAGTTTTACATAGTGCGAATACTCTCCAGAAAAGGATGAATCCAGCTATCCCCACCTAAAGCTATGAGTATATATAAGTGTAGACGGGGCGTTTTAACCTTGATATGTAAACTGGTGCATGAGAAAGAAAACTGAATTCAAAGATGTTGTGGAGCTGAAGAGAGAAGATTTTCGCCAGTCTCTTCCTGTCAAGAAGGAGGGGAACGGATTTCGCCAGTCTCTTCCTGTCAAGAAGGAGGGGAACGGATTTCGCCAGGCTATTCCTGTCCAAAAAGAGAGAAAAGGGTTTCGTCAGATTATTCCTGTCAAAGACACGCTTGACGAGTAGCGCCCCATGACGAAACCAGATTACGGGGAAGTATTTTCTTATTTATAAGAGAGCTAATACGTAATAGAGAAGAGAGCCAAGTCGATGGTGGGGCTAATTGGAATGGGGGAGTGGTTAGGTTTTAAAATATGGTAACTTTGAAATTCGTTTCCTAATTCTAATTAAAAGTAATTTACCCCAAGTGTTGAAGAAAAATGGGATTTAGAGAATTGTTCATTTGCGCGTTGGTTTTCTTTTTGTTTATTTGTTTTTTGAATGCTTTTTTCTGTTAGAAATGAGTAAACAGTCCTGAAATTTTTACGGGTATTATGCTAGTTAATGGTAAAGCGTCATGATCCGAATACACTCAGCTATATTGAAGTCTCGTAAAATATACCCGGGGATTGTGTATTTCTATTGCACCTCCTTTTTAAAATCGAAAAAAATATTACTGGTGAATGATAAATATTAGTCGTTGAATCTGAGCATCAAGATAAGGACCATGGTTAAAAATTGCTTGAAGATTATGTGAAAACACCAGAAAATATGCCAAATAAGTAAATAAATCAGATTAAGTTTTAAAAAAAATCTCTATCATGTTCGATCAAAGTTGTAAACACACACACACACACACACACACACACACACACACGAACATGTGTGTGTGTGTGTGTGTGTGTGTGATCAAAGGCGATGGACGAGAAATATAAAAAAACACATAGTGTAATGGTTATCGTCTTAGGAAATGAAATAGGCAACAAGAGTTCGAATCCTGCATGAGACAATTTGTGTTTCACTTCAGGTTAATGCCCTTAATGTTGGCACGAATCCATCTCCTCACGCCAGCCTCGGGGAAATAGTAATGCAGATAGGGCAATTTAAGCTTCATCAGACAACCAGTCTTAAAAAAAGAAAACTCTATTCGAATTAGTCGTGCTCTGAATAAAAAATTGAATTTGTCTCAATCCTGCCCGTGGAAATGGTGTTCAGTAAATATATATATATATATATATATATATATATATATATATATATATATATATATATATATATATTATAATGCGTAACAGGATGGGAATAAATTTATAACCCTATGTGACCGGTTTTGTTGTTTTTCTTAAAGTATATATATATATATATATATATGTGTGTGTGTGTGTGTGTGTGTGTGTGTAATACCTTAAGAGCCAAAACTTATCTACCTAGGTTTCACCTACGAGATTATTTGGATAGTTCCGACTAAAGAGGGTTGGTCCAAATCACATTTTATTGATAGATTAGCCATAAATGGTTTTAATCTATTCTTTTTTATTGAATATTTTCCCCGATATCAGTGCAATATCTTTTATTTACAAATCGTATCGTTTGTATCTCTCCTCTAAAGTTATAGTATAAAATAATCACACATACACACACACGCATGTATATATATATATATATATATATATATATATATATATATATATATGAT
>OY757922.1:10916384-10921365 GCA_963585895.1 Sepioteuthis lessoniana
GACCTTGCTAGGGAATTGAAAAAACTGTGGAACATGCAGGTGACAATCATACCAATTGTAATTGGTGCGTTTTGAACAGTAACTAAAGGATTACTAAAAGGACTGGAGGACTTGGAAGTGGGCTGACGGGTGGAGACCATCCAAACTACTACATTAGTAAGAACGGCCCGAATACTGAGGAGAGTCCTGGAGTCTGATGTGAAAAGCTCTAATGAGTGAATGATAATAATAATAATGTTGAAGCAACCAAGCTCTATCAGGCTATATGAAATTCGAAAAATTGCATATAATCACTATATTTGGCCTGGGATAAAGACCCAGAGAATTTCTGTAAAGTTAATCTGAAAACTGAATACTATATTGAAATTGTAAATAAATTTAACATAGACACAATATGTCAAGTAAAACAGTGTTGTGGAAAGTTGTCATTCAAAATCCGTTGGAAAATCCTGGGAAAAGCTCTCAAAGCAATGATAATAACAGAGATACAAACGGATCATCTAATCTCGGCCAGATGACCAGACTGAGTGATAGTCTACAAAAATTGAGAACCTACTGAATACTGAACTTTGCCATTCCAGCTGACCACGAGGTAAAACTGAAAGAAAGCAAAAAGAGAAGTTTGTACCTAGACTTTGGTAGAGAACTGATAAAACTATGGAACATGAAAGTGACGGTAATTCCAATTGTCGTTAGTGCACTCGTTACAGTCACCAAAGCATTTGAACAGGGACAGAAGGACTTGGAAATAAGCGTGGAGACTATCCAAACTACAGCATTGTTAACATCGGTCCGAATACTAAGTAGAGCCCTGAAGATTTGAGGAGACTTGCTGTCTCTCAAACTCCCGTGGAAAACCATCAGCTAACGCTGGTGGGAAAACTCTTAAAAGACTGGGATGGGGTAAGATGATCCTCGGGGAGTTCTGCAAGGAATTTAAATTTGATCATACGAACAAATGTTATATCCACAACCCAGCATCTGTCCTACAAAATGACAAATATAAACTCCAAACGGACTTTGACATACAAACGGATCACCTGATCTCAGCCAGACGACTATATCTTTTTATAATCAACAAAAAAAAAAGAAAGAATTTGAAGACTTGTGGACTTTGTTGTACCGGCTTACCACAGAGTAAAATTGTAAATAAGTGAAAAGAAGGATAAGTACCTCGACCTTGCTTAGGAATTGAAAAAACTGTGGAACATGAAAATGATGTTTATGCAAACTATAATTGATGCTCTTGGTACAGACACCAAAGGATTAATAAAGGGAGAGGAAGACTTGGAAAAAAGAAAACGAATGGAGACCATACAAACAATTACATTTCTGAAAATGGCCAGAATATTGAGAAGAGTCCTGGAAACTTAAGGAGACTTGCTGTCCCTTAAACTCTAGTGGAAACTCTCAAGGAGTATAATAATAATAATAATAATAATAATAATAATAATTAGAAGAAGAAGAAGAAGAAGAACAACAACAACAACAACAACAACAATATATTGTATCAATGAGAGGAATATATAGACATGAAGGTAATTTGTTTGATGCATAGTTACCTTGATAATTAAATACGAGAAAAATTGAAGGATCTATCAAGCAAGATAAACTTAAGATAGATAGATAGATAGATAGATAGATAGATAGATAGATAGATAGATAGATTTGTATGATAGATAGATAGATAGATAGATAGTATATGATAGATAGATAGATAGATAGATAAAAGTGTATGATAGATAGATAGATAGATAGATAGATAGATAGATAGATAGATTTCAAGCTATCAAAACAGACGCAGCTGTACATCGCAGAAAAATTCGTTTTCTTTTTTATGTTGATCAAATTATGCCATCATTTCTAAAAACGAAATCTCATTTGCAATTATAGTAAATAAATATGAAGTACAAAATTTTATTTTTATGACGCACACTTTAATAGCAATTAATGAAGATTTATTTTCTTTACTTTATATCGATTCGTTCGGCCAGAAAAAAAAAATGACAAAAAGAGAGAAAGGAAACAAATAGAAATAAAAGAAAAGAGAAAATGCTAGGGATGTCGCCAGAAATAATAAGTAACAAGAGGCTAACAATATTAGCAGACAATCCCGGGACTGACGTGCCCTCAATTTGAAGGATAAAAACTACAAAATTAAGAAAAGATATGAAGAACTTCCTCAGCCGACAAAATGAGTCATTGGCGAAAACCATCAGAAATGTATTTTCTCTTAATTTTATCTCCTTCCTTTTTTACGTATTTTAAAACTTATAAATGTATATATACACTTACATATACACATATGTATATGTGGGTGTGCATGTGTGTGTGTGTGTAAGCCCAGGCATATATTCATATAAATGTACACTTATATATATATGAACACATATGTGTACACCAAAACACATGTATATAACTGTACACACCACACACATACATATATATGTGTGTGTGTGTGTGTGTGTGGGTGTGGGTGTGCGTAGATATATGTGTATGTTTACATATATATACATGTGTACATATATATACATGTTGTAGAAGTGTCAGTGTTGTAATGGTTATCGTCGTAGGAAATAGCACGGCGATCCGAGTTCAAATCCTATACGAGGCTGAATGCATTTCACATTGCAGTAATACTCCTGGGAAAAGTATGAATACAATTATTCTCCTTCCAGCTATGGATAAATAGTAGGGCAGATTATATACTTTAGCCTTGGTTAGGCAACCAGTCTAGAAGAAAGAAAACTTTGAATTAGAACCTGTTTAATTCTGCTTAAAAAAATCTTATCTTGTGTCTCATCCTGCCCATGCGCAGTAGTTGATAAATACAAACATATGCATCCATACATATGAACACATATATATATGTGTGTGTGTGTGTGTGTGTGTGTGTGTGTGTGTGTGTGTGTGTGTGTGTGCGTGTCTGTCTGTCTGTCTGTCTGTGTGCTATGTTAAGGAGATGCTCGCTGTTTGAAATTGATACAGCTATCCGAGTTCAGTTTCCTAACTGCACAAGTTAGACGAGTCAGACATGCACGACACTGCTGGGGAAGCAGGGACGAGATCATAAGTGATGTACTCCTATGGAACCCCACATATGGCCGAGCAAAAGCTGGACGGTCAGCTCGAACCTACATACAGCAGTTCTGTGAGGATACGGGATGTAGCCCTGAAGACCTGCCAGAAGCGATGAACGATAAGGAGAAATGGCGAGAGAGGGTCAGGGATATCCGGTTCGTCTAACTTGGATAGTTTTCGTGGTGGGAGGCAGGTGGCCGTACAGTTGGTGCCTATTGGGTGTTGCCGCCAGGACTTGTTCAATATTCCTCGCAGCATTCTTGTGTAATTGCCGTCTAGCTTCTTCTCTAGCCGTTTAGTTAGCGTCCAAGTAGTGCATCCATACAGCAGTATCGATACGACCGCTGTCTGAAAGAAAGTGCGTTTCATTTTATCGGTCAAGTCTAATTTCCATGTGATCGATAGTCTATTGATAGCTGTCCATGCCTTCGTTAGCCGCGTGTCGATGTCCTTTTCAGTTGATGAGACGCTGCTTCCTATGTAGGTGAATTTGTCTACTAGTTTCAGAGGGGTTCCGTCTAGTGTTGTGATGTCGCCTGTTTGATTATAGCACATATATTCTATTTTGTGTGCATTGACATGGTGGCCAATGCCTACAGCGGCTCGTTCCAAACTATGCAGTAGTGTTTCGGCTTGGTTGGGTGTATTTGCCAGGATTGCTATGTCATCGGCGTAGTCGGAGTCGATAATTGTTTTTGAGGGGTGCCTTCTGCTTCTTTTCTTTGTTAGCTCGAAACCGTTTTCTCTGATTTTATCAGTCGATGTTCTAAGCACGTAATCTAGATAGATGATAAAGAGGTATGGAGCTAGCGTGTCTCCTTGTAGTACTTCTGCCACAATGTCGAAGTATTCTGTGTCTCCATCCGGTGAACGTACTTTCACTTTGGTGTTTCCATAGAGAATCGTTATTGCAACAAAGGTTTCTTTAGGTAGGCCGTATGCTTGTAGGATTTGTTCCATCTTTCCTCTGTGAATGGAATCGAAGGCCTTGGTAAAGTTAACAAATAGAAATGTCATTTGAAGGTTTTTTGCCCGTACGCCCTCAAGGGTTCTATAGATGAGAAACAGATTCGAGACCCTACAAGAGAAGACGGAAAAAGGTACCCCAAATGAGGAATATGAGAATTTCGTCAATGCACACCTCGAGGCGGCAGCGAATTGTATTCCAACAAAACCCAGAACTAAATATAGCCCCATGGGAAACGTTAGCGGTGAGAGAAAAACGAGCACACGTGAAAACAGCCTCCAAAAGCTATCGAAAGAACCCAACAAACACAAATGCCCGAAAACTAAAAACGGCGCAATATGAATTAGCAGGCATATATATAAAGGAACAGACAGAATACATAAAAAATCAGATAGATAAGATTAGAGACTCAGTGGATGATAGGCAATCTAGGATAGCATGGCAAACAATAAACGAAGTAAGTAGAAGGAAGAGCACAGTCAAAGCAAAACTGAAAGCAGCAAACCAACAGGAAAGAATTAAACTGTGGAAACAACATTTCGAAAACCTCCAAGGAAACCCACCGAAAGTAACGCATGAACCAATCACCAGAATAATTAGTAAGCAATTGGACATTAAACTAGGACCGTTCACTCAAGAAGAACTCGGCACGGTTCATATAAAAATTAAAAACAGGAAAGCTGCAGGGCTGGACGAGATTCCCCCAGAAGTATGGAAGACCAGACAATTCGACAGATGGATGAAGGAATGCATCCTCCCCTTACCTAAAAAGAGTGTCCTCGGATTAGAACTACCGTGGCATAACACTTACATCCATAGCAGCAAAAATTTACAATGCTCTACTACGAAACCGCATAGAACCCAAAATAGACAACATCCCTAGGAAAAACCAAAATGGCTTCTGAAGAAATAGATCCACGACCTCAGAAATAT
>OY757922.1:10921565-10926565 GCA_963585895.1 Sepioteuthis lessoniana
TTTAATTGCTTTTACCGCAAGTCAATCCTTATTAGGCAATTTAATGTCGAAAATAGGCTTTTTACAACCTGGCATAATGATTAGAGTGTTCGCCAATGGCCCGGGAGAACTGCTTTCAATCCCAGGTAGAGTCATACCAAAGACTCAAAAAATGGTACTTGATGCTACCTTGCTTAACACTCAGCATTATAAGGTAAGAATCAAGGGTAAAGAGGAGCAATCCAGGGAAAGGAGTCGCGCCCTCCCCTACACCTTGCTGATGTAACTATCGAAAAGGGAGTCTTTGAGTCACCCTCGACTACGGTCGCCGACTTAACTTACCTAACGAGAACCCTTTCTCTTTCCTTTCGTGGGGGACTGCATCCCAAAAGAGATGTTCTGGATTGGCTACTGTTTTGAAGTTTTCTGAGTGCATATTTAACCCTTAATTGACCAAACAAAGGTTGATAGTTAAAAAAACCCAACAAAACTCCAAACAATAATCCATTGTTAGCAATTATAGCATCAATTCTTAATACAAATATTTTTGCCCAGTCGAACTGGGGCTGTAGAATACGCCGACTGCTTTTTTGCAGAGGGATAAGACTGCCCCTAACAAGTGTTCTGGGTATGACACTAAACTATCCGATGCTGAGGCACCAGTAATACTGGAGCTTTGAGGAATGCGAAGTACTCCTTTATTGCCATCGCTCCCAGGTCCACTGTGGCTCAGAGTGGTAGCACCTGATAGGGTCCTTTCTATGGATCAAATATTACAAAACTGTGTACTTATGCTAAATTGAATTGCTTGAAATGGAACTTCTTTGGCATTTAAACTGCAGAAACATGCTAAACTGAATTGTTTGAAATAGAACTGTTTTCGACATTGAAACTATACTTATACAAAATTGAATTGTTTGAATTAGAACTGTTTGACTAAACTGAATAGCTTGAAATAGAAATGTTTTTGACACTTGAACTGTGTACTTACAATCAGGCTTTAGCAAGATGTATTCCAATTGCTGCTGTAGCTGTTCATTCGAACCTGAAATCATAAAAATTGGCCTGTCATCTTATATGATGTATAGTAATAACAAAGATGATTTTCAAGAGTCTATGACAATTTTAAATGCCCGTATAAAAAAAAGTCTGGAAACTTATTGAAGGCGCCTTGTATATAAGAAGATTTTTTTATACACGCAAACACTCACACATACATGCACACGCACACACACACACACACACACACACATATATTTCTTTAAATATCTATATATTTGTGTATATATGAGCATGTCTATATAGAGTGAAACCGGGACATTGGCCCAGCGGTTAGAGAGTGTTCGCCAATGGCCCGGGAGACCTGGGTTCAATCCCAGGTCGAGTCATACCAAAGACTTTAAAAATGGTACTTGATACCACCTTGCTTAACACTCAGCATTATAAGGTACGGTTCAAGGGTAAAGTGGAGCAATCCTGGGAATGGAGTAGTGCCCTCCCCTACACCTTGGTGTAGTAGCTATCGAAAAGGGAGCCTTCGGGTCACCCTCGACTATGGTCGCTAACTTTTATATAGAGTGGTGAAATTATCTATCAGGACATTTATCGAATGTGCAGTATGTCATGCATGAGCGCTTATTCCGTTTGTACTGGTAAGAATGTATAGCATCCATAGATCTGGATAAGGTGACTGTAAATTACAAAAGCTGTAGAACTATGCACCTGTGTCAGGTGCATTTGAATATTCCAGCTCTAAAATTGAAAGAAGTTTGTTAAGTATGTGGTGTTTTTTTTTTGTTCTTTTTTTTTTTTTGTTTTTTCCAGAATGGCTTTTAGTATTCGGATTCTTTTACGAACCAAACGTCATCTACACATGATGAACTCTTATTCTCAATGTTAATCAATCATATAAACCATCTCATAATCTATGGCGCTGGTATTCCGACATTTTCTACAATGACTAAAGAAGGTCGAATGTACATTTACTCGGATTGTAACATCAGATATTTCGGAGAATGACAACGCAGTCTTCATCCTCAATTGTGTCATCTTTCGAACAAGTAAGGGCTAAAAAACTCAACTCCAAATCCGTGTTTGTCATGTTTATACATATATATATATATATATATATATATATATATATATATGCGTGTGTGTGTGTGTATGTGTGTGTGCGTTTCTGTCTCTCTGTCTCTGTCTGTCTGTCTCTCTCTCTCTCTCTGTTTGTGTGCGTGTGTGTGTGTTTCGTTAATCGTCGACAGATTTTTATGATTATGGTGGTCAGTTGGGAGAGAACAATTTTAAATTGGGGTTGTTTTCTTGAAGATTTTTTATTTAATCAATTGGCATATTAATATATAAAAAGCAAAATGTGTATAACCAAAGAAGTTATCAATGCCCCTTGACTAATTTTTTTTAGTATTCTACATAAGTTAAATAAGATTGATAAGCTATTTGTTCGCCTATTTCCGTCTGACATTGTACGATCCACATAAAACTTTATTTAATGAAGTTTAAGAATATATAGTTTGAATGTTTTAGATTTAAATTCTGTTCTGCCATGGTAGCATCAAGCAAATATTATGCACTTAAATAAATTTTCATTTATTATTATATTTCTTGTGAGTTATCCACACTAGCATCAGTTGATAGTCTTTCACTGGAGTCTGAGTGACAGCAAGACTCCTTAGGTTTCCAGGACTCATCTTAGTATTCAGACCGATCTTAACAATAATGTAGTTTGGACAGTCTCTATTCGTCTTCTAATTTCCAACACTTCCAGAATTCTTACCAAGCCTTTGGGGACCTTTCCAAGCGGGCAAATTGAAATTTGTATCACCATCACTCGCATGTTGTACAAATTTCTGAGATCTCTAGCAAGGTCTAAGTTATTATCTTTGTTTTCGTTTTCTTTAATTTTCACTCTGTGATCCATCGGGACGGCAAAATCTTTCTTTTTTTTTTTTTTTTGTTCATCATCACAAGGTCTAGCCTTCTGGCTGGTATTAAATACGTGGTGCATACGATATGTTTCCAGACATTTTTCGTATGGGCACTTTTATTGATAGTACACACATGAAACTCAAGTCCCCTGCGAAGTAATCTCCTTCGGCTGCAATGCACTTGTTGTGCCGTTCCAACAAGTTCTGGAAGGCCCCATGGAAGTCCTTTTGTTTGAGCGTGTCAATGACCTTCGTCACAGCCTCTTTCACCTCCTCAAATGTCTCATAACGACAGCCTGTGAGCTTAGGGAATCACCAAAAGTCACAGGGTGCAAGGACTGGAATATAGGGAGGATGAGTAACTGTCTTGATGCCTATCTTGGTCAGATAGTCTGTGACAAGAATGGAGTTGTGGACTGCTGCATTGTCCTGGTGGAAATGTCACTGACCCTATTTAAAGAGTGCTGGCCTCTTCCAACGAAATCTCTTCCTGAACTCCCTTAAAACCTCAACATAGTAACCCTAACCCTTCGGCCAATCAACTGTGGTGTATTGGCTTCCTTACTCCTCCCACACCTCTCATCATCCCTCACAGACTCCCTGTCTTCTTCGAATCTCTTATTCCACTCAAAAACTGATGCTCGATTCATGCAAGATGGTCGAAAAGCAGTCTGAAGCATACCATACATTTCTATGGCATCATTTTTACCAAGTTTAAAACAGAATTTTATGGCTTATTGTTCTTATAAAGTGTCAAATTGCATTTTTGAAATTCACTCGGTGTGACAGTCCGACATTAGTAGGGTGTATTCCAATTGCTGCTGTAGCTGTTCATTCGAACCTAAAATCAGAAAAAATTGGTCAGTCATCTCAGAAGATATATAGCAATAACATACCGAATTCTCAAGAGTCTACGACTAGTGTAAATGCCCGTACGAAAAAAGTCTGGAAGCGATGGGCTGAGAATTTGTAGATTTTGAAGAAGACGTCAGTTGGGTCTCGGCTGTGGGCCAGACGAGTTCGTTGTCGAATTGCGACCGGTCGACTTTGTGGCAGACTTGGGCCATGTAGACGGACAGTAGAAGTTGAGTTCCGACCATGGTGTTGAGAAGTTTGAGTCTCGACCGTTAAGCCATACGGTTGAGTTTTTCGGGTCCAGAGCAGCGAAGATTAAAGATCTAAAACTCCACGAAATGTGCCGAGCGTTTGAGTTTTGTTAGCATAGTATGATACGAAAGACTTATAAGAATTGTATCTCTCTCTCTCTCCTCGTGTCGAAGAACCGAACTCAGAAGTCAAGAAGTTAATAAATGTTCGTATTTGAACAACAATGAGTTCGCCAGTTAATGTGTCGTGCATTTCCTTGTATTTGAATTTGTACACGTACCGTTTGATTGAGATATCATTCTGATTATGATATGATTATGGCTATGGTTGTGAGTATACAACATTTACATATTTTAGTATCTCTATGTCAGAAGATCAACCTATTTTAAATATCATTCTAGCTTGGTCTTTGACTTGTTTTCTAGTCTTTGCTATTATCATTATTATCTCCCTCCTTGTGTGTTGTTTACAGCAGTACTAACTAGTTAACTTTCATAAATATTTGAGTGACAGCATATCTCCCCGAGTATTCAGAACTCTTCTCAGTATTCTAGCAAATCTCCACAATGGTATGGTCTCGATTCTTCATCTGATTTTCAATTTTTCCTGTCTTGATCCAAGCCTTTGGGACCCGTTCCAACCGTACCCACTACAAAATGGTATTTCTGTCAGATTCCACAGATTTTTTTTTTTTCAGTTCTCTGAAAAGGTCAAAGTATTTTCTATGTTTTTGCTTTCTTTTATTTTCATTCTGTGGCTAAACGAACGGCAAAATCTACTAGATAACAAGTTTGTTTTTTTCTTTTTCACCACCAGATCTGTTTGTCTTGTCTGAATTAGACCTTCTGTTTTTATCTCAAAATCATCGAGAATTTTATGTGTCCCATTAACAAGGACAGTTTCCCACCGATGCATATACCGTTTGGTAGTATGGTCAAATTTTGATATTTTTCATAATTCCCGGTGGCTCAC
>OY757922.1:10929065-10984065 GCA_963585895.1 Sepioteuthis lessoniana
AGATGAAAGAGGGTGTGACGAAGGTCAGTGACACGCTCATACAAGAGGACTTACATTGTGCCTCCCAGAAGATGTTGGAACGGTACAAGTGCATTACAGCCAGAAGAGATTACTTCAGTGAAAGATCATTACCTAACGATGATGTGAAAAACTCTCCAGGAGTAAAAATAATAATAAACATAATCATAATTATAAGATTTAAAAAAAAAAAACATCTTTTTATCAATAAAAGATTCACACTGAAAAAGGTGTAAAAAAAATTACTGATCATTTGAAATCAAGAGTTGTGTCAGCTAATATGTTTTATTATACACATTATTGTGTACCGTTTTACAATAAATAGGCATTTAAAGATTCAAAGGGCCCGAATATATATATATATATATATATAAGGGTCGTTTAAAAGTTCTAAGCTTTACTGTGAAAGAAAAGTCTAACAAATCTGTTGTGGCAAAGCACTGCCACTTTTGATGCAACTATAAAAATTCACGAGGTAAGCGAGTCTCCAAAAAAGTATTAAATACTTATAATATAAAACTCTAAATCGTGAGATTTTGACTTGTTTCATTATTATAGTTTTTTTTTTTTATTTAATGGAATATTAAACCTTCGTGGGTTTAATACCAAAGCCATCCTCCTAGAAGAACAGTACTCGTACTATTTAACGCATAACTGGGAGGATAAGAGGGTTATATACCTTTCCCAAAACGTTTTTGCCAGAAAGTTAATGTAATAGAACGACTGGAGTTCGAACTCGCTTATTACGACTTCGCAGTCCTCCGATTTAACTATTACACCACGAAAACACCACGACAGTTGTTGTATATTACACTTAAAATACATTGTGATATTGCTCAGCATTGTTCATGTGTAGAGCACTATAAAAATTTCCCTGATCAAAAATGTCTTAGCGCTAAATCTTAAGTATATATATATATATATATATATATATATATGTGTGTGTGTGTGTGTGTGTGTGTGTGTGTGTGTGTGGTACCTTACGAAATACGTGTAATTCTCCTCTCTAGATTGTGTTTTTCTCTTTGTGTAGTTTCTCCGTCTTTCTATCCGTTTATTTTTGAATCGCAACGGTCTCTCAAGGATATTGAAGTAAAACGCAATTGAATTCTCTTCTCTCCGGAACATCTGTGGATTATATAACTTTAATCTGACCTTTTCTCTTTGGGGGAAACTTTAATCATGTGCATTTGACAGAAAAATTTAACAAACGATGAGAGAAGATTAAAATCCATAGGGACATATTGTTTGATGGTCTTATTAGCAGAAAGATCGTTATGTGGCCAAACAGGACTTGTCTTTCATGGTATCTCGACAGTAATGGAGGGTTTACTTATAAGTATTTAACTTTAAATGTAACAGTAGAGGCTTACAACGTTCTAGTAAGCGGTGGTCCAGGTGAAACGGTAGGAAATGGACACGGCGACACGACTTCAAATTCTAGACGAGGCAGTTCGTATTTCACATAATACAAACACCCTTCGGAAAAGTAAGAATCCAGCTATTCCAGCTATGGGTAAATGAAGGATCTGACTTGGCTATTTAATTTTGGTATGAAAACCAATGCAGAAGAAGGAAAACCTGCTAAACTCTGCTTAAGAAATGATCCTGTGTTGCATCTTGATCGTGTGGATAGATTGGGTAAATACATCCATCGTTTCGATATCAAGAAGGATTTTCTCAACTTACTAAACTCATATGACCAAAGTGATGGTCAGGACTTGGATTTTCCCAACTTACAACGCTCATATGATCTAAAAGAAAATCAGGAGTTAGGTGTTCCCAAATAACTACACTCATATGATCTAAAAAATTGCCAAGACTTGGAATACACTAAGTATATATCTTTGAGAGGGTTAGTGGTAATTGGTCTAATGAGTAGAGTGTTAGCCAATGGTCCGTGAGACTGGGTTTCAATCCTAAGTCGAGTCATACCGAAGACTCAAAAAATGGTACTTGATGCCGCCTTGCTTAACACAGCACTATAAGGTAAAGGATCAAGGGTAAAGTGAAGCAATCCAGGGAATGGCGTAGAGCCCTCCTCTACACCTCGGTGTAGTAGCTATTGAAAAGGGAGCCTTCGGGTCACCCTCGACTAAGGTCGCCAAATTTACTTACTTTTACTAACCAACCAGATTGTATGGATATAAAAGTGTAAATGTCTTTTATAGCATTGTCAGAGTAAGGGTAAATTCTTATTGATACGATCAAGTATTTCAGTAATATAATATTACAAGCAATGATGACCATAGAGGGACCGTAAAGCGTGGAATTAAGGCCTTATCCTGCACTAAGTTACCCTGTTAGGTAAAAGAACACATCGGATCCTGTGGAGTGAACCCGGATAACAAATTCTGCAATTAATGGATAGAAGTAATGCTGGAGGTGTATGACAGCTGATCGATATTATGGTAAACATATTTTGATCTCAGGGAGGAATGTAGTAAGGTCAACAGGAAATCACATGTGCTCAAGTTAGTCAAGTACTTTAGTGAAAAGGAAGACTTCCTACTTGATACCTTGCCTCAGATTGTCACTTGAGTATTATCAAAATAATTCAATGAGTGGTATCCCTGTTGCAAAAGCGTTTGCGAAAGACATGCAGACGTTAGTTTACACAAATACCATGTACGAGAAAATAAGACCTTTGAGTAATCTTAAGTTATCTGTTTTGATCTCATCATAATCATCACCATGTCGTGCCGCCAGCACGGATATCCCTGACCCTCTCTCGCCACTTCTCCCTATCATTCATCACCTCCGGCAGGTCTTCAGGGTTACATCCTGTGTCCTCACATAGTTGCTGTAAGTTCGTGCTGGTCGTCCTGCTTTTGCACATCCATATGTAGGGGTCCACAGGAGTACATCGCTTATGAGCTCGTCCTTGCTTCTCCAGCAGTGTCCCGCGTGTCTGGTTCGTCTAACTTGTATAGTTTTCATGATGGGGGGCAAGTGTCCGTATAGTTGGTGTCTCGTGGGGTGTTGTCGCCAGGAATTGTTCAATACTGCTCTCAACATTCTTGTGTAATTTCCGTCTAGTTTTTTCTCCAGCCGTTTAGTTATCGTCCATGTAGTGCATTCATATAGCAGTATCGACACAACCACTGCCTGGCAGAAACTGCGTTTCATTTTATCGGTTAGGTCTATATATATATATATATATATATATTGTCGATTCATTCCTTTGAATTTATACGACTTCTATTGAACAGCTCACTTGACTTGTAATATAGCCATGATACGAATATGTGAAATATTTAGATATGTAGAACGTTCACATGCATAGAAATCAGAAAAAACACTTGAAACACTGACGACTTCCTTTATTTCAGGTACGAAACTTTTATTACTTTCTTGGGACTTTTAGGTTTTCAACACGAGGAGAGAAAGACACACAATTTCTACTATGCTGACTTTTCCATCTAACCCAACAACGCTTGGGCATCCCGTATTCCTTAACTGGACTGGCCTCGCCCAGGTCCAAAAATCAACTCGCTTCGTCGAGCTTCAAATCTCAACTAACTGCTTTTTTTCAAAAATCACCCAAAATCCTCAGCCCATCGCACCGGGCATGACGTCATTCACATCCCCACTCCCATTTCCCATTCGGGGTTTTTATTATGACATCTGTGATTGTCACATCCTCTCCGCACGAGCGTGAACACCTGCGCTCAATGTGTGCCCCTACTCGTGCACTTAGCCGAATAGTTCTAAACCTAACTAAACCGAAAGATAAGATATAACCAACGAAAAATGATAAATATAATATAATCCCTCTGCAATTATATAACAGATTCGGGCTTTAAGGTAAGCCGACTGCATTTCTGCAGTAGAATAAGGCACCCTTCCCAACGAGTGTCCTGTATGTAGCACAAAACTGCATCTGATGGTAAAGCTCTGGAGAATGTGGAGAACCTCTTCTTTTCCATCACTCTCAGATCCACTCTGACCTGGGGAGGTAGTATCCTTTAGGGTCCATTCGATGGGTTGAATACTGCTAGTGACCTGGCTATGTCACTAAACTTCATCTGATCCTATTTACCAACCCCTCCGCTCGGGCAGGATATGACACAAGGTCAATTTTTAAGCGGAGTTTAACAGGTTTGAATTCAGAGTTTTCCTTCTCCTAGACTAGCTGCCTAACCAAGGCTGAAGAACCTAGTCTGCCCTACTATTTACCCATAGCTGGAGGGAGAATAATTGGATTCATACCTTTCCCAAGGGTATTAGTGCTATGTGAAATGCAATGAGTTTCGTCCAGGATTTGAACTCGTGTCGCCGTGTTCGTTTCCTACGACGATAACAATTACACCACGGGCACCTCCAAACTTCATCTGATGGTAAGGCTCCTGTCCTGAAGCTTCGAGAATGTAAAGTAGTCCTTCATTGTCATTACTCCCAGACTCTCTCAGAGCGGGAGCTGTAGAATCGGTTAGGGTCCCATCTATGGGTCAAATAGAACTGTCTAACTATTAACAGTGCGCAAACAAATAATTTATTTTAAATAGAATTATTAGTGTTTGATAGTAATTTAAGACCGCTTAACTGTATGCAAGCAAATGGGCCCTTGTTTGATTAAAATGTTACGTCCGATCTATTCGTTTACAAAAAATATTGTTGTATATCCATAATACAACTACACGTGTACATATACAAATATACACTTACGTGCGGAAACATCAATAACTGGTAATGAACGACTTCAATAACGAACGAATACACTTCTTTATAAAATTATAAATCTCTCACACTTTATTTTCGAAAGGGTGATGTTTGTTGTGGGTGAGAAATGAGTGGAGACAAGAACGGACTGCTATATTGACCCAAGTTCCTCTCGCGACCATAGCAGCACTTCTTTCGCATCTTGGCTTGGGTTGCTCACTAAGGGACCAAAGCCCTCTGCCTGGAGCTGGTTCTCACTTCGGCATCCTGTCTCCAGCTGACTCAAAACGTCCGGGTACCTGGTTATATTATTTTCTTAAGTCCACCTGCTTCCGCTGTTCTTCCACTTATTTACACAGGGGCATCTCTTGATTGACGGCTCGGTCGAGGGTCAATATATAACAATATGTATTTGATGTGAATAAAAGTTGGCATTAAATAATTTACAAGGGTTGTGATGCCATAAACCTCAATCAACCAATCAACCAACCAACTTCTATGGAATAAAAGATACAAATAAAACTTTGTTTGCTAAAAAAAGTTTTATCTAATTATTGTCTTCTATTTTATAAACAGGAAACTTTATTAATGAAACGATTCTAAGGCGAGATTTTAATTATTTCAGTTCATATATATATATATATATATATATATATTGATTAGATGATCAGTGAATCCGTTGTAACATGACATAAATGATGCTTCTGTTTAGAAAGAAGAGGAAGATTCAAGTTAACGTTTAATAACTGTTTCCTTTATATCAAGAATTTGGATGAATAAGACATTTTTGATTTATACTGCTCTTCTGATAAGCATCTGAGCATTTTTTAAATTTCTTAAACGTTTTTTAAATGAGTGTCCATTATCACCTACTTTATATATACATGTGGTGCCTTCAATAAGTTTCCAGACTTTTTCTGTACTGGCATCTAAAGTTGTCGTAGACTCTTGAAAATTCACTATGTTATTGCTATACATCTTATGAGATGACTGACCAATTTCTGATTTCAGGTTCAAATGAACACCTACAGCAGCAATTGGAATACACCCTACTAAATCCTGATTGACACAGCTGGTGAATTTCAAAAATGCAATCTGGACGTGAGGACACTTTAGAAGAACGATATGCAATAAAACTGTGTTTTAAACTTGGAAAAAATGATGCCACAGGAACGTATGGAATGCTTCAGACTACTTTTCGACCATCTTGCATGAATTGAGCATCAGTTTTTGAGTGGCATAAGCGACTCAAGGAAAGCAGGGAGTCTGTGAGGGATGATGAGAGGTGTGCGAGGAGTAAGGAAGTCAATACACCAGAGTTGATTGGCCAAAGGTTTAGGGTTAGGGATACTATGTTGAGGTTTTAAGGGAGTTCAGGAAGAGATTCAGTCGGAAGAGGCCAGCACTCTTCAAATCGGGTCAGTGGCATTTCCAACAGGACAATACACCAGTCCACAACTCCATCCTTGTCACAGACTATTTGACCAAGATGGGCATCAAGACAGTTCCTCAGCGTCCCTATAGTCGACACCTTGGTCCCTGTGACTTTTGCTTATTCCCTAAGCTGAGAGGCTGTCGTAATGAGACAATTTAGGAGATGAAAGAGGCTGAGACTAAGGTCACTGATACGCTCACTCAAGAGGATTTCCATGGGTCCTTCCAGAAGTTATTGGAACGGTACAAGTGCATTGCAGCCGGAGGTGATTACTTCGAAGGGGAGTAGAGTTTCATGTGTGTACTATCAATAAAAGTGCCCATACGAAAAAAGTCTGGAAACTTATTTAATGATCCTCGTGTATATATATATATATATATATATATATATATATATTACATTTTTTAAATTATAAAATGCATCCTTCAGTTGCAGATCGAACAAGAATCAATATTATTCTGTAAGGGAATATTAAGTGTGTTACGGTAATAATACAGTTGCCGGTGGGAGTTCTCGTAGCGTGGTGGCTAACATGCCTAACTGCAATCTTGTCGTAAGCGAGTTCGAACTCTAGTCTCCCTATGATGTTCACTTTTGGATTAATATCCTTGGGAAAGGTACGAATCCCCTTACCACAAGCTATAAGTTTAATGGTAACACTACTTCTATTCAACAAAAATGGCTTTGACATTAAATAACCCATGACGGTTGATATGTCATTAAAACAGCGAAACTGAAATCGAAACAACTGCAGTATGTGGTGCCGTTTTACAATGTTACGAGTAAATGTTTCAAAAATATGACAATGTTCTTTAAATATAGATAATTAGTATTCTTAGTTTGTGAACCTCGTATAGGTTAGTTCATTGTTCTTACGCTTGGTCAAGCCGAAAAATTTGTGTTGGCTTAATTACTTATCCGGCTTCCATCGTTTCACCTTAACAAGGGATTTATTTAAATATAGCTCTCTTCCGGTCATTTCAGAGTCATCGTTGGCTTGACCCCTAACTACCAAGATGATTGATGTAGGGAACGCATTCATATCAAGATTTCATTGAAGCGGAAATCTGAGAGAGGAATTTTAAGAGCTATGGTTAAAATAATAAGGTAAAAACAAAGTCTACAAACCAGCTTGAAAAAAATGGCCTACCCTTATACAAAGTAATTATTTACTAAGTTTTGTAAAGTCTGGCACAGTCGGCTGTGAAGTGAGGTGTAGAATACACGGACAGCATCTCTGCCGGGGTAAGACTCTACTAATGAGCGGTCTGCATATGACATTAAACAATCTGATAGTGAGGTTCGAGTTTTGGGGAATATGGAGTACCCCTTCATTGCCATTACTCCCCGTCTTGACCGGAGTGGTAGCACCTGATAGGGTCCTATCCAAGGGTTAAATAGAAATGTGGGCATTTAAACTTTGGGCAAACAACTGATTTATGCTAAACGGTATTGTTACGAATAGAACAGTTTGATCATTTAACTATGTGCAAACACATGACTGATATCTAATTGAATCGTTAGTGATACATATTGATACTTGGAACCATTTAACTGTGTGCAAACAAATGTGTAATTTTAAAAAGAATTGTTTGTGTTAAATAACGATACTTGGAACCATTTAACTGTGTGCAAACGAATGTGTAATTTTAAATAGAATTGTTTGTGTTAAATGACAATACTTGAAACCATTTTGACTATGTGCAAATAAATGAATAGTTTTCATAGAATAATTAATGTTAAATAGAATAACTAGTATTAAATAGCAAGCACTTCACTGTCCGTATAAAAATAATAAATATTGAATAGCATTGTTTGTGTTTGATAGCAATAATTGAAACACTTTAACTGTATAGAAACTATAGTAATATTAGCAAAAAGACAGATTAATTTTAACTGATTTAAAAAGGAAATTTTCTACGAATTGTTCAATTACAAATCATGTGGATATCCATTTAACTGTGTGTAAATAAATTCTTAACTGTACAAAAAGAATTCTTCGTGTTAGATAGAAGTAATTAAACTATTTAACGGCGTTGAAAAAATGAACTCAGGCTTGTTTCAAAATATTATTAACAAAACATGTTTACAAACCAAATGTATTTAATATGTATCTTTAAAAAGCATTTAATAACCGTTGTTTTGAGCGTAACTCGACCACAGATTAAAACTATCCGTGAAGCTTAGAATACGCAGATATTACCCCCAGTAAGGGGGAAAGGCCCCTCCAAAAAAAGATATCATAAGTATGACACTAAACTGCATATCATGGTGAGGCTATCATTCTAGTGATCGGTGGAATGTGGAGTAATGCTTCGCTGGTATTACTCCCAGGTCAACTTTAACCTTGCTGTAACCTAGCAAAAGTTTACTGAAAGAGAAAGAATCAAAATGGACGTTGAGAATGAAATGGAAATATTTATAACGTATGTCAAACGTATTCATGTGGAATGGGTCATACCCATTACTGTTCATCGGTAAAATATATAACAGACCTCGAGTGGTGATATTTGTCGCTGCCTCCCACCAAACAGGACTTGACACAAGGTCAAAAGCCCGGAGGCCAATTAAAGTAGGGATAAAGGGGAGGGGAGGTCGGGAAAGAGCCGAGACTCGAACCCTGCTGGTCTATGCTGCTCATCGGCTCACTTAGTGCAATGTGAGCCAGATGAGGCAATCAGTTTCACGGACCCACATACGGGTCCGGGCACGTATACCGGGTTATGGCTTAAACTAGACAACAAAGTTTAGTGCATAGGTTTCGTTTGCCGCGTCACGCTCCGGACCGAAGTCCTGGGCGTGGGCCGTGGTACCGCCTCTGCGCAAACATACAGACCTCGAGTGGTAATACCTGTATGAGTTAAATAGATTTATTTGAAAATTATAAGTATTATAAAAGTGTGCAAAATATTTATATTAAATGGAATTTCTTGATATCATATAATTGTCTGAAAAAATTATTATGGATACGTAAAATGTTAAATTTTTAAAAATGTCCATAAAACATAGAAAATATAGTTAAGAATTGTTATCCGAAATTTTGAAAGGAACCAAATTTTCGTATTAAGGAGATATATCAGTAAATAAACTAAATAATCCGACATTTTCAAAGGAACCAAATTTTCGTATTAAGGAGTTGGTTGATATGTGTAATGTGAGAGACACAACTCTGGAAAAAAATATACACTCTAGTTAAGATAAATAAATAAGTAAAATGAAATAGAGAATGTAAAAAACGAGTCGTTAACCTTCGAGAAACTCTCTGTGGTTTCAAAAAAGAAAATACGCACACTCATTCCCATCAAACGAATTCCTATAACTATTTTCAATTTCTCCTCGTTTTGTTTCTACATTTTCGGTCAACATTTTTTTAAATCTTTTTTCCTTTCCTTGGGTAACGACTTTTTTTTTTGATGGGGGGGATTTTTCAATGTGTGTGTGTGTTTTGTGTTTTTTTTTTCAGATGTTTACTTGCTGATATTTACTCAAAATAATCTTACTATGTCACAACTGAATGATTGAGGAAGTAGAAAAATCACGTTGTGTCAACATTAGAAGCGGTGATATTCATGCAACAAGACATTCATTTGGTAACAAAAAATGAAATTCTCTTGCAATTTCCGAAATCGGAATACCCGTTATAAATATGTATTTATTACATTTATTTTTAGTTGCTAGGGCGTCCTTAGCATAACGGTTATTGTCCTATTCAATGTAATCGGGGACCCGAGTTCGAATCTCGGACGAGGTTCTTTACATTTTTATTTTTACTTCTTTTTTTTACCCACGGGAAAGGCATGAATCAATTTCTTTTCCTTCAGTTTTGAGTAAATAGGGCAGACTGCTCTCTTTAGCTGGGAACAACGAACATTGAGGGAAAAGGAAAAATCTGAATTCAAACCAAGGTAACTCCACTTAAAGGTTTACCTTATTGTCAAATCCTGTGCATGGTAGGGGGGTGGTAAAGAGTGACCGGTGTGCTGCAATTTGGGGGGTGGTTATAGAGTATCAAAGCAGTAAGATTATGTAATGAATTATGTCTAACATAATCCATTTGGATAATCTAATCTTCGACTAGAAATTATTAAAATCTTGGTGTTTTAAAAGAATATTAGATGAAAGTTGACAATTTATAAAGATGTTGTTCGATGTGTCATTATGTATGGGTAATATTGTGTCAAAAATCATATGCTGAAGCTAAAATCATTTTACTGTGATGTTTATGGAACTGATTTTTTAACATTGATTCTTCGTCGACCGATATTGTTTGTCTAAAATTAACTTACTTGCTCTTAGTTTAGATAAATGAATTAAATTTCTCATAGAATATTCTTACAGATGTACTTTTTCCTGGGATGTGATACATATATATATATATATATATATATATATATATATATATATATATATATATATATATATATATATATATAGTTCTTACGAGGTCTCTTGGTGATTTAATGGAGGACCAAATGTTGCAGTATTTTTAAATAGTCCTCAATATCAATGATAGAGCATTTAAATATATATGTATATATATATATATATATATATATATAGAGAGAGAGAGAGAGAGAGAGAGAGAGAGAGAGAGATAGTGTTCTAGTGTTCGCCAATGGTCTGGGAGACCGTGGTTCAATCCCAGGTCTAATCCTACTAAAGACTTAAAAAATGGTACTTGATATGTCCTTGCTTTAACACTCAGCATTATAAGGTACGTATCATGGGTAAAGTGGAGCAACCCAGAGAAAGGAGTAGCGCCCTCCCCTATACGTTGTTGTTGTAGCTATTGAAAAGGGAGCCTTCTGGTCGCATTCGACTACGGTCGCTAACTTTACTTTATATATATATACATATAAGCGAAAAGCAATTGCTTCAATAAAAAAACAACTTTATAATAAATACAGAGCGATATAAAAACTAAAATAATTCTTATCTTACTGTCTTTTAAAAGTTTCACGAGTTTTCTTGCTAGAGAAACAGCCATAAAAGAGAAAGTTGTACGTCGGATGTAATTCAAACAAAAATATAAAATGATAATGAAGGATAATTGTTTTATAACTTTGGAAAAACCAAAAAATCCAAAAATTTGAACTGATAAGAAGGCAATTATCAAAACGAGGCTACTATTTATAGTGGACAAATAATAATTTCGGTTTTTAATCACCTCCACTAGAAAGCTTATTTTATGTTCATACTATCGTCTAATTTTTTCTATCAATCCATCAATCTATCTAACGATCCATCGATCGATAAATGATGTAGTTTGATGTATTCATGAATAAAGAGTGATCGATATAATTGGAAGCGAATATGCTTAAGTTAGAATAGCGAAGAGATAGTGTTAACGTTACTTGGTAACAGTCAGTTTCTCCCGTTATACATTTACCTAACCTGATGAACGAATAGGAGAGAAACTGACTATTGGCAAGCACCGTAGACACTGTGTCTACGCTATCCTGACAAAGATAGATAGATAGATAGATAGATAGATAGATAGATAGATAGATAGATAGATAGATGTGTATGTCTGTGCATGTAAATATCGATAATATAGTTTGGTATATTTATAAATAGATAGTGTTCAATATCGTTGATAGAGCATACTTTTCTTAGCTCGGGTAGCTTAAATACTGTCAACGATGCTTGGTAGCTGTTAGTTCCACGACTATGCTATTATTGTTTATATATATATATATATATATATATATATATATCATCAAATGGAAGGTTTGGGGAAGAAAAATATTGCATCTGATTATATATATATATATATATATATATATATATATATATATATATATAGAGAGAGAGAGAGAGAGAGATGGTTGTTGTAGGTTCAAAGAAAGAATAAGGATATATTTTAAAATAAGAAGGTCCATGAAGAGTTCAAAAAATATTAATCTCTTCGTGGACCTTCTTATATATATAATCAAATGCTATATTTTTCTTCCCTTAAATCTTCCATCTGGTGATTTTTTTTTCTTTTACATGTTTGTTTGTTTTATTTGTTGTTTTTTTTTTGTTTGTTTTTTAGTAAATGCATGGAATTTCTAGTGACAGTGATGAAAGGGATCATGACGCAAAAGTTATTTTAATCTATATATATATATATATATATATAGAGAGAGAGAGAGAGAGAGAGATTAAAAAATCGGTTGTAATATGCTGACTATGTGTCTCATGAAGTGTGAGCAAATAAGGTTAATTTTTGACATAGTCCCCGTTGCGTTCCACACACTACTTCGATTGGTGTTGCAATTCTTGGTTCCCATAGGTCAAAAAAGCCATCGAAAGCACTTATGACATCATCATATGAACTTTCCAACCAATAAAGTTTTTAGCCCACCCTCGTATTTACGGGTGCATTCCTAGAGTGGCTACATCTCTTAGATCTGACTTTATCATCGCATCTTTAATCTTTTCTCACCGTTGCCACCAGCAATTTTTTACCACACCCATTACACGAGATTCTATTTTTTATAATTACTTTTTGCAGTTTATTTTTTCTCTATTCGTGACTTTCATTCGTTGACACAATTAGTTAATGTAAAATTCTAGCTTACCGTCGATAGAGATTTTATCGCTGAGTTTCCGTGTTCAGACTACCTTTATTTTATTTTATTTTATTTTATTTTGTTTCATTTTGTTTACAGTGTTTCCGTTTGCTCTTTGTTTTTGTCCTTGTTGTGCTGTTTTCTGTTTTTGTTTGTTTTTTTGTTTATTTTTTGTTTTTCGTTGGGTTTTTTTTTTTCGGTATTTTTATGATCGTTTCTATTTCAGTTTCTTGACTTTTATTTTTACATGAGACAACCATCAATGTACAGCTTCTCTCTCAACGTCTGTAGGAGCTGGGCTTTTACTTTCTGAGAGGATGTTACGCTACGGGCCCCTGTCGAAAGTCATCATGCATACAAATACGAAATGACTCGGTTGTTTCATTATAGACATTTTTATTTTGCTACAAACCTCTTCGTAATAGCCACGAAACGAATGAGATAGGCAAAAGGAATTACTTGGGCACATTAGATAGAAATGAAAGTGTATAAAGTTGGAGACGAAAGAGACAACCATAGACTTAGAAATTCTTCTTCACTGACCTCTAGGATAAAATAATTAACTAAAATAATTAAAATCCCTAATTATATTACAAGGAAATATACTCGTCTGATTCTCTTCGTTTTATTTTATCGGATAGGTTTGAGTTCCATATGATCAATAACCTATCGATCGCAGTCCATGCCTTCACTAAGCGCAAATTGATGTCATTTACAGTAGAAGAGACGTTGCTACCGAGATACATGAACTTGTCCACTTATTTCAGACAACAACCATTTAGTATGGAAATGTTTATTTTTTGATTAAACATATGCACTCCGTTTTGTCTGCATTTACAGGGAGAATAATGCCTCCCTTCTCTGCTCCAGACTGCACAGAAGAAATTCGGCTTGGGTAGGTGTTGTTGCTAGAAGTGCAATTTCGTCGGCGTAGTCTCTGTCCATAATAGTTTCCGCGGAGTGTCATTTGCTTCTTGCATTTTAACGCAATTTCTTCCGAGCAACTGTCGGGTCAATTTTACTATATGGATGCACCACATGGACGCTGACAAATCGCACGGAGAAAAATCTAGACGGGAACTGCACAAGAATGCTATGAGTCATATTGAACAAATCCAGGAAACAACATCCCACAAAACAACAGCTGTACGGCCACCTACTTCCTATCTCTAAAACCATCCAAAAAGACAAACAACACATGCTAGAAACCGTGGAAGAAGTAAGGACGACCTCACAAGTGACGTTCTCCTATGGACCCGTTCATGCAAACTTGCAAGTGTTGACGGACCAACAAGAACTTATCTACAACAGATCTGTATGGACACAAGATATAGTCTAGAAGACCTGCTCGAAGCGATGGATGATAGGGACAATTGGCGAGAGAGAATCAGGGAAATCCGAGCGAGCAGTCTGACATCATGATGACATCGCAACTCACCGGATTTGCCACTAATGCTTTGAGCAAGGCTTCAGAATCTACAGTTTTAGGTCTACCTGACATAACCTGATCGTTGAGGTCCCTGCAACCCATGCCAAATTTCTTGAACCATCTGCTTATTGTACCGTGATCAACTGAGCCTTCACGTTTGACACAGTAAATGTTTTGATTACTTCTACAGCATTATAACCTGATTAAAACCTAGTCCAGTCAGCTGGAGGGGGTCTCTAGAATACACCGACTTCATCTCTGTAGAGGGGTAAGACCCCTCTAAACGAGTGTCCTGGATATGACATTAAACTATCTGATGACGAAGCTACACTCTTGGAGATTTTTGGGAACACGAAGTACCCTTTCTTTTCCACTGTTTCTACGTCCACTCTGACTCAGAGTGATAGCACCTGAAAGGGTCCAGTGTGTGGGTCAAATAGAACAAACTGTGTGCAAACAAATGACTGCTGTTCAATTGTGACTTATATAGCAGTACTTGAAACCATTTAACTGTGTGCAAAAAAGACCTCATGCTCGTTTAAGAATGTGAACAACAAAATGTTTATACATCATGTCTATATCTAGCACTTATGTATAAACAGGATATGACATTAAATAACTCACAATATTTAGAATGCCATAAAAGCCAACGAAACCAAATCATATATATTTGATTTATATGTATAAACAGGATTTAGCATTAAATAAACTACAATGTTTTATACGTCATAAAACCCAACCAGCCCAAATTATATATATATATATATATATATAAACAGGATTTGGCATTAAATAAATTACAATGTCTGATGTGCGATAAACCCCAGTAAAACCAAACCATATATATTTCATCGTTATGTAAAACAGGATTAGACTTTGAATAATAACCTATAATGGTTAATATGTCGTAAAACCCAACCAAACCATATCATAAATATTCAATATATATGTATAAAGAGGATTTGGCATTGAATAACCTACAATGGTTGATATGCCATAAAACCCAACTAAACGAACTCAAATATATAAGTAAAAGTAAAGTTGACGAACGTAGTCGAGGGTGACCCGAAGACTCCCTTTTCGATAGCTACTACACCAAGAAGTAGAGAAGGACGCAACTCCTTTGCCTCTATTGTCCCACTCTACTCTTGATACGCACCTTATAATGCTGAGTGATAAGCAACGAGGCATCAAATATCATTTTTTGAGTCTTTGGTATGACTCGATCTCGAATTGAATCCAGGTCGTCCGGGCTATTGGCGAAATCTCTAACCATTATGCCAATACATATATAAACTAGATTTAACATTAAATAACCTACAACGACTGGTATGCCATAAAACACAACTAAAAGAAATCATATATATATATATATATCAACTAGATTTAACATTAAATAACCTACAACAGCTGGTATGCCATAAAACCCAACCAAACCTAACAAAACCGATTCAAATCTGTTAAGTATAAGTTCCCAATATTGGTAGCTGATCTTTACGGCTTTCAAATCACACACAGAATGAAGTAATTCACAGTGCTGTAGCGCCCTATCAACCACGATACTACCAAACACAGAGGGTACACTCCACGGCTTGAGTTGCTTCGGTCACGTGATATACGCACCGGAAACTATCCTGTGCGACCAAAATATTGCAAAACCTTTGGTTCACCCTTGTGTAAAGTAACATACCCGGCCCCAGGGTTTGCTATGAGGGTACACGGCCCTGGCGGGGTCTCCTAACATACGAGCCGCCTGGAGTATCACTGGCAAGCATAGATTCACACGGCACTGGACCTCCAGCTCTAGTGAATCTATGACAAGGAAAGTCACCTGGCTTTGTGCCGGGAGACTTAGCAAAAGTTCGCTAGGAAACGTTGCATCTCGTGATCCAATGACTAGCATTGTCCAGCAGTGTATGAGTTTCGTCTCGTCACCGGCTTCCCTTTTCCTAAAATCCCCACAATAAAAAAAGACCTTGAGTCAAATCTTGTCCTGTATGTGTAATGGATAAATAAACCCTAATTGGTAATGTCGGGTAAACTGAGAATTGCAAAAGGTAGATTGAGGGGCACTGGACCGTGTTTTCAATGTCAATAATCATTCAAAATAAGCAACTTTCAACAGAACAACTAATGAATTATATCTTCACTCTAACCGACCTACTACCCATGCAGATACTTTTTAAGAAGCACACATTCCCGCTAACCATAAAAACAACTTTAATTTCAAAAGTGTTGGCCGATATTACCTAACGAATCGAATTCATTTGAAGCACAAAATAGAAACTAACGTTCAGTATTTTTAAAAAAATCAATAATCGATGGATTCAGAGATTACTGGATGATTGGAAATCAAACAGAAAGAGTGAACTCGATGAAGAGATCTATAAATCAGCCGAACAGCAGAAAGTGATTATTTGCTTTTGATAGCATTTTTTACTGACGGCAATGATTATTGTAAGAATGGATAGAAAGGGAAGTGTTCTTTTTGATTGTTATCAAATAGGCTGAAATTGATTTCATAAAAAGCTTATTTGTGGCGAGCTAAGTATAGCATTCACCTAATTCTGGATTCTTACGAATATTCTATGATTCCAATTTAGCCCGAAAATAATTTTTAAGAATTATTTGGACCCCCACCTCTCTCTCTCTCTCTCTCTCTCTCTCTCTATCTATCTATCTATCTATCTATCTCTGTAAATATATATATATATATATATATATATATATATATATATATAGAGAGAGAGAGAGAGAGAGACTTCCGGGTAGATTCAAGCCTTTCCCAATAGCTTTAGTGAGAAGTGAAATACAAACAGCTTCGTCCAGGATTTGAACCCGGGTTGCCGATTTCAATTCCTACGATGATAACTCTTACAGTTAGAACAATCAATATGGTATATTTTCCGAAACCCTAACTACAACATTGCTTTCTTTCTTTGCAGATTAACTGTACGTCAAATGATTTTTTGTTGGATTACATCTGACTGGATACGAAGCGACATTTCTCATTGTTCTCAACTAATAAAGGTAGGTGTGCACAATATTTCCAATAAATGAATATAAAATATTTGTTAATCATTAGTTTTCAACAAAAGCTAGAATTTTGTTGATATTTAGATACAACACCCAACAAAAACATTTGTACCTTTAAACGATAATGTTTATTGAAAATGTAGCTGAATTACTCGTTTTGTTTAACCCATTTGGGCCTAGATTGTGTATAGCACTTGCTGTTCAAAAATAGTCATCGATTTACAAACTGGATTATCGCTGCTTCACTTCGGTGATCTGACAGAAACTGTTTCTTTCAATGTGACTTTACTGTAAGCTGGCTGAAATCTTTATGCAAAGAATTGATAATGGATGAACCTTTTGAGTTCAGCGCGATCTTTTGTCCTGTTATTAATACAAACTATTAATTTCGACCTCTGTGGACGCAATATGCTTTTATTGATCCTGCCAAAATATTATTTACCCCAGGGGTTTATATATACCTTTTTGAGAATTCCTGGTTTAAAAGACAGTCTTCAGTTTGGTTTGTTTTTTGCCATATCAACTGTTGTAGGCTATTTAATGCCAAATCATTTTTATACATATATGTTAATTATATGATTTCTAAACAGATTTGTTAATAATATTTTTAAACGAGCCAGATTGGTTTGGTTTGGTGGGTTTTATAGCATATCAACCTTTGTAGGTTATTTAACGCCAAATCTATTTTTATGTAAATAATCTGTTCTATTTAAAACAATTCAGTTTAGCATAAGTACACAGTTTAATTGTCAAAAACATTTCTATTTCAAACTATTCAAGCAGTTATATGTAACAATTCAGTTAAGTGTAAATACAGTTTTAATGTGGAAAACAGTTCTATTTCAAATAATTCAGTTGAGCATAAGCACGCTGTTTAAATGCAAGTACGGTTTAATTGTCAAAAACATTTCTATTTCAAGCTATTCAGTTTACTCAAACAATTCAGTTTAGCATAAGTATGGTGTTAGTTCTATTTAACCCATAGATAGGACCCTATCAGGTGCTACCACTCCGGGCCAGAGTGGACCTGGGAGTGATGGCAATGAAGGGGTACTCCGCATTCTCCAAAGCTCCAGCACTACTGGAACCTTGCCATCAGATTGTTTAGTGTCATATCCAGGACACTCTTTAGGGGGGTCTTACCCCTCTGCAGAGAAGCAGTCGGTGTATTCTACAGCCCCAGCCGACTGGGCAATAAACGAGCCAGAGGTATTTTTTGGCACACAGTTAAATGGTTTCACTTATATTTATCTAGTACGAATAAGTCTTTTTACTTTTAATCATTGATTGCACACATTTCAATGTTTTCAAATATTAGAATTTCACTCTAAATTTTCAGTAGAACATCAGTCTTGTTTACACAGAGTTAAATTATCAAACAGTTCTGTTTCAAAAATTTCAATTTAAAATAAGTCAACAAAGTTAAAGGGTTCGAAGTTTTGCTATGTATCACTAACAATTCAATCAAACATCAGTCATTTGTTTACACACAGTTAAATGATTTATCAGTTCTATTTCAAGCAATTCAGTTTAGCATCAGTCATTTGTCGGCACTCACAAAGTACACCGTTTAAATGTCATACATTTCCATTTGGCCCATTTCGTATGCTACTAATTTGGGCCAGAGTGGACATGGGGGTCATAGCTATGAAGAGGTACTCTTCATTCCTCAAAGCTCCAACCTAACTGGAGCCCCACAATCAGATTGTTTAGTGTCATTAACTGGACATTCGTTGGGGGAGTCTTACCCTCCTGTAGATATACAGTCGGTGTATTCTAGAACCCCTTCCTATTGGTCCGTCACTGTCTTCAGGTACCAAGTAGGTGTAAGACAGAAAACAATAAAAAAATGTTTAAATCAAGATTTTCATCTCTATTTTAAAAGTTTTCTCTTGTTACAGTGGTCTTTAATTACCCTGCCGCTTCTTTTAAGTGCATTGCTCAAATAAAATTCTGCCATTTTTCTAGGAGTAAATGAATCTTATCAACATTTCATGCTTATTTTCGTTTTCCAAAAAGTTGAAAGATTAAAAACGGCGTAGAGTGTTCGCCAATGGTCTGGGCGACCTGTGTTCAATCCCAGGTCGCGTCATACCAAAAACTTTTAAAATGGTATTTGATACACTCAGCAATATAAGGTACGTATCAAGGGTAAAGTAGACCAATACAGGGAAAGGAGTAGCGCCTTCCCCTACATATTGGTGTTGTAGCTATTGAAAAGGGAGCCTTCTGGTCGCCCTTGACTAAAGGGAGACAACTTACTTACAACTCAAATACACCCTCAACATTATAATCATTAAGTAAAAATCGGTTTGAGAATTAATTTATTCTTTCATCATTATCATCATCATGTCTTTCCGCTAGCACGGATATCCCTGACCCTCTCTCGCCACTTCTCCCTATCGTTCATTGCCTCTGGTAGGTCTTCAGGGCTACTTCCCGTATCCTAACATAGCTGCTGAATGTATGTTCGAGCTGGCCGTCCTGCTTTTGCTCGGCCATATGTGGGGGTCCATTGGAGTACATCACTTATGAGCTCGACTCTGCTTCTCCAGAAGTGTCCTGCGTGTCTGGTTCATCTAACTTGGATAGTTTTCGTGATGGTAGGCAGGTGGCCGTATAGTTGGTGCCTTGTCAGAGACTTTTAAGTGTATTGCTCTTATAAATATCTCCCTATGATATGCCTATTTTCATGTGAGAGGTGGTTAATCCAAGATGCTACAAATAGTTTCAATCCGAAATTTTATTTCAGGATTTTTAGGACAATGAAATTGCAAATTACCAAACTCCGAATGCTTATTCAGCCTTCTTTCTTTTTGCTCTTGATAATTCATATAGCTTTCATGGGAATATCTTATGCAAAATGGAACATGAAATTTTTCTATCCCCGGAATCAATTTAATTTGAGTACAGTCTCAAGAGAAAAAAAATTTAAATGGAAAAATTTCCTCCTCTGAGAGTGTCAGGTTTGGCTGTACAATTTTCAGTCAGAAACGAATCGAACAAAGCATCGAACATAAAAACCCCATCAATCTACTTGCATCCGAAGAGGAATATAACAATGTTTGCCTCTAAATTTTCATCTTTTTTTAAGTTACAGAATATAAATCTTCTTGATTTTAGCTCATATAATAGAACTAGTTGTGTATTTAAATGAAGAAAACTATTTAAATCGTATAAGGGTTTGTTCAAGGTTTATGGTTAAATTTTTTTGTTGTTTATTTTTGTCTTTTGTTCTTCATGTTTCTTTATCGCAGGAATACGAATTACACTTTTGATTACTCTGCTAACATATTACCAAAAAAAAGACCTTTCCTATTTTTCAAAGAATTTAAAATATTTTCAGTTTTAAAGCATCTGATGTTTAACACATAATTGTTCTAATGCCAAATCTTGCTTCAGGACATTTCTGACTGTAAACTGCTGACTAACCAACACAAAGAATCTCAAAATAATGTCCTATCAGTCCATATTTTCGATGAAAGTGATGGACTAATATATCCTAGTAGAAATGCGGTGTTGCCGTGGCATAGTGGTTAAGTTCGTACTCCAATGGTGCAACTATATTTGCTTTTGGACTAATACCCTTGAAAAGGCATAAACTCTCTTATTCCACCAGATATGGGTTAAATAGTACTTCTATTCGCCTACATAGCTTTTTTTGGAATTAGATACCCCTCGAAAGTTGAACTGCCACTGAACAAAGAAACCAAAGCAAATTGTTATATAATTAAGGAATGATTTTTTTTTTTATTTTAATCATTTTTCATTAATTATATTTTATCATTCAGTTTGGTAAGGCTTTGAACTATTCGGGTTAAGAGTTCAGGTGTTTAGTCAATTGGGTGCAGTTTACGCTCGTGCGCAAAGGATATGATAATAAACCCCCAGATAGGAAATGAGGCCCGAGTGTGGAGGACGTCATGCCCAGAAGAGATGGACTGAGAATTTGAGAATTTCGAAAAAGAGTCAGTTGGGAGTTAACATTGGACCATGCAGGCAGATTGTTGAGTTTCTGCCATAGAGAACTGAATTTGTGATTATGTTTTTCAGACCTCTACCGACAGAGATCTCAAGCATCACGGGATGCGCAGCGCGTTTGTGGGGTCTGATAGTATGGTCAGCATAGTAAGAATTGTGTCTCTCTCCTCGTATCGAAGAACCGAAGTCAGAAGTTAATAAAACCTTTCGTACTTGAACAATGGAGTCGCCTGTGTATTTGTTTTCGCCTGTGTTTTGCATTTGTATTTGCCTGTATCTGCATTTGTATATGTACTGTTGTAACATACCCTTGATACGGTTATGTGAAATAGACATAGGGAATCCGAAATCACGAAAAACTTTCCGACTTCTTAGTTCAAGCACGAAACTTTTATTCACCTTTTTGAGTTTAAAGGTTTTTCGACATGAGGAGAGAGAGAGAGAGAGAGAGAGAGAGAGATACAATCTTTCTATGCTGGCTGCTTTTGCATCGGCAGCTCTCAATCCAACCAACGCGCGGCGTCCGTAGCGCACAAAGTCGTCTGGCCTCGCCCAGGTCTGAATCTCAACTTTCCCGTTCGGACGCAGGAACTGTACTAACTGCTTTTTCTCAAATCCCCAAATCCCCAGCCCACGCTTCCGGTGCGTGACGTCACTCACAACCCCTGGTCTCACTTCCTATCTGGGATTTTTATTTTGACATATCTGAATGAAACATCCTCTCCGCACGCGCGTGAACACCTGCGTTAATGTTCCACCTAACTAACCCATGCGCTAAACGAAAGGTTCTCCGCCTAACTAAACCGAAAGGCAAGATATATAAAACGAAATCCCTCCGCAATTATATTACTCTGCTGTGATTGAATATGATTATGGTTATACAACAAAACTTAGTAAAAGATACTAAAAGACCAATCAGTATATTCTATTTGTTTGAAATGTTTGAGTTGCACGAGGATAATTAAATAAGTTTCCAGACTTTTTTCGTATTGGCACTTTAATTGATAGTACACACATGAAACTCTAGTCCCCTTCGAAGTAATCTCCTCCGGCTACAATGCACTTGTTGTACAGTTCCAATAACTTCTGAAAGGCCTCATGGAAGTCCTCTTCAGTGAGCGTTTCAATGACCTTCGTCACAGCCTCTTCCATCTCCTCAATTGTCTCATAACGACAGCCTCTGAACTAAGGGAATAAGCAAAAGTCACAGGGAGCAGGGTCTGGACAATAGGGAGGCTGAGTAACTGTGTTGATGCCCATCTTGGTCAAATAGTCTGTGACAAGGATGGAGTTGTGAACTGGTGCACTGCCCTGGTGGAAATGCCACAGCCCCCATTTGAACAGTGCTGGCTTTTTTCAGTGGAATCTCTTCTTGAACTCCCTTAAAACCCCAATATAGTATCCCTAACCCTAACCCTTTGGCCAATCAACTCTGGTGTATTGACTTCCTTACTCCTCGCACACCTCTCATCATCCTTTACAGACTCCCTGCCTTTGTTGAATCTCTTATGCCACTCAAAAACTTATGCTCGATTCATACAAGATGTTCGAAAAGCAGTCTGAAACATTCCACACGTTTCTGTGGCATTTTTTCCAAGTTTAAAACACAATTTTATTGCATACCGTTCTTCTAAAGTGTCAGATTGCATTTTTGAAATTGACCATCTGTGACAATCAGGCTTTAGTAGGGTGTATTCCAATTGCTGCTGTAGCAGTTTACTTAAACCTGAAATCATAAAAATTGGTCAGTCATGTTATAAGTTGTATAGTAATAACATACGGAATTTTCAAGAGTGTACGACAATTTTTATGGCCTGTAAAAAAAAGTCTGGAAACTTATTGAATGCACCACGTATGTTTTTTGAAGCTTGCTTCATATACTGCTTCATTCTTTGGATTTTATCAATGGTTCTTCCAAGAAAGAATGAAGAGCAGGTTTATACAAAGGTAGCAGGTCTTTTCATGACCGTCAAGGACTGGGTCTATGGCATTGTCTAGAATTTACCATATTCCAATTATTCCTTTACACCAAGCAAGGAACGTAGAAAAAATGTCGCATCAGATTAATTGTACATGAAAATCTCATTGTCCTATTGTGGCACCAATAATCAATTTGGAGAGGGAAAAGTGAGAGAAATATCGAAAACGGTACTCGGAACATGAACAGGTGTTTCTCTTTGACTGTTATTCAGGTATGGCTGATAAGTTTGCTTTGATTTTTGTTTTTTTAATGGCATATTACCCTTCTTGGGTTATTCAATGCCAAATTCATCCTTCTACAAGAATAGTAGTGGTACCATTTAACCCACAGCTGGGAGGATAAGGAGTATTTTTCCGAAAGTGAACGTAATAGCGCGACTTGAGTTCGAACTCGCTTATTACGAATCCGCAGTCCAGTGCTTTAACCATTACGACCCGAGAACACCCTTATTCTGGCCGATCGTATAATGGTTACACTATGTTAAAGAATTAGTCTAGGGCTTGTGCAACCATAATATATGAAATGAAGAATTAATTCTCACTAAGGACCAAACAAAAAGACTGAATTATGAATATTTATGAAGTATTAGAACTGAATTACCAGTTTGTAATGTAATGTGTCAATGGATAATAATGTCTTACTTTATTATTCCTTCGCAAGAAAAACATATCTTTTAAAATAATTGTTGAATAAGCTTACGTTTCTTTGTTTAATGGCATATTAACCTTCATAGGTAAGCTTATGCGAAAGCTATCATTGTAAAACAGATTTAATACTATTTAACACATAGTTTGGGATTTAAGGGCGTTCTTATGTTTTACAAGTGAATTAGTCTGAAACTGAATGCAAGTAACACGACTGAAGTTCGAACTCGCTAGCTTCGAGGCTGCTATCCAGCACATTTAGTTTTTATACTGAATTGACACCATCCTTGTTTAATACGGTTTGCAGGATTTATCTTACAAGAGATCACTGAGTACTTAACACAAGGAACCTATTTTGAGAGGAGTTTTAAAATCACCGAAATCATGAATAAACAGAAATACAAATAATTTCTAAAATTAAAGAACGGCTTATTTTTTTTATAAATTATATATCTGAAGAATGGGTTGGCTGAGACAAATTGATGCTAGTACAAGAATTAGAACATTGTCATTCTTGTTTCTCTTTATCTCTTTATTGTCCAGTTCCTCGGATGTTTCCCACAATGCACTTCCGTTTACTTCTTGCTCTTCTCCTTTTAATCGTTTGACAATTTCGTCTTCTCATCGTCATTTCCGGTCTTTTAATTGGTTGTTTCCGGTATCTTACAGACCACGCGACAACTGCACGTGTCTACTTGTTTGTGAGCCAGGCAACGTGTCCAACCCAGTAAAACATCTATTTTGGTTACTTCACAAGCACTCCTTTCTCTCCACTCTCAAATTACCACGAATCCGATGGGATCACGCAACAATTTTCTCAGCATGTGTCTTTTCATAGCCCTCTGAACCGTAAACAATCATGGTAGTCCACGTTTTGCTTGCTTTTAACACTGCATATTAAGAGATTACCATGAAGGGTCTTGTTTTGTTTTGCCTTGAGTACATCTTTTATTTCGTTGTCTTTCTTACTCATTTAGAGAATTATGATAATCGTATTTTTTATTGGAGTATGAGCTGGAAAACCTTCCCTATAACGTATTCCACCTTGTCCCCTGGGGCTATAGAATACTTCGACTGTACCTCGCTATGAGATTTAGCTCTCCTACACACCAATTTGCCCTATTATGTCGTAAATGATGACCCATAATGCCTGAGAACGGGATCCTGGTAACTGAGAGGTTCACGACTCGATGTTGATCTTTTCTTTCGTTCGACAGTCCGTTAGAGAGACTCCATCCGATCAATAGGCTGGTCACGTCAAGCCCTAGCACCAATATGATTAAGTCTTGACTGTATTCATCCCATTGCTTTTATGGCAGGTAAATACCCAACCTTTTTTATCTTTAAGATGGCAAGAAGCGGTGACTGGGAATCAACCGCCACTAGAGAAACAGATTATGAAATATTATTTCTATCAGTTTATTAATGAACTTGAAATAAATAAAAAGTATTTTTACCCATTTATTAATTCACATGAAATTGTTGTATACTCACAACTATAATGATATCAATAACAACAGTACATATACAAATTCAAAACACATATGCAGAAACAGGCGGACTCTGTTGCTTCAGGTACGAACGTTTATTAACTTCTAGACTTTCTTCGACACGAGAAGAGAGAGAGAGAGACACACACAATTCTTAAAAGTCTTTCGTATCATACTATGCTAACAAAACTCAAACGCTCGGCACATCTCGTCGAGTTTTAGATCCCAATTCATCTTCGCTGGTCGAGACCCGAAAAACTTAACCGTATGCCTCAACGGTCGAAACATCAACTACTCGACTCCATGGCAGAGAACTCAATTCTCTATGCGCCAATGGCAGAGACTCAATTGTCTGTCTAAATGGTAGAGAACGCAACTGTCTACTACATGGCCCAAAGTTAACTTTCCAACTCTTGACTCCGTGGCAGAGAACTCAATTCTCTATGCCCCAATGGCAGAGACAAAAATTGCCTGCCTGCCTGGCCTACAGTCAACTCCAAAACTGCCTCTTTTTCAAAATCTTCAAATTCTCAGGACTAACACTTCCAGGCATGGCGTCATTCACCTCCAACCTCATTTTCTATCTTGGATTTATTATGAAAATTTTGATTGTCATATCCTTTGCGAGCGAGCGTAAAACTTTACCCAATGCTATGCACCTGAACTAAGAGCCGAACAGTTCAAAGCCCAACCAAACTGAATGATAAAATATAATTAACAAAATCGGATTAATATAAAAACATCATTCCGTAATTATATAACAAAGTAAGTGAAAATTATGTCTCCTAATTAATTAATACGCTTAAAGTCAAAGGGTATTATATCTACCAATTTCTTAATACACATGATGTTAATGAATACTATTTCTTCCAATTTATTTATACACTTATATTTAAAGGGAATCATTTCTAGTAATATATTGATACTCATGAAGTAATTGGCAATTATATCCACTAATTTATAATTACATTTATGTCTAACTTGGGAACCTTCACAGAATTTTGAAGAAAAATCATATATAATAGTAATAAGTAGTGGTACTAAATCAATATACAATCTCTAGTCCCAAAAATATACTTTAATCTGTTCAGTTGGACCCATCACGTAACGGATATTAGGGTCCAGTTTATACAGTTCGAAGAGAAGTTATCAGAATGTTGCAGGTTCAGTCCTAACAACAGGCAAAAATAACAAGGAATACTTAGTCTGAGTGGACCTGTAAGTCAAATCAACGAAACGTCCCTCCACATGGTTTAGTATCATATTCAGGACACTTGTTGCTGGGATGTTACCCCTCTACGGAGGTGCAGTCGGTCGGCGTATTCCACAGCTCCAGCTGACACGGTTGAATAATGCCATATATGTAGTTACCCAACGACTACGGCCAACATACTAAGCAACGTCAATTTGTAACGGGAGTAACACTTTAAATACAGAATTTTCCTTTACTTAAATTGTTTTCGTAACCAAGGCTAAATAATTCTACAATTTACCCGTAGCTGGGAGAGGAGGACTAATAGATTCACGACTTTACAATTTTTTAAAGTGAGTGTCGAATATAAAATATATGAATTTAAAAGTTACCTGGTAATTCGTTAAAAGAGTCATGAAAAATAACCGGTGATATGATAGACAAGACTTGAACCCTGGCTGATTCTTTTAGCAGTTCTGAGATTGGGTAGTCTTCAAGCCGTATAGTTAACCTGGGAATTTGGGTGAATAAAGATGTCGAAAATCAAGGTCTTTGTGTCTATTTTTAAGCACAAAAGTGGACACTGAGATAAACCCAGGACCACCCGAAGAAGTCCCAGATAGAAGAAGTCCCAGATAACAATAAGATCAAAGGTATTATAGCAAAATGCGGCGAAAACATTCACGTTCAGAATTTGAATTTGGTTTGCCTGCTCTATAAATGCCACTCTTAGTGGGAATACAAAATGATGCTATATAATTCTTTTTCTAATATTGAAAGCTAATTCGAAATGTTTTATTGTATATGAATAATTATTTATACAAGATATTTATTTATCTATTGAATCATAAGAATCTAATTTCTTTACGATTAGTGACGTTTTGCAGAATTCGAGCTTCCACGTAAATATTGTTTTATCATATTTTATTTTATCATTACAGACTCTTCAGACAGTTCCCTTTCTTACAAAGCAAATTTCCACGTTAAGAACATTATCTGAATCTACGATAGATGCAACCAATATTTACAGCCCTTCATAAAACACTTTGGTCATTTTATCATATTTACCCAACCCCTCCACTCGGGCAGGATATGACACAAGGTCAATTTTTTAAGCGGAGTTTAACAGGTTTGAATTCAGAGTTTTCCTTCTCCTAGACTTGTTGCCTCACCAAGGCTGAAGAACCTAGTCTGCCCTACTATTTGCCCATAGCTGGAGGGAGAATAATTGGATTCATACCTTTCCCAAGGGTATTAGTGCTATGTGAAATGCAATCAGTCCAGGATTTGAACTCGTGTCGCCGTGTCCAATTCCTGCGACGATAACCATTACACCACGGGCACCTCCACTTTGGTCATTTTATTGGGAAGAGACAAACCATTTTCAATTATTAATATAATTTGTTATACTGATCTTTCATAAAATCCTATTACAATGAAACTCGCTTCATTGTGGGCCTGCTGAGGGGTAACAACCACCCTAAGAAGGGTTTTTTCTCAATATGACAATAAGATATATCCGATGGTGAGGCTAAAGTTCTAGAGATCTGAGAAGTGTGGAGAAACCTTTCATTGCAATTATTCCCGAATCCACTCAGAATCGGAATGACAGTACTGGTAAGTGTCTTACAAATTGCTCAAATAAAAAAGTAAAAAGTAAAGTTGGCGACCGTAGTCGAGAGCGACCGGAAGGCTCCCTTTTCAATAGCTACTACACCTAGGTGTACGGGAGTGTGCTACTCCTTTCCTTGGATTGCTCAACTTTACCCTTGATACTTACCTTATAACGCTGAGTGTTAATCAAGGAGTTATCAAGTACCATTTTTAAAGTCTTCGGTATGATGCGACCTAGGATTGAACCCAGGTCTCCCGGACCATTGGCGAAACGTGAACAAGAAAAACCTCCTTAGAAACCACTACACAAAGATGAAAATATAAACATAACAAAGTCGGCTAGGGCTGTAAAATACACTGTGTCTCTCAAGAGAGGTGAGAACCCCTACAAAAGAGACTCCTGGATATTACACTAAACTGATGGTTAAGCTAAATCCTAGAACTTTACGGAATTTTATATACTACTTTAGGACAATTAATCTCAGGTCCACTCTGTCCCGAAGTGTTAGTACTTATAAGGTCCCATCTATGTGTCAAATTGAAGTTTAATCGTTTATTAAACTTGAAACCATTTAACTGTATGGAAACAAATGTTTAATATTAAATAGAATCATAAGTGTTGGATAACAATAATTGAAACTATTTAACTGTATGCAAACAAATAAGCTGTGGATCTTTTTAAAATGTTACCTACAAACTATTCGCTTACAAATCAAATGTATATATATATATATATATATATATACGTGTGTGTGTGTGTGTGTGGAAAAACTGGAAATAGATCAAACAGTATGAAAAATTTATGGAGATAAAAAAAAATACAATGTCTGTAGAAATGTTTGCCAACGTTAAACGTTTCGGTTTTGAGACCTTCATCAGGGCGTGTCAGTTTCTGAATGAAACGAAAACGATAACAAAGTTTAAATACATTCCACTTCTGCTGGTAGCATTCTGTTTCAAGCTAACGGAAGTTGTATTTTTTAGATTTTCTCATATTGTTCGTTTCATTTAATAACCAGCACACCTTGATGAAGGTTTTAAAACTCAAACGCTAAACAATGCCAAATATTTCTACAGATAAAATGATCCTCGGAAGACTTTAATAGTGTTAAATAACCCACAAAGTTTGCTCTACCATAAAAACAAGCAAGTACATAAATCAAACAAATGTAAACATAAAATGTACACAATTGCTTAAGCTTCTACGCATGAAATAACCCTATACAGTTTGACCTATTTTTAGAATGAAGGAATATATCAATCATTAATAAATATTACTATTTTGGGCCTGATCCATGTATACAAACATGGAACACCACATTAGATTATCTATCTGATCATTTATAGAGGACAGACAGACAGTTTTCAATTATCAATATATGTTGCTACACTGATTTTTTATAAAATCTCGTGACTGTGAAATAGTAATTTAAAACGGTGATTTCTTCCTCCATGTTCTGTTTTCGACGTTTGTGCAAATGTCGGCGTTTCAACTGAGAAAACTCCATCTATTTCTGCTGCTGTCATTGGCTGTCATTAGTGCATGTTTAATTAAGATGTCTGGAAAAATATACATCTGTAATTACTTTTCGTTCTGGTTTTTTTCCTGCCTGTCAGTAACGCTATTCATACAACTCTAATAGTTAAACCACAAAATATGCTGATGCTCATCTGGTAAAGAAGTAGAATTAGAATACAACTGGGTCTTTTCTGCTATTTTTTATGAAACGACGAGGCTAAGTGGTATGTCTTGTTAGGTTTCAGGACAATTACATCTTGGAGAAGAGGTACAGCCAACTAAATGAGAAATGAACGAGGCGTGATTTCCACCAATTATAATGCCTCTCAGCCATACAGCTGATAGACCAGCTAATTATTTATTTATTTGTTTTGATCAAAATGAATACTCCTATGATAGTAAATTAGATATGGGAATTAGCTGGGGAAATTTTCTGTTTCTTATTTTCCTTATTTCGGTTTTTCTCTTTATTGTATTTCATGGGTATATCGCAAATGAATAACACTATAAATATTCTTAAAACGGAGAAATCAAATGCTATCAGCGTATTTTAAACCCCATCGAGTGTTAAAAAATGAATAGGTTTCCTATTAATTTTTTGAAGTAAGTGTACAATATATGAATTCAAAAGTTAACTGGTAATTCTATAGAAGAAGAGTCATGGAAAATAACCAATGATATGATAGAAAAGATTCAACCTCTGGCCGACCTTTTAAGCAGCTCTCTGATTGGTTGGTTCACTCGTGATAACGAGTTAGTTAGGTAGAGAGGTTAGAGTTGTCCAGGGCGCCGTAACCAACGGACGGCTAAATTTTTTCCAACCGTACGGTTGACGTAAGAATTTGGATGAATAAAATCAAAGTCTTTGTGTTCATTTATAAGAAAAAATGGACACAGAAAGCAAGATGTACCCAAGACCACACGAAGAAGTTCCAGGTAGAAGACGAGAGATCTGACCAGATAGACAACTATAATAAAAAGAATAAGCTGTATACAACACGACAACACAGAGAAGAAAAATCAAGGTGAATATTTTCTAAGGTTTGTCTAGTTGTAATACAAGGCTGGAAGTATGGGGCACCCAGTAAGACTCGAATTCATGAGTAATACTGTGCACGTCTAGCTTGCTAACCATTATACCATGTGACATATGGATGTAGAGTGAGTAAGGTTGGAAAATAACTCTCTTCTGGTGTGGATTCTACAAGCGAGCGAACTCAGCGTAAAGTTATCGCCATACGAAATGGGGTCGTTGACAAGAGTTCAAATCCTGGACGAAACTGTTTGAGTTTCACTTTGCACCAATTCTCTCGGAAAAGGCATGGATCATTATTTCCCCCAATCCAGCTATAGGTAAATAGTTGTTCAGTCTTGGTTATACAATTTGTCCAGATAAAGAAAAACTCTGAATCTAAACAAATTGTACTGTACTTAGAAATTGACCTGTTGTCATATTCTGTTTGTAGCGAAAGGGCGGGGAAAATATAAACTGTATCTGTCCGATTGATATTCGCAGTCGAATTAAAGGCATTTACAAAAACTATAAACAAATATCGGTTTCATATTTTCTCATCAGACTTAGATATATATATATATATATATATATGTGTGTGTGTGTGTGTGTGTGTGTGTTGCTGGTACAATGAGGGAAAAAAAGGAAATACTTTAAAAGGAATAGCTCCACAAGAGAATTTTTTTAGGTTATTTATTCTTCTCCCTGAGTTTTGTCAGTGTATGTCCAGTTCGAGTTAATTAACCATGAGAGATTTTCGTCTCTACAGATATTCTTTCTCGCTTTCTCTTTTTTCTTTTTTTTTTTTCCTTTTTTTTTTTTGCAAGAGTGTATTCTGTGTGTGTGTGTGTGTATGTGTGTGTGTGTGTGTGTGTGTGTGTGTGTGTGTGTGTGTGTGTGTTGGTGTCCGTGCCCATGTATGCGTATATGCTTTCGGTTTTTATTTTGTTTTTCACCTTTATTACTCTTTATATATATATATATATATATATATATATATATATATATATATATTGTCATCCACAGACAGATTATTTCGTTGTATCACAACTCTTCAGTGTGGCTAGACACGTAGGACGCTTGAAGCTGGGATCGAAACCCGCCCAACTTTAAATCAGACTTATTATCAGACCGCTCGGCCAACAAGCGTACCCCCATCAGCTAGGAAATTAAAAGGTATTAAGTAGCTGTAGCAGCAGCAGCGTTCGTTTGTTGGCATTTTATACCTCACCGGATACCAGAGTGCTCAATTCGGTCGAAGAGAACACACAATTAAAAATAGCGTAGATAGAGATTTAGCAGCACTGGGTGACTGTTAGTTTCTAGCCTTTGTGATCAAACCAAGCTGTATCCACGTGGTGAGTATCCTTTTATTCACTGTGGGGTTGTATACAGCTATGATCTTGTGTCGCATTCGACCTGTTTCAGAGAAGTTCTATAAATATTTACACAGTTAAGGATTAAAGAATTTAATTATAGAAAAAAAAAGGACATGTACAAAAATTCTTTGATTTAATTCTATTTACCAGACGAAAATAACAATAATGAGCAAAACCAAATCTTCAAAAAACTATTGAATATAAATCTAAACGATAACAATACACAAAACAACCTCACAAACAAAGAAAAAAAAAAGACTTATAAAATATACAGGAAAACGAAAAAATAATTCTAAAAGAAGCAGACAAGGGAAGTGACGTAGTCATTTTGAATAAATAATAAATAATATCACAAAATACTATCACTAGTAATATTGTGCACGTCTAGCTTGCTAACCATTACACTATGTGACACATGGATGTAGAGTTAGTAAGGTTGGGAAATAACTATCTTCTCGTGTGTATTCTACAAGCGGGAGAACTCAGAATTATCGCCATACGAAATGGCGAGCAAGAAGATCATTTCTTCTTCGACTCAAAACTTCGCGTCTTCCTAATTCAAGACAGGACAAGAAGGATGCTAAATCCCAGGAATAAATTGAGTGATATTTTTTCTTGGGACACGCGTCCAACTTTTTTCTTTTCAGTGAACCTTTTTTCATCTCTTTATCAAAATTTTAAAAAAATCCTGCAAAGTACACAATGAAATACTAACTAAAAAGAAAGATATTTTTAATTAACTACATCCCCAAAACTAAAAAAATTCATTAACTACCAAAAATTAACAAATCTGAGGAAACAAACAAAAAAAAAAAAATAAAAAGCTTTTGAAAACACAAAAATCTGAATACATAGAAATTCCAGACCCGAGTAACCACAAATTTAGACCCATAGTCGGAGATCCATCATGTCCCATAAACAGAAACAGCAAACTAATAAAGATTTTATTATAACCATTTCTAAAGAAGATAAAAAGTTATATAACATATGACATCCACTTTATAAATTCCATATTCATATTATCCTATATCATATTGATTTAAAAGATTCCAAAGAAACTTTTTAATAATCATTTTTGTAGTGGAGACTTTTTTTCAGCTCGAAGATGCATCAATGAAAACTAATAAATTTCAGAAAATACGACAGCAAAATGATTAAATCTATGAATGAACAAAATTGCGATAAGTGACAGAAGTCTGTGTAACGGAAAAATACTAAATTATGATGATCAGAAAAATAGTGTGTACAACAGAATTGGACGTGTAATATAGTTTCCTAATGACAGATGTGTAACTAGGAAGTTGGGTTGATTGATAGGCTTGCCATGTAGAAATAGGCGTGCACTTGTATTAAAGTAATATTTTCATGTGGTTAGCATAAATGATTTTATGAGATTTTTACTATTTTCCAGTCGTACATAGAGTAATTTCGAAAGCCGCCTTCCTCACCCCCAGGGAACCTTGTGACAGCCTTCTCATCTCATATCAACTTGTTCACTGACAACAAAGAGTCAACAACGTGAACTCTTGGGGTAAGTGGTGGAAACGGTCACACTAGAGTTGGGAAAGTTTGAAAAAGAGTCATTCAGTGAGAAACCAGTAAAATATAACTACGATTTCACAGACCAGCTCGTTAGCCACTGCACCACGGGACCCCACCCACTCAGAAGACAAGTATCTTTGATTTAGGAATAATTTAGCCAAAGATTTCTAAACTCGTCTTTCATTGACTATACCTTCCGATTTGACAAAGAGTTTTTTTTCTATTTTTAATTTTTATTTAAAACACTATCCTGTTCAATAACTTTAAACATATCACTAAAATGTGGTTGATATTTTACAGCGCTGTGCATAAGTTCTCGTCATAATTTGAACAAAGAATTGAATCAATGTTATTTCAAATTTTTATGCAACCGAAATAAATAAACATTTGTTTATATTTAAACTAATGTGAAAAAAGAATTAAGACTGAAATTAATTGGCATCATTGGAATTATTTTTCAACATCTTTTAATTTATTTACACACCTGAAAAACAGGTGAGAATAGGTTTTTCCCGTTTTCTATTTGTTGTTATTTTTACATGAAATATTCATTAATCAAAAGATTTAATAGAAAGGTATTATACAAATAAAAATTAGCTAATTAAGACCTGTTTTTGGAAGTTTCTAATTTGTTCTAGAACATTCTAGAAGCTTGTTTAAAATTCCAGAATTCAAACCTAGCCCATTCGGCTGGGGCTGTAGAATACACCGACTACACCTCTGCAGAGGGGTAAGACCCCACAACGAGTGTCCTGGATATGACACTAAACAATCTGATGGTGAGGTTCAAGCATTGCTGGAGCTTTGGGGAATGCGGAGTACCCCTTTATTGCCATCGCTCCCAGGTCCACTTTGGCCTGGAGTAGTAGTACCTGATAGGGTCCAATCTATTGGTTAAAAAGAACTAACGGCATACTTATGCTAAACTGAATTATTTGATTAAACTGAATAGCTTGAAATAGAAATGTTTTTGACAATTAAACTGTGGCCCAGCGGCTAGAGTGTTCGCCAATGGCCCGGGAGACCTGGGTTCAATCCCAGGTCGAGTCATACCAAAGACTTTAAAAATGGTACTTGATACCACCTTGCTTAACACTCAGCATTATAAGGTACGGTTCAAGGGTAAAGTGGAGCAATCCTGGGAATGGAGTAGCGCCCTCCCCTACACCTTGGTGTAGTAGCTATCGAAAAGGGAGCCTTCGGGTCACCCTCGACTATGGTCGCTAACTTTACTACTATATTTAAATTGCGTGCAAATGCTAAATTGAATTATTTGAAATAGAACGATTTTTTTACATTTAAACTGTATTTAATCTAAATTGAATCGTTTAACGTAGAACTGTTTTGACATTTAACTGAGTGTAAACAAAATCTGTACTTATACTAAACTGAATTAGCTGAATTAGAACTGCTTGACTAAACTAGATAGCTTGAAATAGAAATGTTCTTCACAATTAAACTGTACTTACATTTAAACTGCGTGCTAATGCTAAACTGAATTATTTAGAATTTAACTGTTTTTGATAATAAAACTGTACTTACGCTAAACTGAATTGTTATATATAACTGCTTGAAAAGTTTGAAATAAAAATGTTTTTGACAATTATACTGTTTACTCATGCTAAACTGAATTGTTTTAAATAGAACAGATAATTTAAATAAAAATGAATTTGGCGTTAAATAACCTACAAAGGTTGATATGCCATAAAACCAAACAAACCAAACCAAGGAAATCAAATCATTTTGGCATAAAAAGCAAGAAATTTTTTAATCGTCCACTAAAAGTTTTGATTTTTATACAGGTAGAAATTCAATTTGTTGCTATTTTGCTACGTAGTATGAAGCCCAAAGAAATTGCGTTGAAGGTCAATTTCTCGCATTGAACTGCAACGTACTTAAGAAGTAGAAATCCTCTGGATCTATTCCAACGAAAAAAAAAACGGAACGTCTCAAAAGCTTACAGTATTAATGGTTCCTGTCCTTCTTCGAAGTCTCAAGAAATTCATGATTAAACAAGTAGGAATCAGAAAATGAAAGCAAGCAATATTTTAACATCGATATCTATCCTCCATCTGTTCGATGCATTCTAATTAAGTTTGATTATCGATCCAAGATAAAAGAAAAATGCTTTTAACAGCTGCTAATGAAGAAAAAAAGATTGCAATGGGCATGTCATCATCAAAATTAGTCCACTGGAGAATGGAAAAAGTCTTATGGGCTTACGAATCAAAAATTCGAGCTTCCATATTGAAATGGCCAAAAATGCGATCAAACATAAAATTTTGAAAAATTTCTTATAATGCTTCAACCAAATGTAAAATATCCTTTATCAAAAAAGGATGTGGGGATGTTTAGTTTTAGTAAGATAATGCTCCTTGCCATGGATCTAATACAACAAGATTTAATTTCAGTTATATGAGTGAAATTGATGTAAGGGTCTCCCTATTCAACTGATTTCAGCCTAACCGAGAATTTATGGGAGATCTTCTAAAAAAGTAGTCAATGCAAAACGCTTAAGAGTTAAAACAATAAAATCTTGAACTAGTCTAAAAATTATATTATCATTAGAGCAGGTCTAATTACGAGGATCATTAAATAAGTTTCCAGACTTTTTTCGTTTGGGCACTTTTATTGATAGTACACACATGAAACTCTAGTCCCCTTCGAAGTAATCTCCTCAGACTGCAATACATTTGTTGTACCGTTCCAACAACTTCTGGAAGGCCCCATGGACGTCCTCTTGTGTGAGCGTGTCAATGACCTTCGTCACAGCCTCTTTCATCTCCTCAATTGTCTCATAACGACAGCCTATGAGCTTAGGGAATAAGCAAAAGTCACAAGGAGCAAGGTCTGGACTATTGGGAGGCTGAGGAACTGTCGTGATGCCCATCTTGGTCAAATAGTCTGTGACAAGGATGGAGTTGTGGACTGGTGCACTGTCCTCGTGGAAATGCCACTGAGCCGATTTGAAGAGTGCCGTTCACTTCCGATGGAATCTCCTCCTGAACTCCCTTAAAACCTCAACATAGTAACCCTAACCCTAACCCTATCCCTTTAGCCAATCAACTCTGGTGTACTGACCTACTTACCCCTCCCACACCTCACATCATCCTTGAATCTCTTATGCCACTCAAAAACTCATGCTCGATTCACACAAGATGCTCCAAAATAATTCCATATGTTTATGTGGCATTTCTTCCAAGTTTAAAACAGAATTTTATTGCATATCGTTCTTCTAACGTGTCCTCACGTCAAGATTTAATTTTTGAAATAGACCAACTGTGACAATCAGGCTTTAGTAGGGTGTATTCCAATTGCTGCTGTAGCTGTTGATTTGAACCTGAAATCATAAATTTTTTTCAATCATGTCATAAGATGTATAGCAACAACATACTGAATTTTCCAGAGTCGAGGAAGATTATGAACGTCTGTACAAAAAAGTCTGGAAACTTATTGAAGGCACAACGTAATTATTAACTTTTTGTAATTCAAATCTGTTAAACTCCGCTTAAAAATTGATCTTGTGTCATATCCTGCCCGAGCGGAGAGGTTGGGTAAATAGGATTAATTGTTTGTAAAGAATTCAATCTTGTTTAAAACTTTTACACATATTTAATTTGAATAAAGCATAAATTTATGAAAAAATCCCCACCCCGTATATTTTTTCAGAAATTGGAAGACTATATTCTTATATAATAATTACTTGTAGTAACATTCTAAGTTGTCTAAATTTCTTAGACGAACCTTGATGATAATTTATCTAAAGAGACAATCATCTGGAGGTTACAGGTTCAATCCTGACAGCAGGTGAGTAAAAATACAGGAATACTTAACACTTGTACCCGGTTATGACTAACGGAATCAGAACAGGCGACCCCCCGTGGATTCAATAAAGGACGTAGTTCGAAGTTCTGTGAAGGTTCCCGAGTTCGACAAACACCTGAAGAAGGCAGGAGGACATATCGGCCGAAACGTTGTGCAAATAACAATAAAGTTGAAGACAATAGTCCGAAAACCCTTAATGATAATAGTAACATTCTGTTTAGAAGTGATAATTATTTTTTGAAGAATTCTTATTTAATATAAAATTTTCTAAATTAAAAATATATTAACCGGAAACTTATGTGTACTATTGTAGGACAATGCATCTATCTGATGTGGCTTACTGACGAGATATCCTTTCCTGTGTATCACAGACCGGTAACATATTTATGCTATATTATTATTTGTTTCCTGGAGACCTGGGTTCAATCCTAGGTCGCGTCATACCAAAGACTTTGAAAATGGTACTTGATACCTCCTTGCTAAAAACTCAGCAATATAAAGTACGTATTAAAGGTAAAGTGGAGCAATCTAAGGAAAGGAGTAGCGCTCTCCCGTACACTTCGGTGTAGTAGCTGTTGAAATCACTTTCAATAGATGAGATATTCCTGCTGCGGTATATGAATTGGTCATTTAATTTTTAAAGCCTTCTCGTTTAAAACATATAAACTTTGTTTTTGTTACTTTCACCTAGAGGCCAATGTCTCGTAATGCTTACTCCAAATTATGGAGTAGAAATTGAGGCTTGGGCAGGGCTATTTGTGAGAAATGTTGAATATTGACCTTTGAGAGAACTGTCATGTTACAGCTGTGTAAACAAGAAGACAACAATACGTTGGTGTAAGCAAGTTACGCGGGTTGATAGCCGGAAGCGAGTTACATGGGTTGACAGCCAGAAATGGTAGGTGTTGTGAAATGATATATAGACGTGTATCCACGGTACATAAGAACAGTCTATCTCAGTCACGTACACAGAATCAGGAGGTCCGGAGAGCGCCAGCGAGTTGACTACACTCGCCCCCAGGGGGAAGCGGCTAACATTGACTCCCGGTTGAGTTACCTTCTTTAAGGAAGATGTAAGGCCCTGAATATGGAAACACAACGTCTCCTTCTCCCTATCTCTCACACACTTACAGAAGTTTCGACTTTTTCGAGATATAAAGTTGTACGAGATATATTTTTGTAGACCAAAAGTCACGGTTTCTTCCTTCGTTTGTTTTATGTTATAAAACCGCGCCTGTCATAGTTTCTTGTAGGATATTGTCAGCTTCTCGTCTTTTGAGAAAAGCTTTTTTTCTATTAGATGTATTAACGTCTGAAGTACGTAGTCAACGCAGATCATTATCATATTTGCATAAATGTATCACCTGGAAAAACTTCAGCTACAATCTCGAAGAAGTCGCTGTTGTCATCAAGTGAACAAACCATTGCTTTTGTGCTTTCGTTGAGCATCCTTCTTGCTGTAACATTTTCTTTGGGGAAACCATTATCATCATCATGTCGCACTGGTAGCACGGATATCCCTGACCCTCTCTCGCCACTCCTCCCTATCGTTCATCGCCCTAGGTAGGTCTTCAGGACAACATCCCGTATCCTCACATAGCTGCTGAATGTATGTTCGTGCTGGTCGTCCTGCTTTTGCACAGCCATGTGTGGGGGTCCATAAGAGTACATCTCTTATGAGTTCGTCCCTGCTTCTCCAGCAGTGTCCTGCATGTCTGGTTCGTCTAACTTGAATTGTTTTCGTGATAGGGGGCAGGTGGCCCTACAGTTGGTGTCTTGTGGGGTGTTGCCGCCAGAATTTGTTCAAGATTGCACGTAGCATTCTTGCGTAATTGCCGTCTAGCTTCTTCTCCAGCTGTTTTGTTGGCGTCCATGTAGTGCAGCCATATAGCAGTATCCATGTGACCGCTGCCTGGAAGAAACTGCGTTTTATTTTATCGGTTAGGTCTGGTTTCCATATAATCGATAGCCTATTGATAGCTGTTCATGCTTTCGTTAACCTCGTTTCGATGTCCTTTTCGGGTGCTTCGACGCTGCTTCCTATGTAAGTGAATTTGTCTACTAGTTTTAAGAGGGGTTCCTTCTAGAGTGGAGATGTCCCCCGTTTGATTATAGCACATATATTCCGATTCGTGTGCATTAACATAGAGACCTATGCCTGTGGCTGCTCGTTCCAAACTATGCAGTAGTGTTTCGGCTTGGTCGGGTGTATTTGCCAGTATCGCTATGTCATCGACGTAGTCGGCGTCGGTAATTGTTTTTGCGGGGTACCTTCTGCTTCTTTTCTTCGTCAGTTCGAAGCCATTCTTTCTGATTTTGTCAATCGATGTTTTAAGTACGTAGTCTAGACAAATGATAAAGAGGTACGGAGCCAGCGTGTCCCCTTGTAGTACTCCTGCTACAATGTCGAAGTATTCTGTGTCTCCATCTGGTGATCGTACTTTTACTTTGGTGTTTCTATAGAGAATCGTTATTGCCGCTACGGTTTCTTTAGGTATGCCGTACGCTAGTAGGATTTGTTCCATCTTTCCTCTGTAAATGGAATCGAAAGCCTTGGTAAAGTCAACAAATATTAATGTCGCTTGTAGGTTTTTTGCCCGTACACCTTCAAGGATTCTACGGATGGTTAATATTTGTGAGGTCGTGGATCTATTTCTTCGGAAGCCATTTTGGTTTTTCCTAAGTAAGTTGTCGATTTTGGGTTCTATGCGGTTTCGTAGTAGGGCTTTGTAGATTTTGGCAGCTATGGATGTAAGTGTTATGCCTCGGTAGTTTTTGGCTAATCCGAGGTCCCCCTTTTTAGGGAAGGGGAGTATGCATCCCTTCATCCATCTATCTATCGGATTTTGATTGAATACTGCGTTGCAGTGTCGGAGCAGTATGTCGTCGAATTGTCTGTTCGTCCATACTTCTGGGGGAATCTCGTCCAGCCCTGCAGCTTTCCTATTTTTAATTTTTCTGAGAACCAAGTCGAGTTCTTCTTGTGTGAACGGTCCTAGTTTAATGTCTAATTGTTTACTAATTATTCTGGTAATTGGTTCATGTGTTATTTTTGGTGGGTTTCCTAGTAGGTTTTCGAAGTGCTATTTCCACAGTTTTATTCTTTCTTGTTGTTTTGCTGCTTTCAGTTTTACTTTGGCTGTGTTCTTTCTTCTACTCACTTCGTTTATTGTTTGCCAGGCTATCCTAGATTGTCTATCTTCCACCGAGTCTCTAATCTTATCTATCTGATTTTGAATGTATTCCTTCTGTTGCTTTATATATATGCCTGCTAATTGATATTGCGCCGTTTTTAGTTTTAAGGCATTTGTGTTTGTTGGGTTTTTTCGATAGTTTTTGGAGGCTGTTTTCACTAGTGCACGTTTTTCTCTCACCGCTAAAGTTTCCCATGGGACTATATTTAGTTTTGAGTTTTGTTGGAATGCATTTCGCTGCTGCCTCGAGGTGCGCATTGACGAAATTTTCATATTCGTCGTTTGGTGTACTTTTTTCCGTCTTTTCTTGTAGTGTTTCGAATCTGTTTCTTAATTCTAATACGTATTTATCTCTTATATCTCTGTTGTTCAAAAGGGCCCAGTCATAGTGTTTGGTGGTCGCTGTTCGTTTGGCGTTTTTTCGTAGGCTTAACCGTATTTTCGCCGTGACTATTCGGTGATCGGTGGACACACCCTCGAAAGAGGAGTATGCCTCGCAATTCATTGCACTATTTTTCCATTTCTTGTTTATAAGGACGTAGTCTATCTGAGCTTTAGTATTGTTTGCGTACGTGTATGTCCATAGTTTGCCCTCCCTTTTTCGGTAGTTTAATCTATTTTCCATCATGAAATCTGTTACATGTTGCCCATTCCTATTTGACGTGTTGTGGAGACTGTATTTGTTGTTTCCGTTTTTCCCGATTTGGGCATTCATGTCTCCGCCAATGACTAACATGCTGTGTTTCGGGATGCTACGCACTAATGAGGATAACTCATCGTAGAAGGTGACTAGTTCAGTTTCTTCACTAACATTGGTAGGACTGTAGCAGGAGATGATTGTTGCTCTGGGGTTGCCGTTAAAAGTTGCTACCATCATTCTAAGTTCTATTTTCTCAATGCTATTTAGCGTTTTTAATGCTCTAGGTCCTATACGTAATCCTATCCCTCCTACTGCAACGTTGACAGAGTTTTTCCATGCGGATACAGTGACCAGCGACCAACCATTGCCAGTTTCGTGATATTTGATATCTTCGGTGTGCGTGTATCTGTGTTCTTGTATGCATATTATGTCAATCTTATGTTCTACGGCCGATGCGATTAGCTCCGGTAGTTGTCCCATTCTATTTAAGGTTCTTACGTTAAATGTGGCTATTTAAAGTGTTTGCTTGCATTTTAGTAGTTTTGATCGTTTGAGCTCTGTAGCTGATTTTTCGAACACTGAAGCCAGGGCTCCAACCTCAGCAGGACGCGCCCCTTTTTTTTCCCGCGCGAAGAGCGATGCGGTTTGTGTATGTGGTTTGAGTGTGGGTCATGGTTATCTTTCGATGGCTGTTTTATTCTCTTCTATAGAAGCCACTCTTATAGCGGAGCAGCAGTAGTTCCCCGATCGAACTAACGATCCTGAGCGTAAAGTCGTCAAACTCACGTCCAGGACCTGTTTAGGTATTGAGTTTGGTCGTCCATGGGTTTATTCAAATACCTTTACGTACATCATGCTGCTTCCCATGTGTACGTTAAAAAAGGGGGGTAAGTTTTCTTAAGTTTTAACTTAGTTAAAGTCCAAGATTAAGGTACTTTCGTCAGACTTTCACTGGTACTGAAGTTTGTTTTTTTTGGGGCGGTATTGGGACATTTTCCTAGGCTTTTTAGTTTTTCTTCTATACTACCGTTGGGAACCGAGGAGGCTTTCGGAATTATAGAGCTTTTACAAATGACAATTTTTTTTTTGTGGTAGCATTGGGTGTTTTAGGCTTTTACTTTTTCTTCTAAACTATTGTTAGGGCTTTCTTTAAGAATTTTTAAATTATAGAAGAGATTCAAAAACGTTTTGCCGTGTTCGCTGACATTTGGACAGAGTCATATATTCAATTTGGGTTTATAGTAGAGTAAGCGTGTCTGCAAACGAGTAGTATAGTATTGCAATATTGAAATATATTTAAAAAATCAACTTATATTCATTAAAAAATCTAGAAAAAAATCTGAATATGTGCACAGGTAAAAAAAAAATCATACATAATAGTAGTAATCCTAGTCAAGTAAGAACATTAAGTTTATGAATCGCAAAAGATCACTCTAAACTGTTCAGCGTAACGGTTATAGGCGTTGGTTCCCTAAGGAGACAATCATCTGGAGTTTGCAGGTTCAATCCTGACTACGAGCGAGTAAAAATACAGGAATACTTAACACTTGTACCCAGTTATGACTAACGAAATCAGAACACGCGACCTCTGGATTCAATAAAGGACGTAGTTCAAAGTTCCGTATAGATTCCCGAGTTCGACAAACACCTGAAGAAGGCCGGAGGACATATCGGCCGAAACGTTGTGGAAATAACAATAAAGATGAAGACAGTAGTCACAAAACTCTTAATGATAAAAATCATCAAACTTCGTCTCAGAAATTTAGACAACTTATATCTATACATTGAGTAAACGCGTACTCAGGTATTACAATATTAAAAATAGATAAATAACGGGAAACTCGCAACGTACCAGTATCCGTTGACTTGCGTACCAACACCAATATCCCTATTTTCATCTTACGGAACGCGGTTCTAGAAGTTTGTGTCACACACCAATATATTTCAATCTTTTTTTCAACGTCAAGAAAAAAATCGGCATTACGCATTCCTTCCGTACGTTGATCATCACTATATCTACAAACCACTCACTGTGTATATACAACTCACTAATACTTCAACATGGTGTGATGGTTAACAAGCTAGATGTGATGGTTAACAAGCTAGTGACGAAAATGTCCCTCTACTTCATTACTTCGATCCTTATTAATTACCATCTGTTATCACCCCAGGACTCTGCTTAATGAAAATATACAGAGGCCTCTACTCTCTAGTGATAATAAGCAAGTTGGTCTTGTTAAGTCATTATTGGTTTAATGAGTTCATTTCTCCGAGGTGTTTAACCTCTGTAGCCCTGAGTTAAACCATATAAGGCAATTAAACACAGTCGCACAGACTCACGATCGATCAGACGCACAGAGCCGAATAGGCATACAGAAAGAGGGAGAAAATCTATTGACGTAGACACACACGCTCATACACTCATAGATAGATAGATAGATAGAATACTGGTAGATATCAAATACAACTATCTCTTGCGTAACTGCCTTTTCTGTGACACTCAATATTCAATATTCAAGGTAGACCAATTTGTGTATCGGATCTTAAAATACAATCATATTAACCAAAATTGTAAGCCGTACGTTTTCACTATTATCATGCGAAAATACAATGCGGAAAAGTAAAACCTTTCATTATCGATTGACGATCAAGAAAACGTAAATGTTGCAGTCGCAATTAAAGTGCGTATCTTAATATACGTATACATATATTAGTTTTTATATATATTTAATATGTTATATATATTTAATAGCATTGTTGCTTATCTGCAAACACTGGTTTAATGCTGTCTTTATACGACAATCATCATCCAGAAAAAGAATGATTTTGAGAAATCTAAAAAATCGAAAAATAAGTCAAAAGATGTTTACGTTAGGATTGCATCTTTTGTGTGTGTGTGTGTGTGTGCGTGTGTGTGTGTGTGTGTGTGGATTATGTTTGCATATTCTTGTGTGTGGTCGTATATGTTATTGGCAGTGTGTTTGTGTGTGTGTGTGTGTGTGTGTGTGTGTGTGTGTGTACAGGAAGATACATGCGCGTGGCAGATTTGAAGTTATCTCATGAATATATGTCTGGCATTGTGTAGCAAAATGTAGCAGAAGTCTAGAAACGGTTAGGGATGTGACCGAATAAAGTTTTTCATTGTGTATAGTGATGATTTTAGCTAAGGGACAAAGTCATCATCATCATTTCATTATAAAGAAAATGAATTTTTGATTTAAAGTGTAAGTTTATATATTATATTATTGATTTGAAAAATAAATAATCTACCGAAGGTTTTTTAAATTTAAAAGTGTCCAATATCAAAGCAATAGAAAATTCTCATCTCTATTACCACCAACAACAATAAATGCTAAAGTTGAACACCTTCTGGAGGTTTTCAGCCAATAAAAGAGGAACGATCGCAGTTCTTCTAATACCTGGCAGGAACATCTCCTCCCGACGTAAAAATTTAAGTAGCAATCCTTGTATTTTTATTAGATATTTTTGTGCTTTTTAGATTTATTGATTTTAACAGCTTGTCAAAGGTCATTTAATGCCAAAAAGTTAGAGAATTGCGTTCATCGTATGTTTATATTTATATTTTTTCTGTATTTGTTTCTTAATCATATCTTTTTCTGCATGTCCCAACCAAGTACGATAATTATTTCAAAAAGATGTTTTTGACACAGAGATGGACTCTAACAATGACTACCAACTCTGGATTAGTTTGGAGCAGAGAGTAATTCTAATGAAGAAGTACCCTACCCAGATTTCCAGAACAAGAGCCTCAACATCGGACAGTTGACTGTCATACAAAGGACGATCATTTTGGTGGAAGCCGTACCAATTTGCCGGAAATACAGTCAGAATATTCTGAGCATTTACAAGTGTTTAAGATTTATAATGCAACATAAAAACTTCCTCCCCAGTTGGCTGGTGGAGCTGCTGATTATTCTCTGCAGAAGGGTAGTTCCTCTCTCCAACGAGTTCCTGGGTATAGCGCTAAACTAGCTGATGGTGAGGCTCCAGTCCTGGAGCTTTGAGAAAGTTTCCTTGTCATTTCTTTCACGTTCATTCTGACTGGAAATGGTAGTGCCTGTTAGGGCACCATCTATGCATCAAAGAGAAATATTTAATCATTTACTATATTAGAAATCATTTAACGGTGTACAAACAAATGCTTAATATCAACAACAACTTGAAACCAGTTAAATGAATGCAAACAAATGAGCTAATTTTAAAACTACTTCTCTGAAAATTTTACTTTACAAATATATATATATATATATATATATATATATATATATATATATATATTTAAATAAATTATCAATGTTTAACAACTTATTGATCGCAAGGAAGACATATAGGCCTAGGGAAGGTGTGGGCATGTTTGTTATCAAAAAATGTATATATTTAAACGACCGGTTTCGTCTGGCTCTGGTCAATATCTTAACGCCAGAAAGATATTTAAAAGGGGGAATGTAAATCGAAAAAAGTAAAGGAATGGAGAAAAGGGGAGGAAGAGAAAAAAACACTAAGAGGGGGTAGTAGTAGCAAAGTGCAGATATATATATATATATATATATATATATATATAATCCAAGAAGGAAATACAAAGGATTGGAGTATCCAATATGAGTGCTCAATACTGACGGCTGTTGATGTATAATTAATTTGAAATTAACGATACATCAACACTCAATGTGTAGAACTAAAAAAAAACTTTATATAAAGACAATAAGAAAAATATTCACTTTCTTGTTTAACATATTCAAAATACGAATACGTTAAATATACAGAACTGTAAAACATACGGATACGTAGAACGTTCATATGCATAGGAATCCGAAAAACACTGGAAACACTGACGACTCTCGGTAGTTCAAGTACGAAACTTTTATTACCTTCTTGACTTTTAGGTTTTTTCGACACGAGGAGAGAGAGACACACACTTTTTACTATGCTGACCGTTCTATCTGACCCCACAAACGTGCGCGCATCCCGTAGCACACAACTGGACTGGCCTCGCCCAGGTCCAAAAATCAACTCGCTTCGCCCAGGTCCGAATCTCAACTAACTCCTTTTTTTTCAAAAATCACCAAAAATCCTCACCTCATCGCACCTGAGCATGACGTCATTCAAATTCCCAGTCGCATTTCCTATCCGGGGTTTTTATTATGACATCTGTGATTGTCACATCCTCCGCGCGTGCGTGTGAACACCTGCATTCAATGTGTGCCCCTACCCATGCACTAAGCCGAATAGTTCTAAGCCTAACTAAACAGAATGATACGATATAACCAACGAAATATAATAATATAAAAAAATCATTCTGCAATTATATAACACTTAGTAAATTTATTTCAGGTTCTTATAAGTTTTTATAAGATTAATCTATGTTTTTTTTTTATTATATATAAACACCTTCTTCAGATGAGATATTCAAAATTTTAATTAGATGTTTTCATATAACTTCCGGTGAGAATAGAATTTTTTTTTTTAATTTAGAATCGTATATTTTATTTATCTATTAAACAAGAAAAAATTTTAAAAGTTGAAGATATTATATCTATTATTATTTTTCATATATATATATATTCTTAAAAAAATACCATTACACCTAATTTATATACTACAGAACATTAAAAAACAAAAAAAACTTATTCCGGAAAAAATAATTATTTTTAAAATTCTGTAAAGTTTAGATTCTACTTTCAATTGCGACTATTATGTTTCATCAATATTTAAAAAAATATATAAGGAAGAATAATTAAATCCTGTTTAATTTACAAAATTTAGTTTTAGTTATTTAGAATTTGATAAGCATTCCAGAATTTGTATATAGAAACATTTAGAAAGCGAAAGTCAAGTCATGGACAGCTGTCGATAAGCTATCGATCATATGGAAATCAGACCTGACTGATAAAATGAAACGCAGTTTCTTCCAGGCAGCGGTCGTATCGATCCTGCTGTATGGATGCACTTCTTGGACGCTAACTAAACGGCTGGAGAAGAAGCTAGACGGCAATTACACAAGAATGCTGCCAGCAATATTGAACAAGTCCTGGCGGCAACACCCCACAAGGCTCCAACTATACGGCCACCTACCTCCCATCACGAAAACTATCCAACTTAGACGAGCCAGACATGCAGGACACTGCTGGAGAAGTAGGGACGAGCTGATAAGTGATGTACTCCTATGGACCCCCACATATGGCCAGGCAAAAGCAAGACGCCCAGCTCGAACATACATACAGCAGCTCTGTGAGGATACGAGATGTAGCCCTGAAGACCTGCCAGAGGCGATGAACGATAGGGAGAAGTGGCTAGAGAGGGCCAGGGATATCTGTGCTGGCGGCGCGACATGATGATGATGATGACTAAACGTATAATTAATATGTAAGCTGCTGGCAACCGTAATCGAGAGCGATTAGAAAACTTCCTTTTCAATAGTTACTGCACTGAGATGTTGGGGGGGGGGGCATTACTCCTTTCCCTGGATTGCTCCTCCTTACCCTTGATACGTACCTTATATTGCTGAGTGTCAAGCAAGGAGGTATCAAGTACCATTTTTAAGTCTTTGGTATGACACGACCTGGGATTGAAACCAAACCACTCTGGCCAATGAGCCGGTTATATATATATATATATATATATATATGAAAATTTTAAATGCCTGCTGAAAAAATTCTGGAAACTTATTGAATGAACCATATGTATATATATATGTGTGTGTGTGTGTGTGTGTGTGTGTGTGTGTGTGTGTGTGTTTAAATACACACATATATATATATATATAAAGTTCTATTTCAAACAATTCAATTTAGCATAAGTACAATGTTTATTTCTATTTGAACCATAGATAGGACCCTATCAGGTGCTTCCACTCCGGACCAGAGTGGACTTGGGGGCGATGGCAATGAAGGGGTACTCTGCATTTCCTAAAGCTGCAGTATTACTGAAGCCATATCCAGGATACTTGTTGGGTGAGTCTTATCACTCAGTAGAGATGCAGTCGGTGTATTCTTCGGCCCCAGCCGACTGGGATCAAATTCACGAGGAGTATAGCGGTAGAATAAGAACAGTATTCAATAATATACCATTAAATAAATGAACTAAGATCAACAAAGTTAACTAGCAATGAGCTTGTTCTAGATCTGAAACGAGTGATTAAGCAGTGCTGTAAGTACGTGGTGCCCTCTATAAGTTTGCAGACCTTTTTGCATAGGCCTTAAAAATTGTCGGAGACTCTTGAAAATTCACTATGTTATCATATTTACCAACCCCTCCGCTCGGGCAGGATATGACACAAGGTCAAATTTTTAAGCGGAGTTTAACAGGTTTGAATTCAGAGTTTTCCTTATCCTAGACTAATTGCCTCACCAAGGCTGAAGAATCAGTCTATCCTACTATTTACCCATAGCTGGAGGGAGAATAATTGGATTCATACCTTTCCCAAGGGGATTAGTGCTATGTGAAATGCAATCAGTCTCGTCTCGGATTTGAACTCGTGTCGCGTTATAATTATGTTATTGCTATACATCTTATGAGATGACTGACCAATTTTTATGATTTCAGGTTCAAATGAACAGCTACAAAAGAAACTGGAATACACCCTACTAAGGCCTGATTGTCACAACTGGTGAATTTCAAAAATGCAATCTGACACAACTGGTGAATTTCACAAATGCAATTTTGACACAACTGGTGAATTTCAAAAATGCAATTTCAAAAATGCAATCTGAATTTTATTGCATATCGTTCTTCTAAAGAAGAACGATATGCAATAAAATTCTGTTTTAAACAAGGAAAAAATGCCACAGAACGTATGGAATGCTTCAGACTGCTTTTCGACCATCTTGCATGAATCGAGCCTGAGTTTTTGAGTGGCATAAGAGATTCAAGGAAGGCAGGGAGTCTATGAGGGATGATGAGGTGTGGGAGGAGTAAGGAAGTCAATAGACAAGAGTTGATTGGCCAAAGGGTTAGGGTTATGGTTACTATGTTGAGGTTTTAAGGGAGTTCAGAAAGAGATTCCGCCGGAAGAGGCCAGCACTCTTCAAAGCGGGTCAGTGTCATTTCCACCAGGACAATGCACCAGTCCACAACTCTATCCTTGTCACAGACTATTTTACCAAGATTGGCATCAACACACTTCCTCATTCTCCCAAGAGTTCAGACCTTGCTTCCTGTGACTTTTGGTTATTCCCTAAGCTTAGAGGCTGTCGTTATGAGACAATTGAGGAGATGAAAGAGGCTGTGACGAAGGTCATTTACCCACTCAAACAAGAAGACTTCCATGGGGCCTTCCAGAAATTGTTGGAACGGTACAAGTGCATAGAAGCCGGAGGAGATTACTTCGAAGGAGACTAGAAGTTCATGTGTGTAAAAAAGAGGCCATACGGAAAAAGTCTGGAAAATTATTCAATGATCCTCGTAACGTTTGGCCAATTTGCCAGGTTAAGCAAAGCTTAGAAAAGTATAACGGTAAGCCATTTTTTCTAGCTGGTTAGATTTGAATCACTAACTCCTGAGTAAAGTAGTTACTCTCTTCAAGGAAATATATATTTATTTTGCCCAGCCGGCTGGGGCTGTAGAATATACCGACTGCATATCTGCAGCGGAGTAAGACCTCCGCAACGAGTGTCCTGGATATGACACTAAACAATCTGATGATGAGGTTCCAGTAATGCTGGAGCTTTGGGAATGAGGAATACCCCTTCATTGCCATCGCTCCCTGGTCCACACTGGCCCGCAGTGATAGTACCTCATAAGGGTCCGATATATGGGTTAAATAGAACTAAACCGTGGTTTCTTGACTTTATTGTTTTTTTCCAATTAAACTGCGTATTTATGCTCAACTGAATAGCTCGAAATAGAACCGTTTTGGCATATAAACTGTGTGCTTGTGCTAAACTGAATTATATGAAATAAAACTGTTTTGAGCATTAACTCTTTGCATTGCCCAATCGGCTGGGGCTGTAGAATACACCGACTGTAACTCCGCAGAGGGGTAAGACCCCGCCTAATGAGTGTCCTGTATATGACACTAAATAATCTGATGGTGAAGTTCCTGTGATGCAGTAGCTTTCGGGAATGCGGAGTACTTCTTTATTGCTATTACTCTCAGTTCCACTCTGTCCCGGAGTGGTAGCACTTGATGGGGCCTTATCTATGGGTTAAATAGAACTGCATACTTATGCTAAACTGAATTGTTTGAATTATAACTCTTTGACTAAACTGAATAGCTTGAAATACAATTTTTGGGGACAATTAAATTGTTCTTACATTTAAACCGCGTGCTTATGCTAAACTGAATTGTTTGAAATGGAAATGTTTTCGACATTGAAACTGTACTCACACTAAACTGAATAGTTTATAGAACTGATTTAACATTTACTGAGTGTAAAGAAAATCTCCACTTGTGCTGGACTGAATTAGCTGAATTAGAACTGTTTGAATAAATTGAATTGCTTGAAATAGAAATGTTTTTGACAATTAAATTGTGTACTCATGCTAAACTGAATAGTTTTAAATAGAACTGATTATTAGCATAAAAATGGATTTGGCGTTAAATAACCAACAAAGGTTGATATGCCATAAAATCAAACCAACCAACCAACATATTTATTCTTTCAAAAAACACAAAACGTATATGCACTTGATCATGCAAAATATAAGTAAACATCATTTGTGTATGTGCAAGAGGCTTATGCTTCATAATCAATTACGCTGTAGTGAGCTGATCTTTCCATTTCATTAATCTATTTCTTTAGGGTGATAATGTTTCCATGTTCTTGTCTAATATCTAACAGCTGATTCATCGTTTCTCGGACCTGACATTTAACATGACCAGTCCCACTTCATACACGCATATCTTGTTGATGTGCTCCAACGTACTGGCACCAGTCAGTTCAGCACACCTAGACGTAATAGCGACAGATGTTGTCGACATGATGTTGCCAGTGTTACGCCGAAGTAAACTGCTTGTTTAGTGTATAGTAAATACCTCACAAGCGACTTTCGGTGCAGTTTTTTTTTTTCACTTCTTTCCCTAGTAAATGTTATAACTGTGCTCTTTACTAAAACAATAAGCTGAACGATATAAAAATATTTGCGGTTCCTGAACTTGCACGGGTATTTGAAGTGTCTTAATTAGAAAGTAAGACAAAATAGAAGATGGGAGCCCCTATGGCGTACTGATTAACGTTATTACGACATCAGAATGCGCGAGTTCGAACTCCAGTCGGGCTATTATAATCACTTTCAAACTAATATTCTAGGGTTAACCGATAAAATGAAACGCAGTTTCTTCCAGGCAGCGGTCACATCGATACTGCTATATGGATGCACTACATGGACGCTAACAAAACGGCTGGAGAAGAAACTAGATGGCAATTACACAAGAATGCTGCGTGCAATCCTGAACAAGTCCTGGCAGCAACACCCCACAAGACACCAACTGTACGGCCACCTGCCCCCTATCACGAAAACTATTCAAGTTAGACGAACCAGACATGCAGGACATTGCTGGAGAAGCAGAGATGAACTCATAAGAGATGTACTCTTATGGAGCCCCACACATGGCCGCGCAAAAGCAGGACGACCAGCACGAACGTACATTCAGCAGCTATGTGAGGATACAGGTTGTTGTCCTGAAGACCTACCTAGGGCGATGAACGATAGGGAGGAGTGGCGAGAGAGGGTCAGGGATATCCGTGCTGCCAGCACGATATGATAATGATGATGATGAAATATCATCATCACTGCTGTCCTTATACAGGGTGGAACGATAAGATTGTCGTCCTAAAGAAAACAACACTACAGTTTTATTTTAAAACTTTTATTGAAAAAAACAATTCAGGTAAATTGATTATGTAGTAGAGCTGACATCTATTCAATGTAGCCACCTTCAGCCTCAATCACCGCCTCGATATGGATACGGAGCTGGGAGCATGCCTTTTCCACTAGCGCCGGCGGGAGCTCGGCAAATACTCAGGCTGGCTTTGTTGTTGTGGGAGGTCATGTTGGTGATGTTCTCGATGTATGACCAAACGAATTAGTCCAGCGGGTTAGGATGATAACACATCTTGTAACAGAGCAAAGGGGATTAGAATTTTTCTTTATGAAAGGCATATGAAATCACTGACCATGGCCAGCGAACACTCCGGATCTAAATCCAACTAAAAATTTTTGATGGAATTTTTTTTTAATAATCCAGAAGAATGCTTCATCCACTAAAGTTCTATATATTGACATCTGGGAATTTTCGAAAAAACTTTTGTAAAGAATATTGATTTAAATTAGTGAAATTCATCCTAAAAATTCAAGGCTGTAAAAAAAATCTCGAGGTAAATCAACTAAGTATTAAAACTTTTTTTTATACATTCCGTCATCTTTTCCTCAATATTGGGTTATTCCATATTTTTTTGTTTGAATTAGAAAAATGATACTATTAATTCAAATTATTTACGCTAGTTTCTTTAAGCGATATTTTAGGAAGCCAGAATGTTCAGCAATTAGAATGTTTTGCATCTTACCTGTCATTAGTCAGTTTATTCCAAATAAAAAAAAACACGGTCAATATCTACTGAATGTGCTAATTCTATAATCTTGTACTAAGGTTAACATTGTGGTAGAGGATTCGACTCGTTTTGAACAAAAACTTAAATTTCAAACCCTTTACCCTAAGAACCTTGAAAGCCCCACTCCTGTTGTCCGCACCCACTCTAAGTTCCTGTCAGAACATGTCAAAGGGTGTAATCTATTATGAAACAGCTTCTAAGCCAGTTATATAAAACATTACAACATTATGATGATTTCAACGAATGCCTTTGGTCATGACTCAGATGTAAAACCATATCTGATTGGCTATCGCATTGTTCGGAAATACCAATGTGTAACGGAGATACTGCGGCCATAATTCCCGCTGCCTGGTATATATTCCTCTTGGTAACGATCCAAATTTTTGACGCTCAGTTTGTATGACTTAAATAGAGAATTTTCTGACTGTGCTTAAAATCCTTTCATAAAAATAACACTGTTAGCAGTGCTTAGAAAAAAGGGGTCTGTTGGGTGTGAGAATAAACTGACTCTATAGGTAAAGTTCCACTTGTAGATCTCTGGGGAGTTTTAGGCTCTCAAACAGCCTTTCAACTTCTACGGATTGGTTGTAAGACCTCTGCCCATGGAATCGAACCTCGAGAGGTTGGATAGCTGTCTTAAGATATGTCTTTATTATTCTTTAAAATTATTGATCAGAAATGTTTGAATTTTTTAAAATGAATTATTCGTAAACAAAGATATTTAGCAAACCGTATTTTTAAAAATTCAATTGTAAATTTATGTACAAAATTTGCCAAATATATTCTTGTTAATTCCAAAAGGAATTACGAGCAATTAGATGATTATTTATATCATTTTCTGATGCTGCAGTTTGCTATAGATTTTAAAATGCCTTATTAAGCAAAAATACAGCATATACGACAGAAAGAAAAATGACCGCGATACTTTTTTAAGACGAAAGTTAGACGTTAGTTTTAAAAATCATTGCAGAGGCATTCATGACGTAAGTTATCAACGTAGGAAGTGGACACGGCTATCTGAGTTCGATTAGTAAACGAGGCTGTAAGAGTTTTACATAGTGCGAATACTCTCCAGAAAAGGATGAATCCAGCTATCCCCACCTAAAGCTATGAGTATATATAAGTGTAGACGGGGCGTTTTAACCTTGATATGTAAACTGGTGCATGAGAAAGAAAACTGAATTCAAAGATGTTGTGGAGCTGAAGAGAGAAGATTTTCGCCAGTCTCTTCCTGTCAAGAAGGAGGGGAACGGATTTCGCCAGGCTATTCCTGTCCAAAAAGAGAGAAAAGGGTTTCGTCAGATTATTCCTGTCAAAGACACGCTTGACAAGTAGCGCCCCATGACGAAACCAGATTACGGGGAAGTATTTTCTTATTTATAAGAGAGCTAATACGTGATAGAGAAGAGAGCCAAGTCGATGGTGGGGCTAATTGGAATGGGGGAGTGGTTAGGTTTTAAAATATGGTAGCTTTGAAATTCGTTTCCTAATTCTAATTAAAAGTAATTTACCCCAAGTGTTGAAGAAAAATGGGATTTAGAGAATTGTTCATTTGCGCGTTGGTTTTCTTTTTGTTTATTTGTTTTTTGAATGCTTTTTTCTGTTAAAAATGAGTAAACAGTCCTGAAATTTTTACGGGTATTATGCTAGTTAATGGTAAAGCGTCATAATCCGAATACATTCAGCTATATTGAAGTCTCGTAAAATATACCCGGGGATTGTGTATTTCTATTGCACCTCCTTTTTAAAATCGAAAAAAATATTACTGGTGAATGATAAATATTAGTCGCTGAATCTGAGCATCAAGATAAGGACCATGGTTAGAAATTGCTTGAAGATTATGTGAAAACACCAGAAAATATGCCAAATAAGTAAATAAATCAGATTAAGTTTTAAAAAAAATCTCTATCATGTTCGATCAAAGTTGTAAACACACACACACACATACACTCACACACACACACACACACACACGAACATGTGTGTGTGTGTGTGTGTGTGTGTGTGATCAAAGGCGATGGACGAGAAATAGAAAAAAACACATAGTGTAATGGTTATCGTCTTAGGAAATGAAATAGGCAACAAGAGTTCGAATCCTGCATGAGACAATTTGTGTTTCACTTCAGGTTAATGCCCTTAATGTTGGCACGAATCCATCTCCTCACGCCAGCCTCGGCGAAATAGTAATGCAGATAGGGCAATTTAAGCTTCATCAGGCAACCAGTCTTGAAAAGAGAAAACTCTATTCGAATTAGTCGTGCTCTGAATAAAAAATTGAAT
>OY757922.1:10989065-11004065 GCA_963585895.1 Sepioteuthis lessoniana
TAAAATTGAAAGAATACAAAAAGAGGGATCTTGCTAGGGAATTGAAAAAAACTGTGGAACATGAAAGTGTCGATTATCATATCATATTTACCAACCCCTCCGCTCGGGCAGGATTATAGCAATTGCAATTTGTGCTCTTGGTACAGTCACCCAAGGATTGGTACAAGGACTGTACGAATTGGAAATATCGGGACGGGTGGAGACTGTCCAAACTACAGCAATTTTGAGATCGGTCAGAATACCGTGAAGAGTCCTGGAGACCCGAAGAGACTTGTTGTAACTCAACCAAAACCATCAGCTAGCGCTGGTGGGAAAAAAACTCTCAAAAGGTAATAATAATAATAATAATAATAATAATAATAATAATAATAGATAAGACTCAACAAAATAGCAAATGCAGGCTATGCGGTGACAGAGATGAAACCATCAATCACATAATAAGCGAATGCAGCAAATTAGCGCAGAAGGAATATAAGACTAGACACGATCGGGTCGGCAAAGTGATCCACTGTGAGATGTGCCAGAAATTTAAATTTGACCATACAAACAAATGGTATATGCACAACCAAGCACCTGTCCTAGAAAATGACACACATAAACTCCTATGGGACTTCGACATACAAACGGATCACCTAATCTCGGCCAGAAGACCAGACCTAATGATAATCAAGAAAAAAAAAAGAACTTGCAAAACTGTCGACTTTGCTGTCCCGGTTGACCACAGAATAAAACTGAAAGAATGTGAAAAGTAGGATAAGTACCTCGACCTTGCTAGGGAATTGAAAAAACTGTGGAACATGCAGGTGACAATCATACCAATTGTAATTGGTGCGTTTTGAACAGTAACTAAAGGATTACTAAAAGGACTGGAGGACTTGGAAGTGGGCTGACGGGTGGAGACCATCCAAACTACTACATTAGTAAGAACGGCCCGAATACTGAGGAGAGTCCTGGAGTCTGATGTGAAAAGCTCTAATGAGTGAATGATAATAATAATAATGTTGAAGCAACCAAGCTCTATCAGGCTATATGAAATTCGAAAAATTGCATATAATCACTATATTTGGCCTGGGATAAAGACCCAGAGAATTTCTGTAAAGTTAATCTGAAAACTGAATACTATATTGAAATTGTAAATGAATTTAACATAGACACAATATGTCAAGTAAAGCAGTGTTGTGGAAAGTTGTCATTCAAAATCCGTTGGAAAATCCTGGGAAAAGCTCTCAAAGCAATGATAATAACAGAGATACAAACGGATCATCTAATCTCGGCCAGATGACCAGACTGAGTGATAGTCTACAAAAATTGAGAACCTACTGAATACTGAACTTTGCCATTCCAGCTGACCACGAGGTAAAACTGAAAGAAAGCAAAAAGAGAAGTTTGTACCTAGACTTTGGTAGAGAACTGATAAAACTATGGAACATGAAAGTGACGGTAATTCCAATTGTCGTTAGTGCACTCGTTACAGTCACCAAAGCATTTGAACAGGGACAGAAGGACTTGGAAATAAGCGTGGAGACTATCCAAACTACAGCATTGTTAACATCGGTCCGAATACTAAGTAGAGCCCTGAAGATTTGAGGAGACTTGCTGTCTCTCAAACTCCCGTGGAAAACCATCAGCTAACGCTGGTGGGAAAACTCTTAAAAGACTGGGATGGGGTAAGATGATCCTCGGGGAGTTCTGCAAGGAATTTAAATTTGACCATACGAACAAATGTTATATCCACAACCCAGCATCTGTCCTACAAAATGACAAATATAAACTCCAAACGGACTTTGACATACAAACGGATCACCTGATCTCAGCCAGACGACTATATCTTTTTATAATCAACAAAAAAAAAAAGAAAGAATTTGAAGACTTGTGGACTTGTTGTACCGGCTTACCACAGAGTAAAATTGTAAATAAGTGAAAAGAAGGATAAGTACCTCGACCTTGCTTAGGAATTGAAAAAACTGTGGAACATGAAAGTGATGTTTATGCAAACTATAATTGATGCTCTTGGTACAGACACCAAAGGATTTATAAAGGGAGAGGAAGACTTGGAAAAAAGAAAACGAATGGAGACCATACAAACTATTACATTACTGAAAATGGCCAGAATATTGAGAAGAGTCCTGGAAACTTAAGGAGACTTGCTGTCCCTTAAACTCTAGTGGAAACTCTCAAGGAGTATAATAATAATAATAATAATAAGAAGAAGAAGAAGAAGAAGAAGAAGAAGAACAACAACAACAACAACAGCAACAATATATTGTATCAATGAGAGGAATATATAGACATGAAGGTAATTTGTTTGATGCATAGTTACCTTGATAATTAAATACGAGAAAAATTGAAGGGTCTATCAAGCAAGATAAACTTAAGATAGATAGATAGATAGATAGATTTGTATGATAGATAGATAGATAGATAGATAGATAGTATATGATAGATAGATAGATAGATAGATAAAAGTGTATGATACATAGATAGATAGATAGATAGATAGATTTCAAGCTATCAAAACAGACGCAGCTGTACATCGCAGAAAAATTCGTTTTCTTTTTTATGTTGATCAAATTATGCCATCATTTCTAAAAACGAAATCTCATTTGCAATTATAGTAAATAAATATGAAGTACAAAATTTTATTTTTATGACGCACACTTTAATAGCAATTAATGAAGATTTATTTTCTTTACTTTATATCGATTCGTTCGGCCAGAAAAAAAAAGAATGACAAAAAGAGAGAAAGGAAACAAATAGAAATAAAAGAAAAGAGAAAATGCTAGGGATGTCGCCAGAAATAATAAGTAACAAGAGGCTAACAATATTAGCAGTCAATCCCGGGACTGACGTGCCCTCAATTTGAAGGATAAAAACTACAAAATTAAGAAAAGATATGAAGAACTTCCTCAGCCGACAAAATGAGTCATTGGCGAAAACCATCAGAAATGTATTTTCTCTTAATTTTATCTCCTTCCTTTTTTACGTATTTTAAAACTTATAAATGTATATATACACTTACATATACACATATGTATATGTGTGTGTGTGCATGTGTGTGTGTGTGTAAGCACAGTCATATATTCATATAAATGTACACTTATATATATATGAACACATATGTGTACACCAAAACACATGTATATAACTGTACCCACACACACACATACATATATATATGTGTGTGTGTGTGTGTGGGTGTGGGTGTGCGTAGATATATGTGTATGTTTACATATATATACATGTGTACATATATATACATGTTGTAGAAGTGTCAGTGTTGTAATGGTTATCGTCGTAGGAAATAGCACGGCGATCCGAGTTCAAATCCTATACGAGGCTGAATGCATTTCACATTGCAGTAATACTCCTGAGAAAAGTATGAATACAATTATTCTCCTTCCAGCTATGGATAAATAGTAGGGCAGATTATATACTTTAGCCTTGGTTAGGCAACCAGTCTAGAAGAAAGAAAACTTTGAATTAGAACCTGTTTAATTCTGCTTAAAAAAATCTCATCTTGTGTCTCATCCTGCCCATGCGCAGTAGTTGATAAATACAAACATATGCATCCATACATATGAACACATATATATGTGTGTGTGTGTGTGTGTGTGTGTGTGTGTGTGTGTGTGTGTGTGTGCGTGTCTGTCTGTCTGTCTGTGTGCTATGTTAAGGAGATGCTCGCTGTTTGAAATTGATACAGCTATCCGAGTTCAGTTTCCTAACTGCACAAGTTAGACGAGCCAGACATGCACGACACTGCTGGGGAAGCAGGGACGAGATCATAAGTGATGTACTCCTATGGAACCCCACATATGGCCGAGCAAAAGCTGGACGGTCAGCTCGAACCTACATACAGCAGTTCTGTGAGGATACGGGATGTAGCCCTGAAGACCTGCCAGAAGCGATGAACGATAAGGAGAAATGGCGAGAGAGGGTCAGGGATATCCGGTTCGTCTAACTTGGATAGTTTTCGTGGTGGGAGGCAGGTGGCCGTACAGTTGGTGCCTATTGGGTGTTGCCGCCAGGACTTGTTCAATATTCCTCGCAGCATTCTTGTGTAATTGCCGTCTAGCTTCTTCTCTAGCCGTTTAGTTAGCGTCCAAGTAGTGCATCCATACAGCAGTATCGATACGACCGCTGCCTGAAAGAAAGTGCGTTTCATTTTATCGGTCAAGTCTAATTTCCATGTGATCGATAGTCTATTGATAGCTGTCCATGCCTTCGTTAGCCGCGTGTCGATGTCCTTTTCAGTTGATGAGACGCTGCTTCCTATGTAGGTGAATTTGTCGACTAGTTTCAGAGGGGTTCCGTCTAGTGTTGTGATGTCGCCTGTTTGATTATAGCACATATATTCTATTTTGTGTGCATTGACATGGTGGCCAATGCCTACGGCGGCTCGTTCCAAACTATGCAGTAGTGTTTCGGCTTGGTTGGGTGTATTTGCCAGGATTGCTATGTCATCGGCGTAGTCGGAGTCGATAATTGTTTTTGAGGGGTGCCTTCTGCTTCTTTTCTTTGTTAGCTCGAAACCGTTTTCTCTGATTTTATCAGTCGATGTTCTAAGCACGTAATCTAGACAGATGATAAAGAGGTATGGAGCTAGCGTGTCTCCTTGTAGTACTTCTGCCACAATGTCGAAGTATTCTGTGTCTCCATCCGGTGAACGTACTTTCACTTTGGTGTTTCCATAGAGAATCGTTATTGCAACAAAGGTTTCTTTAGGTAGGCCGTATGCTTGTAGGATTTGTTCCATCTTTCCTCTGTGAATGGAATCGAAGGCCTTGGTAAAGTTAACAAATAGAAATGTCATTTGAAGGTTTTTTGCCCGTACGCCCTCAAGGGTTCTATAGATGAGAAACAGATTCGAGACCCTACAAGAGAATACGGAAAAAGGTACCCCAAATGAGGAATATGAGAATTTCGTCAATGCACACCTCGAGGCGGCAGCGAATTGTATTCCAACAAAACCCAGAACTAAATATAGCCCCATGGGAAACGTTAGCGGTGAGAGAAAAACGAGCACACGTGAAAACAGCCTCCAAAAGCTATCGAAAGAACCCAACAAACACAAATGCCCGAAAACTAAAAACGGCGCAATATGAATTAGCAGGCATATATATAAATGAACAGACAGAATACATAAAAAATCAGATAGATAAGATTAGAGACTCAGTGGATGATAGGCAATCTAGGATAGCATGGCAAACAATAAACGAAGTAAGTAGAAGGAAGAGCACAGTCAAAGCAAAACTGAAAGCAGCAAACCAACAGGAAAGAATTAAACTGTGGAAACAACATTTCGAAAACCTCCAAGGAAACCCACCGAAAGTAACGCATGAACCAATCACCAGAATAATTAGTAAGCAATTGGACATTAAACTAGGACCGTTCACGCAAGAAGAACTCGACACGGTTCATATAAAAATTAAAAACAGGAAAGCTGCAGGGCTGGACGAGATTCCCCCAGAAGTATGGAAGACCAGACAATTCGACAGATGGATGAAGGGATGCATCCTCCCCTTACCTAAAAAGAGTGTCCTCGGATTAGAACTACCGTGGCATAACACTTACATCCATAGCAGCAAAAATTTACAATGCTCTACTACGAAACCGCATAGAACCCAAAATAGACAACATCCCTAGGAAAAACCAAAATGGCTTCTGAAGAAATAGATCCACGACCTCAGAAATATTGACTATATATGTATATATATATATATATATATATAACACAGATAGTGTTCAGTATCTGTGATAGAGCGATTATATAATATAATAATCGATAAATATATATTTTTTGTATATATTTGATATCATGGATGCTTATCTACGACCAGAGTAAATGCTATAAGATGATTATCTTATAAAGACGGCATGAAACCCGTGATCGCAGATAAGCATTCATGTTATTATATATAAAAACTAATATATATTTACTTATTATTATATTATATAAATATATAGAGTGAGATAGATAGATAGATAGATAGATAGATAAATAAAGAGAGAGAGAGAGATTGATATATATAGAGAGAGGAAGATAGATAGATAGATAGATAGATAAATAGATAGATAGATAGATACAGATAGATAGATAGATAGATAGATAGATAGAGAGAGAGAGATTTTACTTCGCATCAGGTTTTTCTATAGACATATTTTCTTAAAAAATAGATGCAACTTTTAGTCTTTTACTTTATTAGCATTTCCGACTAGAATATTCACAACGTCGGCTCAAAATTCTGTAAGTGTCCAACGTTCATAATATTCTTAGTTTTATAGATTTCGAAAGCTATTGAGGCTCGTCAACAATGATCAAAGAAGAAGTAATAAAAAGTTATAATCCAAAAGTATTGATCGCAGCCCTTGAAGAATTTAAAACTTTGTTCAACTCACTAATGTGACAACTGATTTTGATGTCATTCAGGTTCCAAGTTTTAAATATATCGACTGTCCATTCGTCAGGTATCGTGCAAGGTTTTTTTTTTTTGGCAAAACCTCAATTCGGCTTAGATTTGTTTCAGTTTTGGCTATTTATGACTTTTGGCTATCTGAAGCTGAAATCATTGTTGAAAGGGAGATTTTAGCCGTTTGACGAGATTATCGAGAACGGGATGAGGCAGCTAATAACGAAACTGCATAGGAATTTGCTGACTTTTTTTTTATCAGTAAAAGGGACGCTGGACAAAGTATTTGAGGTACAAAAGAGAATGTTGTGGAGAGACTAAGACGCTATTGTTTTAAATAGGTTAGTTTTTCACTAATATTGACAGAATCGTTTCCAGACAGACATGTTCACACACACACACACTCATATATATATATATGTATATATATATATATATATATATATATATATATATATATATATATATATAGCATGTCTATTTGGCAGAATCTACTTTTACTCTCAAAAACAATTATGCCTAGAGCAAAGCATAAATATTGACTATTCTTAAGTAATGGCATCCATTTCTATAAACACACACGCACACACACACACACATGCATATATATATATACATATATATATATATATATATATATATATATATATATATATATATATATATATATATGCATGTGTGTGTTTGTGTGCAATAGATAATGATGGTAAGAATGTACATTTTTTTCATGCCGGTACCGACAAAAAATCTAAAAAGCTCTATATTTACATTATAGGCATTATATTTATTAGCACAAATCTACGCACACACACACGTATATATATATATATAGAGAGAGAGAGAGAGACAAGGACACACAATTATATATTTTTATGGTACATGTATATAGACCGATGCATACATGTGCCAAATATAACTTTACAAAAACACAAACTACACAAGCACACATATATTTGAATGTGCGCATTTTCGTATTTGTTTGTTTGTTTGTTTGTTCGTGTGTGTTTTCGCGTGCGTCCGTGTGTGTGTGTGTGTGTGTGTGTGTGTGTGTGTGTGTGTGTGTGTGTGTGTGTAAGTAATGATTAAAGCGTTATTCTGATCATATATTCACACAGTTTTAAAACCATAACTACGTGTAACTGAAAAATTATGTATTTGTAGTACATGCAATATATGCATTAGTTTCTTGAAAAGAAATATTTCCTTGTACACACATATAGACAGAAAAATATATATTTCCAAAATAACTTTAAAAAGGACATATCATAAAGACACACACACACACACACACACACACACACATATGATCTTTTGCGAGGCAGTCTTCTATTTACTTATAAATGAAAATTGCTATGCCATAATCCAGCCGTAAATATGTGTTGTCCTGTAGTGTTGACGTCTGTTCATTCAAAGCAAAAAACAAATCTGAAATTGTTTCCCGCGAAACACATCAGGTAAAAAAGATATAGGATTTTTTTTTTCTTATTACACTTTGGTGACATGGTGCCTGGCGTTATTCTATTCTTACTCCAATTATCTGGACGTAAACATCACGTCAGCGCACCGGGTAAAATGCACCAAACACATCCAAAATTGTAGAAAGGTAATAGAAAATAAGATATAAGAATCCAGTTTACTCGTTCTTCTCAAGAAAGAAGCCCTGTGGTTATCACTGGTGATGAAGCAACTACAAGAAATATTACCACAACAATATTGCTAGTGTTTGCATAGACAATCCCAAAGAAATGTATTGTTGATGGGTAGGAATTAAGCAAGAAATACAACAGAATAGGGATCATCATCATCATCATCAAGATATGCCTACAGCACGAGGTCCTCTGATTCTGATTCTCTTTCGCTATCCGTCTGTATAGGTCATCGCTCTTGTTAAGTCAACTAGACGGTATCCAGTGTCTGCACAATGCTGATAAATACAAATTCTTGCAGATCGACCAGAATCCATGTGTCGATGTTTGGAGTCCTAAGGAAAATGTTGTTTATGCCTGGCTAATTTTACTTGAAGAATTGCGAGATGGGAAACAAGTGGACGTACAGCTGCTGCTTTTTAAGATGTTGCTTTCTGAATTTGGTGTAAACTGCACACAGCATGTATAGTTTTCATCAAGGTTTTTCTCCAAATACTTTGTTAAAACAGCCATACAATAGTACTGACACGACGACAGCTTGGTAAAAAAAACGCTTAATCTCATCAGAGAGGTTATATTTCAATCTGCCTGCTCTAGACGATGCAGCAGAGATTTGTCTTGAGCAGGTGTATTTGCTATAATTGCTAGAACATCAGCGACGTCTGCATTATAATATAAAGTATAGTCGATTACAACGTAGTCCAAGTAGAAGGAGAGATTTATTGAGCAGCAAAGTCGACACTACAGCGTTTCTGTTCCAATGAACTCTCATGACGACTATGAGGGATAATATTAGTGATGTTAAATCAAAGATTTAATTCTAAAAAAACATAATGAATCTTTAAATCAAAAAAGAAGCAGAAAACCCTACATGCCCCAAAAATGTCTTCTTTTCATTTTGAAATTAACACAATATTTTATATTTCATTCTATAATCTAGAGGGAACAAGGTCATAGGCATCTCCGAAACATTTCAGCTCTCATTTATACCCAGATATACAGTATTTCCATCACACCAAAATAATACGGGGAGTTTCATAGGTGTAGTGACTATCTTGCTGGACTGCTAAAACTTCGTAAGCGTGTTCGAACCTCAGTCTATTATATTCAATTCTGGACTAATACTCTTGGGAAAGGTATCAAACACCGGATCCCTCCAGTAATAGGTTAGATAGTACCACTAATATCTTTCAACAAGATTGCTTTTAATTAAATAGCCCATGAAGGTTGATATGCCATAAAACATGTAATCAAAACAAACCAAAAACTATAATAGTCAGATCAAAAAAGAACAGCAACCAGCGCTAAAATGTTTATTTAAAGCACTTAAAATATTGAAAAAGCAATAATGTTGTTGGCTTTAGCAATTATGCCAAAGAAGTCATCAGTAATTATTTACAAAACAGCTTTTTACAATGCATCTTTGACTTCTTTCATTTGTTGTCGATGTCAGCGTTACAAGAAAAAGGGAATATTTCTTTCTCAACGTTATAATCATAGAAGTCAGGTTATTTTTAATTGTTTTATTTTCGGATATTCCCTTTTTTATCGATGAGTATAAAAAATATACCAGATTTCCTAACTCGTTTCAGGGCTTTTTTCTTAACAACTCTGACAGTATGGGCAGTCCCAGCAGTTGTTGTTTATTTCACTTGGACAATAAGAGTGAACGAACTAATGCAAAATAACAAATGTTTCCATAAACAGTTTTTCTCTCTTTTTAAATATTTCGGTATCGAAAACAAACTTGTCATAAGTTTAAATTCTATACAAGTTTGTCAAAAGTTTCTTCTCAAAACACCAGTTGCCCAACCAACAGAACTTAGAACATGCTGACTGTACCCATGAAGAAAGATAAGACCCCCTACAAAAAAGGGTATCCTAAAGATGGCGCTTAGCAGCATCTGATGGTGGGGCTTCAGTTCTTAAGATCTGGGGAGTATAGAGTACACATTTATTGCCATTACTTCCATTTCCACTTTCACTCAGGGTTGTTGAACCTGTTAGGGTCCTCTTTACGAATCAAATTGGCCAGTTTAAAAACCATTTGTATTTGATAGGACCGTGTGTAAAAAACCTCAAAAGAAAAAATGTAAATTTGAACGCACAATGAATGTGATTTTCTAACCTCTGGGCATAAAATAACCCTCTATGGGTTTACAAGCCGTTAAAATCAGTCAACCCGTCAGATAACACAAAAATCCGCAATAATGCCACGATGGTAACACTGATTTTACAAATATAGGTTTGTAAACTTCCCACATAGAAATTCACAAAAATTTAAATAACTCCAACATTTCATTTATGGCTTGTATTTGATTGATAGATGAATTTGATTTTAAAAGATTTTACAAATATATGAATGCAGTCAATAAAAACTGACAGGAATAGTTGTGCGCTGGTAGCATTACGGTTTTCGTCGGGGGGAATGGAGACTAGGACCCGAGTTCAAATCCGGGATGACTGCGTTTCACATAGCGCAAATTAACTTGCAAAAAGTATAAATTCAACGGTCCCCATCAGTTATGAGTAAATAATAGGGCAGACTGGACTTTTTAACATTGGTATGTGTAGTGAAGTGGTGCCAAGGGGCCCAAACTATCCGATTCTAAGCGTCTTCGATGTTTGATTTGTTTTGTCAAGGCCGCCATTTTCAATTCCGTCATTGTGCACGGGTGGAACAAGCACTTTTAAGACCATCGGTAATTTGTATGTATGAGCAAGTAGCTGAATATTAAGCAAGTCACGGAAGGCAGGGCGAATTTTTAAAGCGAGTCGAGCAACACAGTCGATTGGTTGGTGAAGACGGCTGAGCCAAACTACAATATGGCAACCACTGTAAGAGAAGGAAAATTCTGAATTTAAACGAGTTGTAGTCCATTCAAAAATTGATTTTCTGTTGCATTCTGTAATTGCCGGGAGGGGTCTATGAGAATACATTAAAAACGGGCGCCTAGTGGAGATCGAATAGACGAGCAATGGCCTCAAAAATCAATCTGCCAGCTGTTCATCGTAGGCTTGTTGCGAATTATAAAGAGCTGTTTCTCTTATCTTTCAAGTTCTGGGTTTAAGTTGGACTGGAATATTAATTTGTAGTTTGCATTAGAAATACTAAATGACTCACCTGCCTTTTATTTACTAAACTTAATTAAGACCAGTAAATTATTAAGTTTAGTAGTGGGACAAGGCCGAAATTGTTCGACACCCAGTAAGAGCCGAACTCACTATGGTTAGCTAATCTAGCTCGCTGAATATTAACCCACATGAGGTGCTCTATTTAAATTTGAAATTCTGGCTTTGTCCAGTTATTGAACTTTGATCATAAACGCCGGAGTGTAATGTATTAATGATTGATTGATTGATTTTAAAGGTATTTCAACCCGTTAATGTTTATTTTATGCCGAGATGTTAAGGAATCGCGTTCATTGTACGTTCATAAACATTTTTTGAAGTTGTTTCTTCAGATGTTGATTTTATTTGCACATTGTTATGTGATATGAACTATTCATATTGAACGGATTAATTCGATCGATAGATGGACCTCTAACGGGTACTACCACTTCGAGTCAGAGTGTACCAGGGAGTAATCGCAACAGAAGAGTACTCCTTACTCTCCTGATGTTCAGAAGTGAAACCTCACCCTCAGATGCAGTTTAGTGTCATACCTAGGTCACTCATTTTTGTTGAGGTCTTACCCCTCTGCAGGTTTTTTTTGTGTGGTTTGGTTTTATGGCATATCAACCATTGAAGGTTATCTAATACCAAATCCTCTTTTTACATACATACATACATACATATATATATATATATATATATATATATATATATATATATATATATATAACACACCTTCCGCTCAGACAGGATATGACACAAAGTCAATTTTAAGCAGAGTTTAACAAGTTTAAATTCAGAGTTTTCCTTCACCTAGACTGGTTGCCTAACCAAGGCTTAAGAACCCAGTCTGCTCTACAATTTACCCATATTGCCCAGTCGGTTGGTGCTGTAGAATACACCAACTGCTTCTTTGCAGAGGGGTAATACCCCCCCCCGAACGAGTGTCCTGATATATGACACTAAACAATGTGATGGTGAGGTCCCAGCAATGCTAGAGTTTGGGGGAATGCGGAGTACCCCTTCATTGCCATCGCTCCCAGGTCCAGTCTGTCCCCGGTGTGGTAGCACCTGATATGGCCCTATCTATGGGTTAAATAGAACTAACAGCATACTTATGCTAAACTGAATTGTTTGAGTAAACTGAATAGCGTGAAATAGAAATGTTTTTAACAATTAAACCGTACTTAGATTTAAACTGAGTGCTTATGCTTAACTGAATAATTTGAAATAGAACTGTTTTTCGATATTAAAACTGTATTTACACTTAACTGAATTGTTAAATATAACTGCTTGAATAGTTTTAAATAGAAATGTTTTTGACAATTAAACTGTGTACTTATGCTAAACTGAAGTGTTTTACATAGAATAATTTATTTGCATAAAAATGGATTTGGCGTTAAATAACTGATAAAAGTTGATATGTCATAAAACCCAACAAACCAAACCTATTTACCCATAGCTGGAGAGAGAATTATTGGATTCATACCTTTCCCAAGGGTGCTATGGGAAATATATAATATGATATATATTAAGTATATACATGATTTGTAAACACATTTTGTGAGATAACATTTTTAAACGAACCTGGGCTCATGTTTTTTGCACATAGTTAAATGGTTTCAAATATTGCTATATAATATTCACAATTTAGCATCAGTCATTTATTTGCAGACATATTGTTCTATTTGAGTCATAGTTAATGTTGCGTCCTGGTTAGTGAACGCTTGTAATATTAAATAAAGGACAAACCACGATATGAGGGGAAAGAGAGATATATTCTCAGGAAAAAGTATATACAATAGAGTGACTATTAGTAGACGCGAACATAGGATTAGTGAATACAGAATAAAGATATAATCCAACGATAGTATTGGCTTCCGTTATTACTGTAGCAAGTAAGGTGATCTAGTGCGATCTCCAGTCTCCAACGCTCTAATACTATTTCTATAAGAAGCTGCTCTTCACCTTCTAGTCTGCCCTGGTATTAGTAGCTACTGCTATATATGGCAGATGGACTAGTTCATTGTGTGGAAAAAGGTGGGTGATACCCAACAGTTAGGACCCTATCAGGTCCAACCACTCTGAGTCAAAGTGAATGTGGCAGCAATGGCAATGAAAGAGAATCCCACATTCTCCAAATTTCCAAGGTTGGAGCCTCGCCATTAGATGGTTTAATGTCATATCCAGAATACTCATTTAGGGGGTCTTACTGCTCTGCAGTGCTGCTGTCAGTGTATTCTACAGCCTCAGCCAACTTTGCTGAATTCCCCGGGGGATACTAACTGGATATTATAAGCCTCAACAACAGAACAGCATTAATATAGAAATTACCAAAAATGCTTTGGTCAACATTTTTTTTTAAAGAAGGGTGAATATAAGTCTAATTTTATTTACGTTAAAAGCTGGTCTGGTATATTTTCAGACACAGCCAAAGGCAAGTATTTCATCATCAATACATATAAAATCAGTTAGAAAATATGCCGATGCCCGGATATCCATGGATGCCTGAAATAATCAAGAAGCATTTTCTAATTTCGAAATATCTATCTGTCAGATCAATTCATGTTCTTTGCTCTTCCTTCGCATGCTTCTAGTAAGTTCGCTTCCATTAGCTGGTTAGTGTACGGAGGAAGAATAGGACTTCCCTCTAAAATATTCCTTAAAAGTAGTTTTTGTATATTTATATATATATATATAATTATGAGATGCTACACAAAAGTCGTGGGACTCACGTCATGAAATGATTTCCCAAAAGAAAGAAAATGAGATAAAATGATTTTCTAGTTGAGTGATTTTGAGAGATATATACCGATCAGCAAGACTTTGTTAACTCAACAAATAAAAAAGAAACTGATCAATATATATATATATATATATATATATATAATATATATATATATATATATATATATATTCATTCTTTATTTCTTGTTTTCATTCGTATTTCAACAATACGGATGTGCTTGGTGCGTTTTGCCCCGGCTGCTCTGATGTTTACGGCAATGTGGACATATTGACAGGTTTTCGATCCTAAGAAAATCTGATCTTCCAAGCATTGGCTGTATCAGTACTACTGTATGGATACACTACCTGGACTATAACGAAATCCTGAGAGAAAAGGCCCACTTACTTCTCATCTCATAAACCATTCAAATAAGACGAACAAGACATACTAACGATCTCATAAGCGACGTTTCTCCAAAGGAAGTTTTGTACATAGAGGCCCTTTGGTTGGCCGACCTACAAGAACAGTAGATATGTGCGGACACCGGAAGCAATCTAGAGAACATTCCAGTAGCGATGGACGATCCTATTTACCCCTTACCACCCCTCCGCTCGGGCAGGGATATGACACAAGGTCAATTTTTTAAGCGGAGTTTAATAGGTTTGAATTCAGAGTTTTCCTTCTCCTAGACTAGTTGCCTTACCAAGGCTGAAGAAATCAGTCTGCCCTACTATTTACCCATAGCTGGAGGGAGAATAATTGGATTCATACCTTTCCCAAGGGTATTAGTGTTATGTGAAATGCAATCAGTCAGGTCCAGAATTTGAACTCGTGTCTCCGTGTCCATATCCTGCGACGATAACCATTACACCACGGGCACCTCCAAATTAGCGATGGACGATTAGGGAGTCAGGGGTATTCAAAGGATGGGTTTATTTATGGTTGAATAATATGGTACGTTAAGCGTTTCGGTTTTTATATCAGCCCATCATCAGAGCAATGTTAATATGTGATGTATCTTCTAAATTATATTAGAGATGAAAGGAAAAATTGAGAAATGTCTTAGAATTATATGAACGCTTGTAATGTTCTCTTTTCAAAC
>OY757922.1:11009065-11041565 GCA_963585895.1 Sepioteuthis lessoniana
ATTAATTTTCAAACCAGTGCTAATGTACTTAAATGTCTTTAGCTACTGGCACTAAATATGGAATCACATACAAAAACAAACGCCAAAGCCTTCAGCGACAAAGACGCCCTTGCACAGTTGTAATATGCTAGAACAGAGGTTGCATCACTTTTGTGGTGGATCCTCCCCTGGTGATGGCCCAAGGTCGGGCAGGGGGTACTGGGGATACATGCAACTATGGACAATACATAAACCAATTCCCCCAGAATACAAAAAAAGTAATAGGGGAATTCGAACGGATCCAAAAGAAAATATGTCGACATAAAATGTCTATTATGTTTAATAAAATTTGCATTAACGAAGAAATGCTGCCTAAATATACATATATATATATATATATATATATATATATATATATATATATATATATGATAGTTATATAATATTCATATAATATATAATATATGAAAAGTAAAGCTGGCGACCGTAGTCGACGACGACCAGAAGGCTCCGTTTTACTATATCGAAGTGTAGGTGAGGGCGCTACTCCTTTCTCGGGATTGCTCTACTTTACCCTTGATACCTTTCATTGCTGAGTGTTTAGCAAGGAGGTATCAAGTGCTATTTTTAAAGTCTTTGGTATGACGCTCCCTAATTTCATATAATAATCTTATATATATATATATATATATAATATATATATATATATATATATATATATGTATTGCAGTCGATTTAATCTCAGTATGTTTAGATCTATCAACTCACGAACCTACAGACACACACATACACGTACACACTCATAAATGCACACACACACATATATACATTCATATATATTCACACAGGTGTGTATAGTGACATTTCATTCTCAATCCGTTTATAAGGTTAATATTAACACAATTTATATATCTGTCCAGCCAAAACAGAATTCTCGTCACAAATGTATCAAAGTTCTAACTTTTGATCAATTAATCTATCTATCAATCTATCTATCGGTCAAGTTAAATACTAGAGGTTTTTGTTGTTGATTTTTAATTTTTAAGGGACCCGTGGCTAGTTTTCCCCATAGCAACAACATTAAAGTTTTGGTAAATAAATGGTGCCTTAGTCTCAGAAATAACCGTAAACAATCAAAGACATGTGTGCAAAACTACACGATATGCAAAACAAAAAAAAAAACTCTAGTGATATTATTTATGTATCAATATCAATCTGCTGTCACCTATATTTCTATGTTCATAAATATGTATATCCCACTTCCTCTCTCTCTCTCTCTCTCTCCTTCTCTCTCTCTCTCTCTCGATATATATATATATATATATATCCTTCTCTCTGGGTCTTTTACATTCATTTTTCTTAATACTCTCCCTTTGAGTAACTCTTCCTCTTTCCTTCAAAACAATCTAACCTGTATTCAGATTTGAAAACAAGAGATGTTATTCGATATCAATTCGAAACATTGGTCATTTTATCCATTTCATGATTCGCAACCCGGAATCATCTCCAAACGAATCTCCGCCATGTTAATTTTCGCAAAGACTCATGGGAGTTATTTTGAATATCCAAATTCCAGCTGGTATATAAATACATTCAATGTAAACACGCGATTTCAAGATTACTTGCCTTTTATGATTTTCTCCCTTGGGAAATGGAGCCGACAATGTGTATGATTTTGTTTTCTTTGAATATGCAACTTTCTTGAAGATCTAATCAATCATATAGTATTATGAACGATGGACACTTTCAGGTTACATCAAAAAGGTTCAATTGGTGGAGATATATCCCTGAAACTGTTTGCAAAGAAAAAGCAAAGTTTCATTTAAGGTAAATAGATAACTCCACTATCATTAGTCTTATGGTATGTTTTTTTTTCTTTGTTTAATGATATATCAACCTTCGTGGCAAATTAAATCCTAACGCCAACTTTGTAGAAAAACAGTTGTGCAACTATTTAACCCATACCTCAAGGGATATTTCATATATTTCCCTAGGGTATTAGTTAGAAAGTTAAAGGGTAACATATCGTAGCCCTCCGGCTACTCAAATCTAAAATCCCTGTTGAAGAAAATTGCCGAGACATCTATGACGTCAACTATAGAAATTTTCCCCCGTTACTGGAAACGACGAACCCCGGTATCAGCAATAACGTCACCGTTTCATTGGCGAGTGGAATTTTCCGTTACAAACACGGAGGCAATTTTCAAAATAAATTAATACCGGGGATTATCTTGAGAATAGCTTTTATCCACGGAGAAAAACAGGTTGCCGTTGTAAGCCCCTCTTGTCAGGATAATGATGTATTTCACTATTACTCAAATTTAAACAGAGACTTCCTGTTCTAACAACAAAGAATTTTCACCATACACGCACGTGGTAGACCATCCGATACGCTACACTTCACTACTATATAAAAGCAATCACAGACCAAAAACATCAGTTTTTGACCTGGCTTTGGGAGGCCCCTGACATTCGTGCCAAGCGGATGTTTGCTTACTATTGCAGGACTAAGTTTTTTGCTGGTGCCTGAAGAGCCATAAAAGGAGAATGCCGTGGGTTCAAGAATATCTCCCACTGCCGCGCATGAATCTCGATTCATGTGCTGTCCCAATCATAAAACGACCTTGTACCATAATCTTACTCGGTATGCTGTCAGATAAATCGCAGTATACGGTGAGCCTTGGGCCGGCGGCCAGGTATACGTGCCGGATTGTTGTTTTGCTTGATATGACACCTTCGCCTCAAAGGCCGTCTTCCCATTCCTTTTCTTGCTTTTAGGTCTAAGTCTATTGCTTGGTGTTTGAGGCGCCCCAAAAAGGGAATGCCGACGGAGTCAAAACTTTTTACACTTGCATCGCATGTGTCTCGATCGAGGGCGACTCTCACCATAAAACGACCTTGTGCCGGTGGGATGTCAGATAAACCGCTGTATGTGGCGTCCCTTCGGGCCGGCTACCAGGTATTCGTGCTCACCAGTTATTTTGCTTATTATGACACCTTTGCTTATAATATATATATATATATATAATTTTAAATGAATACCTTGTAAGTAACAATTTTTAACCAAACCAGAGCTCATTTATTTGCACACAGTTAAATGGTTTCAAGTATTGCTATCGAGCAATAATAGTTTCATTTACCTCGCTGTTAAATGGTTTCAAGTATTGATATTTGATAGAAGTAATTCTAATCGAGATTATTTATTCGTTTGCACTCGGTTACATAGTTTTACAATATAGTAAATGATTGAATTGTTCTATTGTACTCATAATTGGGACCCTAATTGGTACTATAATTCTGGGTCAGAGTGAACCTGGAGTAATGTATTGAAGGAGTACTCCACATTTTCCAAAGCTTCATGACTAAAGCCGCAATTTCTGTTATATCAGGTCACTCATTGCGGGGGTATCTTACCTCTCTGTAGAGATGCAGTCTGGGATTGGGCTGCTGGTTTTAAAGTATTTTTAAAAAATGTTGTGCTTTTAGCTGTGTGTTAAATATCATATTAGTATTAAATTTTCCCGAGGTGTAATGGTTATTGTCGTAGGAAATGGACACGGTGACACGAGTTCAAATCCTGGACGAGACTGATTGCATTTCACATAGCACTAATACCCTTAGGAAAGGTATGAATCCAATTATTCTCCCTCCAGCTATGGGTAAATAGTAGGACAGACTAGGTTCTTCAGCCTTGATGAGGCAACTAGTCTAGAAGGAAAACTCTGAATTGAAACCTGTTAAACTCCGCTTAAAAATTGAACTTGTGTCATATCCTGCCCGAGCGGAGGGGTTGGGTAAATATAAGTATTAGATTATTCCGAATATTGGTTTATTTAGAGGTCATAAATAAACTCTTGATGGAATTCTGGCCCATAAACATTTACCCATTGTATGCTTCAACACATTCTTTCACAAATTTGAAATGTTTATGAAATGTCCGATTTAGTCTTTTCTCCTCGACGGTAAGGTAAGATTAAATGACAGTGAGAATCTTAGAAATTATCAAACCACTCAAAAATCTTACAACCTTTTGCGAAAAATAGGCGAAAAATTGAATAACTCCACTTAGACGGTGTTCTTTCATATATTTTACCTCAGAGAAAATAAATAAATTATATAGATGACAGAAAACAAATATAATTTAACACCTGCATATTCTCGCACAACGAAGTACTCGTCAATCAAATTGGATTAAATTATTTAAATTGATGGCATGTGTTTTCTTGCGTGAAGAAAAGAAAATGTAAATTGGAAAGTGATTCCATAATCATTTTCTCTTGTTGATCGAGAAAAAGGTGTTCTTAAATTCAATAATTAAATCTATGTCCTTTGAAGTATATTTCATGAAGCGAGAATGTTCTGCTGTGAACAAAAATTGCTTCGTGCTATATCACTGATTTGTTTGCTGCAAAGTATGGTAACTGGTCGAATATCTATTATATATATATATATATATATATATATATATATATATATATATATATATATATATATATATATATATATTGCCCAGTCGGCTGGGGCTGTAGAATACACTGACTGCACCTCTGCAGAGGGGTAAGACCCCCCTAACGAGTGTCCTGGATATGACGCTAAACAATCTGATGGTGAGGTTCCAGCAATGCTGGAGCTTTGGGGAATGCAGAGTACCCCTTCATTGCCATCGCTCCCAGGTCCACTCTGGCCCGGAGTGGTAGCACCTGATAATGCTCTATCTATGGGTTAAATAGAACTAACAGCATACTTATGCTAAAATGAATTGATTAAACTGAATAGCTTAAAATAGAAACGTTTTTGACAATTAAACCGTACTTACACTTTAACTGCATGCTTATGCTTAACTGAATTATTTCAAATAGAACTGTTTTTCGACATTAAAACTGTATTTACACTTAACTGAATTATTACATATAACTACTTGAATAATTTGAAATGGAAATGTTTTTGACAATTAAACTGTGTACTTATGCTAAACTGAATTGTTTTTAATAGAACAGATTATTTACATAAAAATGGATTTGGCTTCATTATTGTTATTATTATTATTACCTTTTGAGAGTTTTTTTCCACCAACGCTAGCTGATGGTTAAGGTTGCATTACAGCAAGTCTCCTCAAGCCTCCAGGACTTTTCTCAGTATTCTGGTCGATCTCGACAATGCTGTAGTTTTGATGGTCTCCGCTCGTCCACTTATTATCAAGTCCAATCAATTCTTATACCAATCTTTTGGTGACTGTATCGAGAGCCCCAATTACAATTGGTATCCCCGTCACTTTCATATTCCACAGCTTTTTTAATTCCTGAGCAGGGTCTATGCACTTATTTTTCTTTTTGTTTTCATTCAATTTTACTCTGTGGTCTGCCGGTTCAGCAAAGTCTACAATTCGGCAAGTTCTCTATTTTTGTTGACAATCACTAGGTATGTATCTCAAAATCCCAGAGGAGTTTGTGTGTCTCATTTTCCAGGACAGATTCTCGGTTGTGCATAAAGCATTTGTTCGTAAGGTCAATTTCTTGCATAACTTCCAGCGGTTCACCTTCCCCACTCAGTCTAGTCTCGTATTCTTTTTATGCTAATATGCCGCTTGGATGTGGCTAAAAAAAAAAGGGAAACCTTAAGAGAGAAACTGATTCTCGTCTAACAGTAGCACAAAAAAAAATGAAATTTAACAATAAAAATGTATAATTGGGCGTCACACTTTTGGATTGGCAACAGTAGTTTCCTGACTGAACTACTTGACCCTGCTCGTTGAACGACGAAGTTCTTCCGTCCAGCATCTGGTGAGGCTCACCGTTGTCCTAACTTTGGATTCAGTGAATTTTATTTCCCCTTTCCACTTCCCCACTTTTGGATTTGTTAAGTTTTAACTTTATTAAAATCCAGCTCATCATTTTTTCCCTCCCATGGAAAATTTGGTCTTTCGAACAGTAGACATTCTGGTCTGGCATATTATTACATAGTGACTGATTTTAACAAGATCGTGTTTTCCCCAGTCGGCTAGGGCTGTAAAATACACTGACTGCACCTCTGCAGAGGGGTAAGAACCCCCTCCCAATGAATGTCCTAGATACGACACTAAACAATCTGATGGTAAGGTTCCAGTAATGCTGGGGCTTTGGGGAATGCGGAGCACCCCTTCATTGCCATGTCTCCCAGGTCCAGTCTGTCCCCGGTGTGGTAGCACCTGATAGGGCCCTATCTATGGGTTAAATAGAACTAACAGCATACTTATCCTAAACTGAATTGTTTAGTAAACTGAATATCTTTAAATAGAAATGCTTTTGTCTATTAAACCGTACTTAGATTTAAACTACGTGCTTATGCTAAATTGCATTATTTGAAATGGAACTATTTTTTTGACATTGAAACTGTACTTACACTAAACTGATTTGTTTAATATAGAAATGTTTTGACATTTAACTGCGTGTAAAGAAAATATGTACTTATACTAAACTGAATTAGCTGAACTAGAACTGCTTGACAAAAGTGAATAGCTTGAAATAGAAATGTTTTTCACAATTAAACTGTACTTACAGTTAAACTGCGTGCTTATGCTACTCTGAATTGTTTGAAATAGAACTGATTATTTGCATAAAACTGGATTTGGCATTAAATAACCTACAAAGGTTGATATGCCATAAAACCCAACCAACCAACCAAGATCGTGTTAAAATATAGATTAACCGTTTCTGCCCTTATATATCTAAAGAGCATATGATTTGAGACGAGGACAACGGTCAGTAATATAATTAAAGGCGACATTCTTCAAAAATAGTTTAAACGAGGAGAGACTTTCAATACCAAATTCACAATTTTTCCAGTTCTTTGAGACAATACGTCATATTTATTAAGTTTTTTGCCTTTAATCTCTTACTGTTTAAATGAACCTCTGCTTTAGGCGGCTGGTATCTAGTGTAATCTATTTGAGGTTGTCGTACATGGCTCTTGAGAATTATTTACGCCTGTTCTAACTAGTCATTTTTATTCAAGTTTGAATTACAGCAAGTCTCATCAACACTCCAGCACTCTTCTCAGTATTCTAGCTGATCTTGACTGTGATGTGGTCTTTATCGTCTCGATTTTACCTCTGATATCAAATTTTACGGGGTGTCCTCGTGGTGTAATGGTTAAAGCGATGCACTGCGGAATCGTAGTACGCGAGTTCGTACTCCAGTCGCGCTATTACGTTCACTTTCGGGCAAATACCCTTGGGAAAGGTATGAACCCTCTTATTCTCCCTCCAGCTATGGGTAAATAGTAGGACGGACTAGGTTCTTCAGCCTTGGTGCGGCAACTAGTCTAGGAGAAGGAAAACTCTGAATTCAAACCTGTTAAACTCCGCTTAAAAATTGACCTTGTGTCATATCCTGCCCGAGCGGAGGGGTTAGTAAATAGTACCTCTGATATCCAATTCCTTCAGTTTACTTTCCAATCCTTTTGGGACCGTTCCAAACCCACCAACTACAATATAGACTCAATCCCCTGAGATATTTGAAATGACTTGTTGGTTTTGGGGTTGAGGTCAGCATATATTACACGTCTCCCGAAATCCTTGTCTTCTTTCTGAAGGAAGTTGAAAAGAATGCATCCACACACACACACACACACATACACACACACACACACGTCTATTGAGTTGAGTGTTCGCCAATGGTCCGGGAGATCGGGGTTCAATCCCAGGTCGATTCATACCAAAGACTCAAAAATGGTACTTGATGCTGCCTTGCTTAACACTCAGCATTGTAAGGTACTATTTACCAACCCCTCCGCTCGGGCAGGATAAGACACAAGGTCAATTTTTAAACGGAGTTTAACAGGTTTGAATTCAGAGTTTTCCTTCTCCTAGACTAGTTGCCTCACCAAGGCTGAAGAACCTAGTCCGTCCTACTATTTACCCATAGCTGGAGGGAGAATAAGAGGGTTCATACCTTTCCCAAGGGTATTTGCCCGAAAGTGAACGTAATAGCGCGACTGGAGTACGAACTCGCGTACTACGATTCCGCAGTTCATCGCTTTAACCATTACACCACGAGGACACCCCACTCAGCATTGTAAGGTACGTATCAATATAAAGTGGAGCGATCCAGGGAATGGAGTAGCGCCCTCCCCTACACATCAGTATGTGTGACTGTGTGTGTCTGTCTGTCTATCTGCATATGTAAAAATTAATCTTGTTTTCTCCATTAAGAAAAAAAATATACTCACATATGTACATACACACAAACACACACATACATATATATATATATTGTATAGTCGGTTGGGGCTGTAGAATAGGTCGATTGCATTTTTGCAAAGGAGTAAGACCCCTTCTTTAAATGGTGTCCTAGATATAACACTGAACCAACTAATGTTGATGCTGCATTCCTTGAGATTTCAGGAAGTGGATTCTACCTTTACGGCCATCACTTCCAGGTCCACTTTGACCTGGAGTGGTAGTACCTGTTAAGGTTGTACCTATGGGTAAAATATAACGATTTGATAGTTTACTCGACTTGAAAATATTTATGCTGAATAGAATTTTCAGTATTAAAAACAATACTTGAAACCATTCAACTGTGAAATCGTTTAAAGATAATGGTACTCATCAATTATTCCATTTAGAAATCATATATATTTACTCTATGTGCATAATCATGATTTGGCATTAAATAACCAGCAAAAGTTGATATGCCGTAAAAAACACAACCAAACAACCACTACACACACTCACACACACACACATATATATATATATTTATATATATGTGTGTGTGTGTGTGTGTGTGTGTGTGTGTGTGTGTGTGTGTGTGTGTGCAAAAATGAATTTGGTTCTCTTCATACATACGCAGTTATGTTTACAGTAATATATATATATATATATATATATATATATATATATATATATAGCTGTAAACATATATTTGCATAACTGCGTATATATGAAGAGAACCAGATTCATTTTTGTATACATATACATATATATATATAGAGAGAGAGAGAGAAAGGGGGGAGATAGTGAGAGTGAGAGAAAGAGAGAGAGAGAGAGAGAGAAAAGAGATGAAAAGAGAGAAAGAGAGAAAAAGCAAACGAGAGAACCAGACATTTTGCAGTTCTTCGTATTACCACGCCAAATTACTAAACTTAGAAATACATTTCTTGCTGAAAATGGCGCCAACTGTCTCCCTGCTTAAGGTGGTCAAAGAAAAAAAGCATTATATAAATCTGATTTCTACGCCATCACTCTAAAACGCATTGAAATGTAGAGCTCACGAGGAAAAAGAAATGAAAAAAAATTCTCCAAAAAGAAAAGGAAAAAGATCTCATCGTAACTCTCCAGTGTGAAAACCAGAAGAAGCAAAGAACTGTAACGAGGCCGAACATCAGATAAAAAGATACGAATCCAGATGAGATTAATAGATGCGATTATTTTAATAAAAGGTAAAATCAAGGCTGAGTAAGTCATGTAAGTCAAAATAAAATTGAATTATAAGTTAGATTTCTGAATAAAGAAGATAAGGAAAAAAGTGATTCAAGAACTGATTTTCAACATAATCTCCTTTCTCCTCAGTGCAATATTAGTCGTATAGAAAGAACATTATACAGTGAAACTTTCTAATACAACTTTATCACATAACCACAAAGAATGGTGATAAATGCAATCTGTTCATTCCAAGGAGGAAAGCAATACAAAATCATCGTGAACTTGTTATGTATGAGATCAGGATGCAAGTATCAATTTGGTGTTGTAATTCACAGAAGGGGATACAAATCTGCAGGACGAAGCTTGTGTTGTGTGTTCACGTTCAACAGGCATAGAAGACTACATTGAATACGTTGAAACAGCGATTTAACTGGATAAATAGCATAAACTTTGTGATATCACAGTGGAGCGTGATCCTCGTTGGTACAGGAAATTGCCTACGAGAAGTTGGAAAAGCATCACATCTTTTTGTCCCAAAGTAATTGACTGAAGAATACAAGTTATAGCACATGTACGAAGGGCATACAATAAGTTTCCAGACTTTTTTCGTATAGGAATTTAAAATTGTTGTATAATCTGGAAAATTCAGTATGTTATTGCTATACATCTTATGAGATGACTGACCAATTTTTATGATTTCAGGTTGAAATGGACAGCTACAGCAGCAATTGGAATACACCCTACTAAAGCCTGATGGTCATAGCTGGTGATTTTCAAAAATGCAATCTGGACGTGAGGACACTTCAGAAGAAAGATGTGCATTAAAATTCTGTTTTAAACTTGGAAAAAATGACACGGCTTTTCGACCATCTTGCATGAATCGAGCATCTGTTTTTGAGTGGCATAAGAGATTCAAGGAAGACTGGGAGTCTGCGATGGATGATGAGAGCTGTGGGAAGAGTAAGGAAGTGTATATTCCAGAGTTGATTGGCCAAACTGTTAAGGTTAGGGTTACTATGTTGAAGTTTTAAGGGAGTTCAGGAAGAGATTCCGTCGGAAGAGGCCAGCACTCTTGAAATCAGGTCAGCGGCATTTCCTCCGGGACAATGCACCAGTCCTCAACTCCATCCTTGTCACAGACTATTTGACCAAGATGGGCATCAAGACAGTCCCTAAGCCTCCCTACAGTCCAGGGGGCATGGTTTGGACTATAGGGAGGCTGAGGAACTGTCTTGATGCCCATCTTGGTCAAATAGTCTTTGAAAAGGATGTAGTTGTGGACTGGTGTATTGTCCTAGTAGAAATGCCACTGACCCGATTTGAAGAGTTTTAGCATCTTCCGACGGAATCTCTTCCTGAACTCCCTTAAAACCTCAACATACTAACCCTATCCCTAACCCTAACAGTTTGGCCAATCAACTCTGGTGTATTGACTTCCTTACTCCTCCCACACCTCTCATCGTCCCTCACAGACTCCCTGCTTTCCTTGAATCTCTTATGCCACTCAAAACTGATGCTCGATTCATGCAAGATGGTCGAAAAGCAGTCTGAGGCATTCCATATGTTTCTGTGGCATTTTTTCTAAGTTTAAAACACAATTTTATTGCATATCGTTCTTCTAAAGTGTCAGATTGCATTTTTGAAATTCACCAGCTGTGACAATCAGGCTTTAGTAGGGTGTATTCCAATTGCTGCTGTAGCTGGTGATTTGAACCTGAAATCATAAAAATTGGTCAGTCATCTCATAAGATGTATAGCAATAACATACTGAATGTTCAAGAGTCTACGACAATTTTAAATGCCTGTACAAAAGAAAAGTCTGGAAACTTATTGTATGCACCTCGTATATGAATACATTACTTTAGAATCAGATATCTTATTCCTAAACTTATTGATTTTTTTTTTTTGTTTTTAGTCTTATTGTGCATTTCACTGAAATAGGCATTCCGTCTCATGGGACTCGCTCGTAAGTTTTTCCATCTTTGTTCCTATAGGACGGGTGAAGTAAGCAACTGGAGATTTCGGAACATCGTGTGCTTCAGCTATAATACTGTAAATAATTATATCCAAAACAACCGGTACCTATCCAGTTGATTGGCTTAGACGCCATAATCTTTCACTATTTTAATAAGATTACCACCAGAGAGGCTGTCGCTACCGGCCGAATTCTATATATGGTAATTTCCGTCCCGAAAGGGTCAATTTCTCATGCCATTCAATTTCTTTTTATCTCCTTGAACTAATCCTGCAATTTCAGTTGTAAAAGAAAATTGCTGTGACCAGATCACGCATCATTATATGAATGCCGAGAGAAATGTCAGGTAGCATTTTTATACACATACAGTTCTCTGAATCGTGTAATAAGTGAGTGTATATTTAAATGGACCCCCACATATGGCCGAGCAAAAGCAGGACGACCAGCTAGAACATACATACAGCAGCTATGTGGGGATACGGGATGTAGCCCTGAAGACCTGCCTGAGGCAATGAATGATAGGGAAAAGTGGCGAGAGAGAGTCAGGGATATCCGTGCTAGCGGCACGACATGATGATGATGATATTTAAATGCATGCACAATTTGTGGTGCAATTTATCCCTGTGTTGTATATGGGGTAATTTTTTTTTTTTTTTTGTTAGTACGAAATCTCTGTTTGCTTTTAATTTATCACTCCATTAGTAAATTTTATGGTTTGGTCTGGTTTGGTTTGGTTTCTTTGTTTAATTGCATATCAACTTTTGTAGGTTATTTAATGCCAAAGCCACTCTCCTAGAAGAACAGTAGTGGTACTATTTAACCCATAGCTGAGAGGATAAGGGGGTCCATACCTTTCCCAACGGTATTTGCCCGAAAGTGAACGTAATAGCGCGACTGGAGTACGAACTCACCTACAACGATTCCGCAATCCATCGCTTTAACCTCTACACTAGGAGGAGACTGAGCAACTTTATAAAACATATCGTAAAATCACCGCACATTTATAAATAATATTCATGGTCTCCTTAATTAACATACAAATATTTCATTAAATATGCATGGTTTAGTTTGATTTTGTTTGGTTTTATGGCATATCAACCCTTGTAGTTTATTTAATGCCAAATATTTTGTATACATATATAATTAAGATATTATTTAAAAGATACATTTTGCTGATAACGTTTTTAAACGAGCCTAAGCTTGTTCTTTTGCACACAATTACATGGTTCAAAGTATTGCTATGTATTATTAGCAATTTAATTAAACATCGGTCATTTGTTTACACACAGGTAAATGATCAAGCAGCTCCATTTCTAACAATTCAATTTAACGTAAGTCGTTTGTTTATTGTCAGTTTAAATGTGAAACAGTCCGATTTGACCTATAGATAAGACCCTATCAGTTATAACTACTCCAGGTCAGAGTGGACCAGGGAGTAATGGCAACGAATGGTTACTGCACGTTTACCAGAGTTCCAAGGCTTGAGCCCCACTATCAGATTGGTCAGTGACCTATCCGGGACACTCTTGGGAGAAGGCTTACCCCTCTACATAGATGCAGCTGATGTATTCTACCACTCCAGCCGGCTGGGCCCAACACACGAAAAAAGCCGTGAGATAAAAAGGCTGCTATTTTGAAGTCACCTTCTGAGAATTTCATTCTTTTTGGGAGGGGGGGAACGACAAATAAATCTTGGATCATTTTTTTCTTATCTATTAATTTTAGAAATAATGCTGCCAGGCATTCGTGCTCACCAGTTATTTTGCTTATTATGACACATTTGCTTACAATTATATATATATATATATATATATATATATATATATATATATATATATATATATATATATATATATACGATTTGTAAATGAATACTTTGTAAGTTACAATTTTAACCAAACCAGAGCTCATTTATTTGCACACAGTTAAATGGTTTCAAGTATTGCTATCGAGCAATAATAGTTTCATTTACTCGCTGTTAAATGGTTTCAAGTATTGCTATTTAATAGAAATAATTCTAATCGAGATTACTTATTTGTTTGCACTCGGTTACATAGTTTTACAGTATAGTAAATGATTGAATTGTTCTATTGTACTCATAATTGGGACCCTAATAGGTACTATAATTCTGGGTCAGAGTGAACCTGGAGTAATGGTATTGAAGGAGTACTCCACATTCTCCAAAGCTTCACGACTAATGCCACAATTTCTGTACTTTAGAGTAATATCAGCCATTCTCCTTAATATCTAATAACATCAATGAAGAGTCCATTCCAACTAAAACGGAGTGATAAAAAAAGCACAAGATGTGTATCCTATGAATATTTTCGTGTAACTACATTTGATTGGCTTGGTTTCTTTGTTTAATGGCATATCAACCTTTGTAGGTTATTTAATGCCAAAGCCATTCTCCTAGAAGAACAGTAGTGGTACTATTTAACCCATAGCTGGGAAGATAAGGGGGTTTATACCTTTCCCAATGATATTTGCCCGAAAGTGAACGTAATAGCACGACTAGAGTACGAACTCGCATACTACGATTCCGCAGTCCATCGCTTTAACCATTACACCACGAGGACACCCCCAACTACATTAGACTTGTGAATGAAGTCCGCTTGGCATAATAGGTAACAATCTTGACAGTAATATCCTAGCAAGAGAGTTCGAATTCGAGTCCCTATTAATACCCTTATGAAATGCAAGAAACCCTTATCCCTCGACCAATGGGTTAAATAGTTGCACAACTGTTTTTCTACAAAGTTGGCGTTAGCATTTAATTTGCCACGAAGGTTGATATATCATTAAACAAAAAAAAAAAAAAAAACATACCATAAGACTAAAGGTTGTCGAGTTTCCAATTTATCTTAAATGAAACTTTCCTTTTTCTTTGCAAACAGTTTCAGGGATATATCTCCACCAATTGAACCTTTTTGATGTAACCTGAAAGTGTCCATCGTTCATAATACTAAATGATTGATTAGATCTTCAAGAAAGTTGCATATTCAAAGAAAACAAAATCATACACATTGTCGGCTCCATTTCCCAAGGGAGAAAATCATAAAAGGCAAGTAATCTTGAAATCGCGTGTTTACATTGAATGTATTTATATACCAGCTGGAATTTGGATATTCAAAATAACTCCCATGAGTCTTTGCGAAAATTAACATGGCGGAGATTCGTTTGGAGATGATTCCGGGTTGCGAATCATGAAATGGATAAAATGATTAATGCTTCGATTTAATATCAAAAATATCTTTTGTTTTTAGATTTTGATACAGCATAGATTGATATAGAAAGAAAGAGGAAGAGTTATTTTAAGGGTTTGCAATAGGAAAAGTGTGATAGATAGATAGATAGATAGATAGATAGATAGATAGATAGGGAGTAAGAAGTAGATTTGTCTGAACATAGAAATAAAGAGAACGGATAGATATTGATACATAAATAATATCACAAGAGATTGTTTTTTCCTAATAGCATATCGTATAGTTTGGCGCACCTGTCTTTGATTATTTACTGTAATTTCTGAGACTAAGGCATCATCTATTTAATTACCCTTTAATGTTGATGTTATGGCGAAAACTAGTCACGGGTCCCAAAGAAATTTTTAAAAAAAGCTATAGTAGTTAACTTGATAGGAAGATAGATAGATAGATAACGTTATAGAATATCTTAATGAATAAAACACAATAGTAACCAACTTTTTGTTATTATGTTTCTTAGTTGGTTGGTTGGATTTATGGCATATCAACCTTTGTAGATTATTTAATGCTAAATCCATTTTCATGTAAATAATCAGTTCTATTTCAAGCAATTCACTTTAGCGTGAGTACGCAGTTTAATTGTCAAAAACATTTCTATTTCAAGCTATTCAGTTTATTCAAACTGTTCCAATTCAACTAATTCAGTTTAGCGTAAATACAGATTTTGTTTACACCGTAAAATGTCAAAACAGTTCGATATATAACAATTCAGTTGAGTGTAAGTATAGTTTCAATGTCAAAAACAGTTAAATTTTAAACAATTCAGTTTAGCATAATCACGCAGTTTATATGTAAGTACAGTTTAATTGTGAAAAAAAACCCATTTCTATTTCAAGCTATTCAGTTTAGACAAACAATTCAGTTTAGCGTAAGTATCCCATTAGTTCTATTTAACCCATAGATAGGGCCCTATCGGGTGCTACCAAGCCAAGCCAGAGTGGACCTGGGAGCAATGGCAAGGAAAGGGGTGCTCCGTATTCCCCAAAACCCCAGCATTACTGGAACCTTACCATCAGATTGTTTAGTGTCATTTTCAGGACACTCATTGGGGGGGGGCTTACCCCTCTGCAGAAGTACAGTCAGTGTATTCTATAGCCCTAGCCAACAAAGCAGCTTTTTGGTATTATGTTCTTTACGATATAATTAGATCTTGATATCTTTGTATAAGAATAAAATTAACTATATATATATATATATATATATATATATATATATATATATATATATATATATATATATGCGTGTGTGTGTGTCTGTTTGTCTGTGTGTCTGTTTCTGTGTGTTCGTGTGTGGGGAGAGAGAGAGAGAGAGTGAGTGTGAGAGTGAGAGAGAGAGAGAGAAAAAGATGAGTACACTTTGGTGTTGACTTTCAAGCCGACTTCGAAGATGTGAGGTGGGATGATGTGGCCGTCACTTGAAACCACACCAAAGGCCCTAACCGTAGCCGGAAACTATTTTCATCACCCTGTTATTTGTAGCAACCCAGATTTGCATTTTGAGGGTGCTGGCAATAGTCCTGTTGTCATAACTTGGATCGGTAGTGGGCATGAGTTGTATCGCGGTGCATCTCTGATCTCGCTCGTTGAACATTGTGTCACTTTCAGACATGTCAAAAAGCTCGTATCGCTCTTGGGATTTGTACACAACTGGCCAACTAGTAGATGGTCTGCAATAAAAAAAGAAAACCGGTTTTCATTAAACGGAAATGGATTCATGTCGTCTTTTCTAGGGCGACAATTTTATCGTTCCAGCTTGTATTTATTTATGGGTAATAATCAATTTAACAAAAACCTTGTAAGAAATATACTAATTTATGATCGATACAGTATAATTATATTTTAGATCTGACTAATACCCCTAGTGATGGAACATTTTATATATAATAAATATTTTTATCAATCTAAAATGTTGTATACATTATTTTTGGCAGGAGTCCATGATCATTATTAAGGAAAAGTTAAAAACTTTTCCCCAAAATGATCCTGACGTGTAATGGGTTAAAGGAACAAAATGCCAACTAACATCGATTTTTCACGGAGTTTCAATTGATTGATTCATTTAAATGGCATGTCAACTCGTCTAGGATTGTTTAAATCCTCGAAGTTTGGTAATTACGTTGTCTGTATTTTTATATTTACATTTTTGAGAGGGCGTAAACGGTGTTTTATGGCGAAAAACAGGTGAGGTTTTTTTGTTTCTTTTAAATTAATACATATCTCAAAAGACATGTGTTTAATTATCCTCAGTTGATAGTTGAATTCAGCAAAATAATCGAAAATATTTATTGATCGGTATGTTGTCATGTCTGATGTTAATTGCAAAATAATTATTTGATTTAAGTTTTATTGATCGGAAAAATCATTTCTCATTGATACTTTTATTGAGAGTAAATTTTGAATAGATTTTCCAGATCAATTCTGGGAAGGCGTAAGAATTTATATTGTGAATAGAATTAAATGAATTAAGCAATAAAATTGTTCTCTTTTTAGGATGAGATGGCATTAGAAGCGTTCAGTTAGCACAAATTCATTTTAAAAAGTCAACATTTAATTACGTAATGTCGGTTATCATATCAGCTTTTCTCGAAGAAAAAGATAGACGGAGATCCCTATTTGGGGGTTTTACCTTTTTGCGTTTAATACAATCATTATATTATATGAGTTGCCGACAGGGTTGATTTAAAAAATTTATTACCCAGTCGGCTGGGGCTGTAGAATACACCAACTGCACCTCTGAAGAGGGGTAAAACGAGTGTCCAGAATATGACACATATCTGATGGTGAGGTTCCAGCAACGCTGGAGCTTTAGGGAATGCGGAGTACCCCTTTATTGCCATCGCTCCAAGGTCCACTCTGGCCCGGAGTGGTAGCACCTGATAAGGGTCCTATCTATGGGTTAAATTGAACTAAACCATGCTTCTTTCACAATACTGATTTTTTCATTTAAACTGCGTATTTATGCTAAATTGAATTGTGTAACTCAGAACTGTTTTAATATTTAACTGTGTGTAAACAAAATCTGTACTTATTCTAAACTCAATTAGCTGAATTGGAACTGCTTGACTAAACTGAATAGCTGGAAATAGAAATGTTTTTTTCACAATTAAACTCTACTTACATTTAAACTGCGTGCTTATGCTAAACTGAATTATTTGAAATTGAACTGTTTTTGACATTGAAACTGTACTAACACTAAACTGAATTGTTATATATAACTGCTTGAATAAACTGAATAGTTTGAAATAGATATGTTTTTGTCGAACTGTGTACTCATACTAAATTGAATTGTTTGAAATAGAACTGATTATCTACATAAAAATGGATTTGGGGTTAAATAACCAACTAAGGTCGATATGCCATAAAACCAAACCAAACCAAACCAAAAAAAGATGATTCGACGTAAAGAGCGAGCTACTGTCAACCAGTGCGGTTCGAACTCATTAACAAGTTGTTGTTTACTTAGAAAAGTCTCCTTTCGTCGTTTGTTTTTTATTTATTTAATGGCATATAAACCTTTATGTGAAATTCAAAGCTCAAACCTTACTCGTTGTAGTAGCCTGAAAGTTAACGTATTTACTCGACTGGATTTTTTAAATAACTTGCTATGACATCGCAGTCCATTGCATTCACCACAACACAATAGGGACTCCCGTTACCCACTCAGAAAGGTTTAAATCGGTTGCCGTATTGAACAGTTATTGTATTTTTGGATTAAGATTTATTTCGGTTGCTAGAGAATTATTTTACGGAAAAGATTATATCCTTAAAACAGTGTCACGGGCATATAAAGTTGGAATTCTGGTTTGGTTTGGTTTCTTTGTTTAATGGTATATCAACCTTTGTAAGGGGAGTCCTCGTGGCGTAATGGTTAAAGCGATGGACTGCGGAATCGTTGTACGCGAGTTCGTACTCCAGTCGTGCTATTACGTTCACTTTCGGGCAAATACCCTTGGGAAAGGTATGAATCCCCTTATCCTACCAGCTATGGGTTAAATAGTACCACTACTGTTCTTCTAGAATAGATTTGGCATTAAATAACCTACAAAGGTTGATATGCCATTAAACAAATCAATCTATCAACCTTTGTAGGTTATTTAATGCCAAAGCCATTCTCCTTGAAGAACAGTCGTGGTACTATTTAACCCATAGCTGGGAGGGTAAGGGGGTTCATACCAAGGGTATTTGCCCGAAAGTGAACGTAATAGCGCGACTGGAGTACGAACTCGCTTACTACGATTCCGCAGTCCGTCACTGTAACCATTACACCACGAGCACACACCCTGAAATTCTGGTATTGCCTGAAACATCTCAGAAGTTTGGTTTTGTTTGTTTCGTTAATGGCATATCAACTTTTGTGGATTTTTCGATGCCATACCCATCGTTGAGTGGGCAGTTGAAGCACTATCTAACCTAAAGCTGGGGTAATAAGGGGGGGTTATACCTTTCCCAAGGGTTTTATTCCCAAAATGAACATAATATTGACACTAGGGTTAGAACTCGCTTAATACGATGTTGCAGTCTAGCGCATTAACCACTACGCCACGGAGACCCCTCTCCCATATTCGAAGAGAGAAATAGATAATTGTTCAAATAAAGGTAATTTCGAAAAGAAAAAAATTATGGCCTTATTTTCATTTTTGAACGAACTATTCCGAAAAGAAATCCAACCACTTAAAAAAAGTAATTTCTCTCAAAATTCTCCAAGAAAGCATTCCCAACAAAAATCGTTCATGAAGGTAAATTATTTCCTTATTATTCTCTTCAAAATATGCCAACAGCAAAGATTCCTTTAGTATCAATCGCCATCGGCCATCGCAACCGTCAGGTCCTCTAGATGATATCTAGTGTCAGCACAAAGCTGATCGGCGTAAATTTTTGCTGGACAGTCAGTATTGGTATGTCTGTGTATAGCAGCCCATAGGACACGGTCACTCATATGTTCACCCTTTCTTCTTCAGTGGTGACGAGCTTGTCTTGGATGGTTTGTGAGATTGGAAGTAAGTGGTCGCACAACTACTTTTGTTAGGGAGCTGCTTCACGAACGTGTTCAAAACAGCACGTTGTATTCTTGTGTAGTTCCTATCTAGCTTAATTTCCAAACGTTTCGTGAGAGTCCAGGTGGTGAAACTATACAGCAGTACTAACTCGGCTGGAGCTTAAAATTTTTCCCGTTTTATTTGATCAAAGAGTTCAGATTTCCAAGTTGCCTATAATCTTTCAATCGCACTTCAGGCCTTGCCTATGCGAATATTGACATCGCTTTCAGTCGATGGCATATTGCTACCGATGAATATGATCTGGTCTATTAGTTTTTTAATGAAATTTAAAACAGATAGACTCTTTTTAAAGGTGACTGTGGTGTGATGGTTATCCTCGTAGGAAATGCAAACGGCGACACAAGTCCAAATCCTGGACGAGGCTGATTATCTTTCACATAGCACTAATACCCTTGGGAAAGGTATGAATCTTTAGCTATACGCTCTTTTCCTTTCACTAACGAACCGAGTCAAAGTTTAGTGCCAGATTTGGAGACAAAGTCTCTCTTCTTTTCAATGAATAAAGATTAAAAAAAGGCACGTCTCAACAGGTCAAAGAACGTAGATAGAAGAGAACGAGAAAGGATTCATGGACTGACATTCATCTGTCAGCAGATATGGATCTTATACAAGGGAGATAATTATTTATTGTCTCTGTAAAATTTTGGAGCTTTCTGTTAAATAGATTTAATATCAGGTTTGTGATAAACAAGAAGACATTAATAGATTTATGAAATAGAGAAAATATTTGTGTTTCGCACAAAAGAAGCGTCAACCGTACAAAACGAAATGTCGATTTTTTGTACAAAACCAAATTAAGCCGGAAATCTTAGAAAAGAAAAAAGTTGCCAAAGAAATGTCGATTTTTCGTAGTCAACTGCTTATAATTGGAAAATGATTCATGTTAGTTAACAATCAATTGTACTTATAAATGTCGTAAGAAGAGGTCAACGCTAATCAGAATTCTTCAAATTTGATTTCCCTTTTGGAACGAACACAAATTTGTAAAGAATAGAATTGTCGGTGACAAAAATAGATTCCATTATTTATTTACATAACAATGATACAAATTATAGGGTTATTGATTTGGTAGATAAAATGTCTGGATAGCTCTACAGTCTGGAATATATAAATAATAGTCGGGTACAACGGATCGAGTTTGGGAGATAGAAAAATGGACAGCCTAAATAGATTGTAAGGGAGAGGGTAAGCTGTGTACAGAAATTGATAAAGTCATGCTGAATATCATAAAAAGAGAAAAGGGTGGAATTAGATAGATACATAGATAGATAGATATGAGCAAATTGAAATAGATTGATACATGTTATATAACATAAAGATGGATTTTCGGTTCGTTCCTGGTGACTCTGTGTGCTTTGACAAGCTGTCATGTTGAGATTGGTAAACAGCAGCGCGATCAGGGCACTTGGATACAACAGGTGTGTAACCGGAAGGAGATCACATGATGAGAAGAACACGGTCAGATTTGGATAGAGTGCAGAGAATCGCTGTCGAGCGTGGGACACGCAGCCGACCAGATGTCTCTCTGACGAGCTTGCAAGGGGGTGCAAAGGTTGGCACCCCCTGGCTCCCGGAAGAAGATATGGGAAGAAATCCTCTCTCTGAGTGTATGTCTCTCCACCCATCTCTCACACACCACGGAAACATCAACCCTTTCGAGGATAAAATGTGAGAGATATATTTTTATAAAAAACTGTGTTCGTTCGTTCATTAAAGTTCGTAAATTATGTTTGATAATGTTTCCACTTATTTTTGTATAACGGTTATACAACATAGATACGAGGTGCATTTAATAAGTTGCCAGACTTTTTTCGTATGAGCATTTAGAATTGTCGTAGACTCTTGAAAATTCACTATGTTATTGCTATACATCTTATGAGATGACTGACCAATTTTTATGATTTCAGCTTCAAATGAACCTCTACAGCAGCAATTGGAATACACCCTACTAAAGCCTGATTGTCACAGTTGGTGAACTTCAAAAAGCAATCTGACACTTTAGAAGAACGATATGCAATAAAATTGTACTTTAAACTTGAAAAAAAATGCCACAGAAACGTACGGAATGCTTCAGAGTGCTTTTCGACCATCTTGCATGAATCAAGCATCACCAGAGATTCAAGGAAGGCAGGGAGTCTGTGAGGGGTGATAAGAATTGTGAGAGGAGTAAGAAGTCAGTACACCACAGTTGATTGGCCAAAGGGTTAGGTTTAGGGTTACTATGTTGAGGTTTTAAGGGAGTTCAGGAATAGATTCCGTCGGAAGAGGCCAGCACTCTTCAAATCGGGTCAGTGGCATTTCCACCAGGACAATGCACCAGTCCACAATTCCATCCTTGTCACAGACAATTTGACCAAAATAAGCATCAAGACAGTTTCTCACCCCCCCCCCTATCGTCCAGACTTTGCTCCCAGTGACTTTTTGTTATTCTTTAAGCTCACAGGCAGTCATTAATAGACAATTGAGATGAAAGAGGCTGTGACGAAGGTCATTGACACGCTCACATAAGAGAACTTCCATGGGGCCTTCCAGACGTTGTTGGAACGGTACAACAAATGCATAGCAGCCGGAAGATATTACTTCGAAGAGGACTAGAGTTTCATGTGTGTACTCTCAATAAAAGTGTCCATATGAAAAAAGTCTGGAAAATTATCGTTTGCACCTCGTAATAAGGGACGTAGCTGAATGGAATTGATTCATTGAATTGAAATACCATGTCAACCCATCAAGAGATATTCTATGCCTACATGTTTGGAAATCACATTCATATTCTTATTTTTTAGTTGTTTTCTACGAGATGTCTTTTACATGAGCTAAACAAACAAAATTTTCTAAATCAACCTATTTGACCCAAAGATGCCACCCGAGCAGGTACTATCGCTCCGAGTCAGAAGAGACCTGGGAAAAATGACAAAGGGGTTGTCAAAACTCTCAAGATCTCCTGAACAAGAACCTTGCCATCAGAGGAAGTTTAATGTCATACTTAAGGCATCTCTTTTTTTTGTGGGGTGATAGCCCCTCTGCAGGCGATGCAAGCAGAGTATTTGTATCTCTGCCGACGGGCCAATTGAAAAAGAAATAAACATTATCACATATAAATACATGTACTGCAGTAGGGATACAATAAGAAATCGATTTTCTCAAGCTGCAGTCAATATTTAGATAATTTCCATTTCCGACAGGTCACATGATAGTTTCCGAAACCTGTTATCAGTATATACATATATAAATAATTAGTGCTACATATCGGTGAAAGAGCCTACGCATTTAAGTTTGGACGGCGCACTCACCGTCAACAGTAACTCAGTTTATCTCATATGCAATCATCAAGGCTAAACCCAACATTTACCGATAATAAAAGAATCTAAACAGTCTCCCTAGGGTCCCAATGTTGCTCTCGAAGTAATCTGTGTAAAATTACAGTAGAATCTGTGTACCCACCCAATTAACAAGTAAATATATCAGTCAGAAATTACGTTCGCATTCGATATGTTACTTATCTTTATATCTTCGGATGGAGTTTTCAAATCAGAAGATTCTCTTTACGAGTATATATATATATATATATATATATATATATATATATATATATATATATGTGTGTGTGTGTGTGTGTGTGTGTGTGTTTGAACAAAAACGATAAGGCGTACTTCTTTTGTGTTATTTTTTTCATTGTTCTCGACAAGAATCGACTTAAGTTCATCGTCAAGGGGAGACGTTTTTGGGTTTGGGTTCTTTGTTTAATGGCATATCAACTCTTTTTAGGTTATTTAATGCCAAAGCCATTCTCCAAGAATAACAGTAGTGGAACTATTTAACCCATAGCTGGGAGGATAAGGGGTTTCATACCTTTCCCAAGGGTATTTGCCCGAAAGTGAACGTAATAGCACGACTGGAGTACGAACTCACGTACTACGATTCCACAGTCCATCGCTTTAATAATTACACCATGAGGTGTAATATTAAATAATAAAGACAAATTTTGTCTGTATAATTCATTTACGATTCTTTCAAGTTTCCTGATAAGTGTCTTAGTTTCAGCTTGGAATAGGAAGATGAATTTCCAAAGATTTTCCGGAGCGCTTTCGGACCCTTCATAGGCTATCTCCAGAGGTTTCTTGCTTGTGTAAGGTGTGTTAGTACTTTTTTTAAAAAAAGAAAGTTTTGAAAGATTTTGAAAGTTTATTCCATAACGAAAAAATGGGAACGCAGAGTTGGATAAAACAGGGTAACTCATATACTTAAAAAATGGAACGCTATTTAAAAAGGGAACGCTCTCAACGAAAATAGAATACTACAGGAATACGGAGTAAAAAAACTATTGTCGCTATTTTCAAAATTAATTTATAGTTTTTTTTTTTGTTTTTATATGTAGGGTTTCTAGGATTTGTAATCGTAGCTTAATATATATATATATATATATATATATATATATATATATATATATATATCATATTACATGGTAGTGTCTGTGACGCTGGGTTTCAGGCTTTACGCATTCGTCAGACAGAGTGAAAGTTTACAGAAAAAGTCCGATTAATATGGTTATTTTTTTAAAAGGAGAGTTGTTTGTGTGTATATGTGTCTAAGGTTATATGCTTTTGAATATTAGTACGTTTGTTTGTGTGTGTATGTGTGTGTGTGTGTTGCTACTCGTGCGTACATATATAGCAATTTTTGCTAAGATGTAGCACAAGGCCGAACGAGTGGGCCACCCAATGAGACTCGAACTTACTCGTGAAGGTTTAATAGTCTTGTTTGCTAACCATTACACAACCCAGGGGGCCATTGCGTACATATATACGTATATTTGCGCATATAGTGTCATGCATCTTTACATATATACATATACACATATATTTCAGCTGTCTGTTGCTGGGAAGGTGTGCGAAGAAGGAAGAGCGTGTGTGAAGGGAAGAGTGGGTGAGGGGTGGGGGGATTGGATTGTTACAATTAGAATTATTTCTTTTTCTATTAAACCTACCTAACTTTCTGATAGCAAAATGTTTATATGATGTAATATCTGTTTTGGGGGGAATTTTGTAGAGTGATGATGATGGTTAAAATTAAAATCATTATCATTAATTCACCAAGTGAGCAAGTGAGACCAATAGACCACAACACTATATATACATATGTATATATGAAGGTAGCAGAAAAAAAAACATTATCCAAATAGGTGAATATATTATGATGTAAAGTCGACGTTGACGTTTCGGTTTCAGTAACCATCATCAGGACTTGGATATCAAAATAGTTCACATACCGATGGATGCAGGCTGAGATGACAGATACATGAACGTGCTCATAGCGTTCATAATTCAAAAGTCATGAAAACATGTCCGGCACATGAAAAAATATGTTTTTTCTGCTACCTTCATAATGTCGGATTTTTATCCATATATACTTTTATATATATATATATATATATATATACAAGGATCATTAAATAAGTTTCCAGACTTTTTTCGTATGGGCACTTTTCTTGATAGTACACTCATGAAACTCAAGTCTCCTCCGAAGTAATCTCCTGCAGCTGCTATGCACTTGCTGTACCGTTCCAACAACTTCTAGAAGGCCCCATGGAAGTCCTCTTATGTGAGCATGTCAATGACCTTCGTCACAGCCTCTTTCATCTTCTCAATTGTCTCATAACGACAGCCTCTGAGCTTAGGGAATAAGCAAAAGTCGCAGGGAGCAAGGTCTTGACTTTAGGGAGGCTGAGGAACTGTCTTGATGCCCATATTGCTCAAATAGTGTTTGACAAGGATGGAGTTGTGAAATGCCACTGACCCGATTTGAAGAGTGCTGGCCTCTTCCGACGGAATCTCTTCCTGAACTCTCTTAAAACCTTGTCATGCCATCAGCATGGATATCCTTGACCCTCTCTCGCCACCCTTCCCCATCGTTCATCGCTTCCGGCAGGTACTCAGGGCTACACCCCGTATCCTCACAGAGTTGCTGTATGTAGGTGCGAGATGGTCGCCCTGACATTGCTTGGCTACGTGAAAGGGTCCATAGCATAAAATACATTTTATTGGTTAAAAAGACCCCTCACCTATACAAAAGAAGAGGCGTTAGGCTAAATCTTGGAAGACTCTCTCTTGGCCATGTAGGAATTATTTTCATATATATATATATAGAGAGAGAGAGGGGGAGATGGAGAGAGAGAGATGGAGAAAGAGAGAAAGAGCTATTACGTTCATTTTCAGATTTTTACCCTTCTGAAAGATTTGTACCCGATTATCTTCCAGCGATGGGCTAAGTAGCGCAACTGTTGTCCTTTTAAAAGGATTGCTTTGGCATTAAATAACCCATAAAAGTTGATATGCTATCAAACATAAGTCAAATATATATACATGTTTGTGCGCGTGTGCACGCGCGTATTTGCTTCGGCATGACAGAAATTCCTTACAAAAAAACAATGAAGGTTAGCTTAGCTTGCAGCATATCAACTCTTGTGGGTCATCTAATGCTGAAATTATTTGTGGGGGATGATTTTATATTTCTCTTGGTTTGAAATCAATGGTTTAGAGAGGATATGTTTAAGATTGTTTTTTTAATGGGGTTATAATTCTCTCGTTTAGTTTTTCATTCTACGAAATATGCTATATTTTTCTATTGATTTTAGTGAATGAATCTTTTTAAGTTATTACATAATGATTGGATTGGATCAGACTGAAATCGGTGGAAATTCTTTGTATGTTTCATTGTTCAAGTCTCTTGACATGCAGCTTATGTTGATGGGAGCCTCATTTTTAAGAAAGAATGTGTGCAATTTAGGTATGAACTAACTGAATTCTTACAAGAACCATTCCTTACCTTCTTATACCATTCATCAATGGTTGGTTATGTATTGTAGGATTTTCTGCTTTTCGAACCATTCTATATATCTTGTCATTGGTTGTTGACAAATTTGCAGATGGTAAGTCTTAAATCTGTGAGTAGGATATTGCTTCTTGGTGAGTTTATTGGTCATTAGTTTTTGGCCGCCCTGTCAACGTTTTCGTTCCCTTAGACACCAATGTGACTCTGTATCCAATACAAGATGAAGAATTTATCTTTTTTTAGAAGAGTGTTAATTTTGTTTATCAGCTTATCAATTAATAAATTTGTTAGATCTCTTTGTTTTTCAATTTTGTTAATATTGATTTTGAATCACAGATGATATTTTATGAGATTTCGTGAGGTTTTTTTGTTTTCTTTTAGAGAGGTGTTTTTTGTTCTTTTTATTGTTTTTGTTGCTATTGTCACTTTTTTTAAAAAATTTTCTTATTATAACCAGAGATAAATAAACTAAACCATGAAATATAAGAAATAAAGTTATACAGTTGAAAAATGGAGAGAAATCGAAAACAAAATTATCCAAAAGTGACAGATTTATTGCGAAGGAAATTCAACGCTGTAACGTTTCGGTTTTAATAAACCATCATAAGGACTTTAAAAACGGTGATACCAAATATTGATATAACAATGATGTATGTTTAATGAAATACAAAAACAAGGGAGGAAATTATGTACACAAAGAAAGAACATACAACCATTTAATCCTTAGATCAGCGTTTATATTTCACGTTTTTTTATATCTACATGAGTATGTGTGTGTCCAGAAAATGAGAAGGTAAGATTAAATGATTATTGATTAATACCTTTGTTTGTTTGTTTGATTGTTTGTTTTTATCTTTATCTGGGATTAATTTTCTTTGATGTTTATATTTATCCGTTCCTTACCAAATCCAAAAGAAAAGAAAAAGTAAAACGTTTAGCTGACTGGTTTCTGTTTTGTGAAATCAATAGCGATCTTCGGTGGTAGAATCTTAGTAAAGCCGGTATTTATGCAACTTATGTCCACTGGCAAAGCAACGAATAATTTTAGCTCATGGTTTGGCGATAACTTCAGTTAATGAAGCCGAACTGAAATGCCATAACGAATCCGTATATTCGTCTTGGAAATATTCGCTAAAATAAGAGAGAACCGACAATTATGGCGAAACAATGTCGCTCAATCTATAAAAATATGCGTTTCACATAATAGACGGCCAGTCGATGTTCAGTTACCTATGTAATGAAGAGAGTGACTCTTTATTTTGCTGTTTGTATTTCAATCATAACGATCAAGTCAGTCTGATAGCATAGTCCTTTCTCTCTCTCTCTCTCTCTCTCTCTCTCTCTCTACTAGCAGGTCCTCCAGACTGTATCCATTGTTCGCACAGAGCTGATATATAAAAGTTTTTCAGCTCGTAAGTTAATGTGCAGGACTTTATAAGAGTACATCGCTCAAGAGTTAGTCTTTTCTTCTCCAACAATTTTGTGAGATAGGAGGCAAGTGGCTGTACAGCTTGTGGTTGGTTGGTTGGTTGGTTGGTTGGTTGAGTTTTTTGGCATATCAACCTTTGTAGGTTATTTATTGCCTAATCCATTTTTATACGAATAAACAGTTCCCTTTCAAACAATTTAGTTTAGCATGATTACAGTTTAATTGTCAAAAACATTTTTATTTCAAGCCACTCAGTCTATTCAAACAGTTCTGATTCAGCTAATTCAGTTTAGTACAAGTACAGATCCTGTCCACACACAGCCAAATGTCAGAAAAGTTCCATATTAAGCAATTCAGTTAAGTGTAAGTACAGTTTCAATGTCAGAAACAGTTCAATTTCAAACAATTCAGTTTAGTATAATCACACAGTTTAAATGTAAGTACAGTTTAATCGTCAAAAACATTTCGATTGATTCAAACAGTTCTAATTCAAACAAGTTTTTCTTATAACATTTTAAACAAACCTGAGGTCATTTTCCTTCACAGTTAAGATTTCAAGCATTCCTACCCAGTATAAATCATTCCTCATTTGTTTGTGCACAGTTAAATTATTACGAGAATTGCTATGTAACAGTAAGAATTTAACATCAGTCATTTGTTTGCACACATTTAAATAGATACGAATCATATGTAAGAGATTAACATTTTAAAAAGGTGATTGAGCTTCTAAGTTTGCCCACAGTTACGTTGTTTCAAGAATTGTAGTTTTTGATTTTTTTTTTCAAGATTAAGGCTGGCAACTACGCAGTCTGTGTCGCTCTCCATACTCTCTATACTATACGTCCTTTGTAGGCGTTTTGTTTAATACAGAGCATTGTTGTTGAGGGTATTTTGAATGTGCTACCTGGTCTATCTTTATTCACTTTAGTGTTCATCTGTATTTTCGTAGTTTGGTCAATGGGAGCTTGTGATTTTTTAAAAAGTTGTTCTGGTCTTATGGGAGACAAATCTTTTAGTCTATCTTTAATGCTTTTTATTGGACGGATTGGTGATTTACGTAACGGCTATCTTGATGGAGATTTTTCCCTTTTAGAAGTTCGTGTTGGAGTAAAAGATCCTACGTGTGTTTTTGTTTGGACTACAACATGGGATCTCTCTCCATTCCCAACTTGTTGCTGAGCTGGTGCTTATTAAAATTCGACCGAGTGTAGTTTTTTTTTTTCAGGTGCTCCTAAAACTTTGGCCAATCATTCGCTTCCAACTGGATCAATTTCTCCACGGGTGTTCTATATTTGTTGTCGTCAGGGGTTTTATCGGTCCTCCATGCAACAGAGTCGTAGCTGCTTTCTCCCAAATAGCTCCCTACCATTCTCCTTGCTTCCAGGAAGGACACATTCCTCAATTATTTCTTTTTCTTATTGGTAAACAGCGGAAGATTGTGTGTAAGCTGGATGATCTTGTCGGCAGTTTACACATGTAATTTCTTTCAAGCCATCTTCCTCCTCGTGGTCTGGGTCCTTTTCACGGCATTTGACACATATCTGTTATCCTTAACAGGCTTCCCTGTGGTAAGTGTTTAGCTTCTCCTGCGTATGCTCTGCATTTCGTCGTATGAAAGGTTTTTATTTTTAATGTTTTCTACCTGTTTCCGGCTATCTACCTCTACAAGCAAGTTGCCATTCCTTGTTTTCTTGAGTTTTCGGACTAGGTCTTGTAGATATTACTCTTTCTATGAGGAAAGGCGAGAATTTGGCTCGGCAAACTTCCTCCAAAGATTCAATAAAGATGAATCTGGCGAAGTCTGCTGCCTCATTCTCCGAGTCTGATTCTGAGACGTTTGGTAAAGATTTTTTGTTTAAAGACGCCATATATGCTGTATATTTTTCACTGGACCCACACTCCACCACCCACTGCAGAGTCCAATCTGACTTGGGAATGAACTAAGGGGGTGACCCATTCGCCTTAGTTGAGACGGGGATACGCCACTAGCATACTCGAGTTGAGGGTAGGCTTCCGAGCCGTTGTCAATTTCAAGTTCTCAGCACTGGTCAAATTCCTATTCTCTCAACCCAATTGACCCTCAGCCACCGCCTTCTAGCACCTAACAGATAAGGGTTGGAACTTGCTGCCAGTGAAGATTTAAAGGTACGGTCGGGATTAAATATATAGGTGCTTGACATGACCAGCCGATTGATCGGATCGGGTCTATCCGACCACCCGTCAGACCAAGTAAGGGCCAAAGTGGTGTATTGCAAGTCATTGACCACTCTGTTGTCAGATCAATGACCGCTCAACCATCAGGGTTCCGTCCTAGCGCCACCCACAGCCAACAGGTGGCCTCATTCTGCAGAGGTGCAGTCGGTGTATTCTACAGCTCCAGCCAACAAGGCAAGCACGCAGTATTCCTGTGTAGTTCTTATGTAGCTTTTTCGCCAATCGCTTTGTTAGTTCAGTTGGTGCATCCATACAGTAGTTCTGACAGGGCCACAGCTCGGAGGAAATTCCGTTTATTATCACGGAGAGATCAGAGTTTCAAATGATCGACAACCTGTCAATAGGCAAGCTTATGTGTTGATCTTACTGTCCGTAAATTCTGCTGAGACGATAGTGTAATATCTGTTCACTACACCAAGGATAAGAATATTCTTTCTATATCAATCAAGAATTCAGGGTCGGATTTCACTGTTGTAGAGGTTCGTTCTTATCATTCGAGTTCTTCCCTGAAAAAGCAATTATGATAAAGGCCGAGTTGATATTGGGAAATTAAACACCGAAAATGCAAATTCCCATTAAATTATAAGATGAAGGTTCCAGTTTGCATTCTTGATAGAGCAATTTTATGAATTAATATGAACATATTGACTTAGTAATAAATAGATTAAGCTCGTTTGCCAGCTAACTATTGTAGATTGATAGAAAGAAAGAAAGAAAGAAAGAAAGAAAGAAAGAAAGGTGTTCATGGTGTAATTGCTACTGTCATAAGAAATGGGGACGATGACACGAGTTCAAATCCTGGACGGGTCTTATTGCATTTCACGTGACGCTAATACTCTTGAGAAATGTATGCATCCAATTGCTTTCCCTTCAACTATGGGTAAATTGTAGCGCAGTCTGGCCTCTTTAACTTTGCTCTGTCAACAGGTCTAGAAGAATGAAAACTCTGAATTCAGATCTGTTAAACTCTGTTTAACAATTGACCTTGTGTCACATCCGGCTAGTGCGGAGTGGGTGGGTAAATATGTAAATACTGAATAAAGTGAGATAGATAGATAGATAGATAGATAGATAGATAGATATTTTAAAGACATTGGAAAAGCACCAAAAATGAAAAAAGATGGAAAGCTTAATAAAGAAAGAAAGAAAGAAAGAAAGAAAGAAAGAAAAAGGAAACGAGATTATTTAAAAAGAAAAAAGATTATCTTAAAAAGCAAGAAGTTTGCCAATGTCGGCGAAATCAGATAAAATTCTATGCACGCAAAAGTAAAAACAGTTGCTCTTCTAAAGCGAATTATATTTGTCTTGTATATGACAATATCAGGAATCAGTTTGTTTTGGGTTTTTTTCTTGCCAAAGCGCACTACTTTACAGAAACAAGCAAGCACACACACGCGCACAAACACACACATGCGCACACACACACACACACACACACACACACACACACACACACACACACGCACACACACACACAGATATATATATATATATATATATATATATATACATATATATATGTATAATCTGCGTTTGTCTTCATGAGAGAAAGAGTGTGTCTACGTATGTAAGACTGTGTGAATGTTTTATGCGTGTATATTCGTAGAATATTTGCGTGTCGCTATGAATGAGGTTGCTTTAGTACATAATGGTATATGTGTGATTGCTTGCGCATGTGCTTGTGTGAGTGCATTAGTCTATCTGTGTCAGTGCGTGTGTTTGCACGTGTCTGTGTATTTGTAGATAGATAGATAGATAGATAGATATAAACAGATTGAATAGCTATGAACAGACGAAGAGATAGATAGATAGATAGATAGATATAAACAGATTGAATAGCTATGAACTGACGAAGAGATAGATAGATAGATAGATAGATAGATAAGGAACAGACTGAGGTAGATAGATTGATAGATAGATTCCAGAAAACATATTCACACTCACTAATTCATACCTATGAACAAAAACATACATATATGCACATACGTGTGTGTGTGTGTGTGTGTGTGTGTGTGTGTGTGTGTGTGTGTGTGTGTGTGTGTGTGTGTGTTATCCCACTTGTGCATAATTATTCAATTAGATGCATGTCGTTCTCAGCAGCCTCAACCTCTAAAATGGTCAATTGAGACAAAAATGTGTTCGAAATTACACTTCCAAGATGCTGCGATTCTTCATATAAGCGCATTAAATCAAATTCCCGCCCACACTCATAGACACCCCTACACACACCCCTACACACATATTCATACACAGCAACATCATTATGCATTTAATTTAATGTAAGCTCATAAACAGAAATTATATATACACTTTCCTCTATAAATGTGTACACACGATTTTATTGGATATATTT
>OY757922.1:11046565-11096565 GCA_963585895.1 Sepioteuthis lessoniana
TCTAGTCCCCTTCGAAGTAATCTCCTCCAGCTGCAATGCACTTGTACCGTTCTAACAACTTCTGGAAGCCCCCATGGAATTCCTCTTGTGTGAGCGTATCAATGACCTTCGTCACAGCCACTTTCATCTCCTCAATTGCCTCATAACGACAGCATCTGATCTTAGAAAATAACCAAAAGTCATAGGGAGCAAGATCTGGACTATAGGGGGGCAAGGAACTGTCTTGATTCCCCATCTTGATCAAATAGTCTGTGACAAGGATGGAATTGTGGACTTGTGTATTGTACTCGTAGGAATGCCACTGACCCGATTTGAAGAGTGCTAGTCTTTTCCAAGGGAATCCCTTCCTCAACTCCCTTATAACCTCAATATAGTAACCCTAACGCTAACCCTAAAGCTTTGGCCAATTAACTTCCTTACCCTTCCCACACCTCTCATCATCCCTCACAGACTCCCTGGCTTCCTTGAATCTCTTATACCCCTCAAAAACTGATGCTCGATTCATACAAGATGGTCGAAAAGCAGTCTGAAGCATTCCATACGTTTCTGTGGCATTTTTTCAAGTTTAAAACAGAATTTTATTGCATATCGTTCTTCTGAAGTGTCCTCACGTCCAGATTGCATTTTTGAAATTCACCAGTTGTGACAATCAGGCTTTAGTAGGATGTATTCCAATTGCTGCTGTAGCTGTTCATTTGAAGCTGAAATCATAAAAATTGGTCAGTCATCTCATAAAATGTACAGCAATAACATACTGAATTTTCAAGAGTCAACGACAACTTTAAATGCCTATCCCAAAAAGTCTGGAAAATTATTGAATGTATTTCTACTAGTGGAGCTAACTATGGTTTTGGGCATTACTTACCACCAAAATTATTGGGTAACACTTTACAATAAAAACAAATATTATTAGGTATTTTTATTGATTAACTTAATTTCATAATCAATTATTTCATTTCAGTGACATTAAATTTCTTGGGAATCTTTGTGGCGGTGATAGCTTTTTGGAAGTTTGAGGGTGAAACAAATTTGTCGGCCTCCAACGAATGTCAAGCTCTGTCGGTGAGGCATTGTATACCCTGAAGAGGGCTAAGGACCCTCCTCATAAAGTAAAGTTCTGGGTTTGACACTAAACTGCCTATTGTAGAGAGGCACCAGTTCTGGAGATCTTGGAATGTGCGGAGTATTCTTTCATTGCCATTACTTCCAGATCCACTCTGACCGGAGTGAAAGTACCAACTATGGATCAAATAGATTTCTTTAAAAATTGTTTAGAAATTGTATTCGATTGGACCATGTGCAAAAAATAACGAACTCTTAAGTAATAACTAATAAAAACAGGAAATATGAGCGTACAATTGTCAATATTCAGTATTCTCTATACTTAAAATGACCTAAGACGAGTTTATATGCCCTTTTATTTATAAATAAATAAATAAAAATTGACATTTTTCCAATTACGATGCTAAAATCACATTTCATCAAAAAAATAAGCAAGGTGGGGAGTCATTGAGACGTAGTATCTAATGTGCAAGACTGCGACACCGTAGTAAGCGCGTTCGAACAGTGATACTGTTGGCCTAATGTTGTATAGTCATCTACAGCATCACAACGACACAATATTTTAAACAGACGCAAGGACAAAGACGCAAGAAGACTTCTTTAGAATAATATTCACCTCTCACTTTATTGCAAGGGTTCGAAAGGGTTGTTCAAAGGTTTGCATGTGAGAGGATGCTGGAGACCGAACATAAACTTCATATTTTGACCCCACTGTTATGACCGTCACGTTGTGTCTTTCTTGTTCTCTTAGATGCTGGGGTCCACTCCATCGGGGGTTTTCCGAGGGCCCCCTCGGTCGGGTGTGGCTTTCCCTACCACATCTCGTCTCTAGGTGTCTGGAATTCTACTGGCAACTGCTTTGGCACCCCGTACTCAACTGAGTTAAATAATAATTCAACGCCCACACGATCGCCCACTGGATCTTTGAAATCGGATGTTTAATCGTCATCAAGCGGAAATAACAGTCATGCAGTTCAGAGGTTACTCTCTTCCGGTGCATCACTGTAGCGGCACAATGGGACCCTCACCTTGTCCCATATCATAAGCCTTAATCCGCCCACGTGATCTCTTTCGATTACTGGCCATTGGAATGTGTCACTTCCTTCCGGTGTATCACCTTGGAATAGCAATTTTGGGCCGGGTCGAAGGTCAAAACATAACACTAATACCCTTGCAAAAGGTATGATTGGTTTGGAGGGGTTTGATGGGAAGTCAACCACTGTAGGTTATCTGATGCCAAATCCTCCTTATACATATATGTTAGATATATGTGATTTGGTCTGATTTGGTTTTATGGCACATCAACCATTGTAGGTTATTTAATGCCAAATACATTTTTATACATAGAAGCAGTTATGTTTCAAACAATTCTGTTTAGTATAAGTTTAGATTTTTTTACTCACAGTTAAATGTCAAAACATTTCTATTTCAAACAATTCAGTTCAGCATAAATACGCACTTTCAATGTCAAAAAACAGTTCCATTACAAACAATTCAGTTTAGCATAAGTACACAGTTTAGTTCTATTTGACCCATAGATAGGACCCTGTCAGGTGCTACAATTCCAGGCCAGAGTTGACCATGGAGCGATAGCAATGAAGAGCTTCTCTGTATTTCACAAAGCTCCTAAATTACTGGAACCTCACCATCAGATTGTTTAGTGTCATATCTAGAATACTCGTTTGAGCAGTCTTACCCCTCTGCAGAGAAGAGGCCGGATTTATTCTACAGCCCCAGTCGACTGGTCAAACGAAAGGTACGTGTTGGGTATCACCTGCCTTTTTAGTATAATGAGCTGTTCCATCTGCTATATATGGCAGTAGCGGAGATCAGTCTAGAAGGATAAGCCTACGAGTCAGACCAGAAGAGCCGTTCCTATTGTTGAAGTATATCATTACTCTATCACTAATCTTATGTTCTTATTACTAACAGTCTCTCTCTTGTAAATACTCTTTCCTGTAAATATAACTATTTTTCCTCACATATCGTGGTTTGTCTTATTATTTATTTGTCTTATTACGGTCCTTTAAAATGGATAGTTTTGGCATTTAGTAACCCTCGAAGAATGACATGCCAAAAAAAATTAAAAAAAAGAAATCAAAGTAAACAAAAAAAACAAAAAAATAAGTGTACGATGAAAATAAAATTTTAATGCAAAAGCTAATCACAAAATTATCAAAACGTGCCAGCTGCTGATAATCCATAAAAATCGTGAGCAATTCAGTTCGGCGATAAATTCCCTTTGCCGATTTGATCTCAATATGCCCTGTTTTATTGGATCTATTTACCTTTGCCCACAAATCACTTCTTTCTTCTTAATTATCGATTGACAAATTGCGGCTATGACCCAGCACATCTTCAATATCTAGATTAAACGAATCACCGATTAAGTCTGTTTTTAAAGCTGATTTCCGCCCGTAAGCTATTGCTGATATTCGGGGTCATTTCAGCAGCGCAAATGCTGGGTTTAAACTTAGAGAACATGATGACACGGAAATTATGTATATTTATCTTTGCCTCGATATGCGAGAAAAAAAAATTTTAAATCATACGAAAAGAACAGAAAAAAAAAGAAAAATCCCAAATATTCAAACGCCCGGAAGGGTAGACATGGGACTTTTAAATGATATATAGATATATGAATAAAGAATAAAGAGAGCAAAAATCGATCTAGCTTATGCAATGCAAAAACAGATATTTATTTATTGTTAAAATCTAATATTCCTTTTTTATTTTTATTTTTTTCTTTGTTTACCCTTTTTTATGTGTTGTTTTCTTCCTTATGTTGTGTTTCTTTTGCCTTTTTTTCCTTTTACTTTTTCTCTCTTTCTTTCATTTCTTTGGTGGATTTCTTTGTTCTCGCTTGGTTGTTTTACTTTCACTTTCATTTTACTCTCAATAAACGACTTTCTGTTTCAAACTGAACTGTTTGAAATAGAACTGTTTATATGTATGAAAATGAATTTGGCATTAAATAACCTACAATGGTTGACATGCCATAAAGCCAAACCAAAACAAACCATCTTCTCCCCCCCCCCCTCTCTCTCTCTCTCTCTCTCTCGATATCTATCTATCTATTTCTTTTTCTCTCTTTCGATCCATGTACCTATCTGTATCCTTCTCTCTCTCTTTCTCTCTCTCTCTCTTTTGTTTCTCTCTCTCTCTCTCCCTCTCCCTCTCTTTCTTTCTCTTGCTCTCTTTCGTCTTATTTTTAATTTTTCATTTTCCGTCTGGTTTTATTTTATTTTTCATGCAGAATTTATATTTTTTTTCCTTATTTCATTTTTCGTTTATTTTATGATTTTATTTTGTTGTTTTATTCTTTATTTATTTATTTATTTTATTTACCTTTTTTACCTTTATTTTTTATTTCTTTTTATTTATTTCTTTTTTCTTTCTGATATTTTTTCTTTTTCGGGTTTTCTTTTTCTTTCTTTTTCTTCTTTATACTTTCCTATGTTTCTTTTATAATTTGTTTTACAAGTTTTTTCCTTTTTTCTTTCTCCTCTCTCTCTCTCTCTCTCTCTCTCTCTCTCTCTCTATCTATCTATCTATCACTTATTTTTCATTTTTCCGTTCTTTTCTTTTTACTTTCTACTTTTTTTCTTTTTTTTTCTTTCATTATTTCTCCCATTTTCCTTTCTTTCGGGCGTTTTTAAGTTCTTTCTTTCTTTCTTTTTTCTTTCTTTCTTTCTTTCTGCCTTGTCCATTTCTAAGCATCATCATGTCACGCTGACAGCATGGATTTCCCTGACTCTCTCTCTCTCTCTCTCTCTCTGTCTTACTTTCTCTCTCTCCCCATCTCTCTCTATCTCTCTCCTCTCTCTTTCTCTCACTTTTCCTCTCTCTCTTTCTCTCTCCTCTCTTTCTCTCTCTCTCTCAATCTGTCCCTATCATCCATCACACCCAGTAGGTTTTTCTAACCTAACAGAGATAATGTAAGTCTTTCTCACTCACTTTCTCACTCTCTCTCTCTCTCCTCTCTCACTCCTTATCTCTCTCTATCTCTTCCCTACTCCCTCTCTCTCTCTCTCTCTCTCTTTCTCTCTCTCAATCTGTCCCTATCATCTATCACACCTAGTAGGCGTTTCTAATATGCTCTATCCACGCAGCGATAATGTAAGTCCTTGCTAGTCAGCTAACACTGGCATGTCCATATATTGGGGTCCATAAAAGAACGTCACTTAACAGTTTGACCTTGTTTCTCCCGCAGTGTCTTGCATGTCTTGTTCGTCATGTAATATTTTTGAGATGGGAGGTAAGTGGCCGTATTACTGCTTCCATGATGTGTTCAAAAAAGCACGTAGTATTCTTGAGTTGTTCCCATCTAGCCTTTTTAGGAACGTTTTGTTTGTGTCCATATAATGCATCCATACAGTAGTGTTGACACAGCCACAGCATAGAAGAAATCACCTTTTATTTCATTGAACATGTTAGATTTCCATATAATCGATAATCTATCAAAAGCTGTCCACCCCTTTTCATACGTGTATGTTGACATCACTTTCAATAGATGAGATATTCCTGCTGCGGTATATGAATTGGTCATTTAATTTTTAAAGCCTTCTCGTTTAAAACATATAAACTCTGTTTTTGTTACGTTCACCTAGAGGCCAATGTCTCGTAATGCTTACTCCAAATTATGGAGTAGAAATTGAGGCTTGGGCAGGGCTATTTGTGAGAAATGTTGAATATTGACCTTTGACAGAACTGTCATGTTACAGCTGTGTAAACAAGAAGACAGCAATACGTTGGTGTAAGCAAGTTACGCGGGTTGATAGCCGGAAGCGAGTCACATGGGTTGACAGCCAGAAATGGTAAGTGTTGTGAAATGATATATAGACGTGTATCCACGGTAAATAAGAACAGTCTGTCTCAGTCACACACACAGAATCAGGAGGTCCGGAGAGCGCCAGCGAGTTGACTACACTCGCCCCCAGGGGGAAGCGGCTAACATTGACTCCCGGTTGAGTTACCTTCTTTAAGGAAGATGTAAGGCCCTGAATATGGAAACACAACGTCTCCTTCTCCCTATCTCTCACACACTTACAGAAGTTTCGACTTTTTCGAGATATAAAGTTGTACGAGATATATTTTTGTAGACCAAAAGTCACGGTTTCTTCCTTCGTTTGTTTTATGTTATAAAACCGCGCCTGTCATAGTTTCTTGTAGGATATTGTCAGCTTCTCGCCTTTTGAGAAAAGCTTTTTTTCTATTAGATGAAGTACGTAGTCAACGCAGATCATTATCATATTTACATAAATATATCACCTGGAAAAACTTCAGCTACAATCTCGAAGAAGTCGCTGTTGTCATCAAGTGAATAAACCATTGCTTTTGTGCTTTCGTTGAGCATCCTTATTGCTGTAACATTTTCTTTGGGGAAACCATATGCCAGTAATATTTACTCCATCGTTCTTTTGGGCATGGAATCAAATGCTTTGGCGAAGACTACGAACAATATTGTAGCCTCGAGATTTTTTGACAATGATACTATTTACCAACCCCTCCGCTCGGGCAGGATATGACACAAGGTCAATTTTTAAGCGGAGTTTAACAGGTTTGAATTCAGAGTTTTCCTTCTCCTAGACTAGTTGCCTCACCAAGGCTGAAGAACCTAGTCCGTCCTACTATTTACCCATAGCTGGAGGGAGAATATGGGGGTTCATACCTTTCCCAAGGGTATTTGCCCGAAAGTGAATGTAATAGCGCGACTGGAGTACGAACTCGCGTACTACGATTCCGCAGTTCATCGCTTTAACCATTACACCACGAGGACACCCAGATTTTTTGACAATGATATGTAAATACTCAATTTAAAAATAACTAAATGATAATAAATGATAATATGACAATTTATCAGATCTTTTGTTCAACAATCTTCTGGTGAAATATTAAAATATTTTTATCATCAAGTCTTTTAATTTGAAAATATTCTTCTGATTTTTATTCTAATATTGCAATTTAAAATCTAAAATATATTTCTAAAAAAAAGCTTCCTATGAATATTGATTGTTTGGTTGGCTAGATGGCTGGTTGATATTTCATCCTTTGTGGGTTATTTATTGCTAAATCTTGTTTATATATATATATATATATATACTCCCCTACCCTCGTAGGGTTGAGTTCTCCGGCGAATGAAGTAATCGTGTTGCCATTAGCGTTTATTGCAAGCCTCTTCATATATGAATTGAGGTCTCTGTAGCCGTTAAACGGATGTATGTAAGCAATAGTAATTGTGATTCACAACCGTTTAAAATTTACTTCGACGCTACTAGTTCCTCGTGGCTGAAGGGATTAGAAGCTTGGATTGGCGTTTGAGTCAACCGGGTTTCGATCCCAGCTACGGGAAGCTACTATGTCTAGCCACACTAATGAGTTCTGATAGAACGAAACAGATATGTCTGTGAATAACTATATATATATATAACTTTGAAACGAATAGTTTATTGGTAACAGTTAAACAAGCCAGAGCTCAATTATTTGTACAGTGTTAAATGGTTTCAATGGAGGTGCTCGTGGTGTAATGGTTATCATCGTATGAGATGGACACGGCGACACGAGTTAAAACCCTGGATGAGGCTGATTGCATTTCACAAAGCACTAATACTTTTGGGAAAGGTAGGAATCCAATTATTCTCCCTCCAATTATGGATAAATAGTAGGACAGACTGAGTTCTTCAGCCTTGGTTAGGCAACTAGTCAAGAAGGAAAACTCTTAATTCAAACCTGTTAAACTCCGCTTAAAAATTGACCTTGTGTCATATCCTGCCCGAGCGGAGGGGTTTGGTAAATATGGTTTAATGGTTTCAAGTATTGTTATCTAATCCTTATAATTTTGTTTAATGTTAATCATTTGTTTGCACACAGTTAAATATTTTCAAATATTGCTATGTAAAAGTAACAATTTAGTTTAACATCAGTCATTTGTTTACACACTATTAAATGGTTAAACAGTTTTAATTGATCCATAGATTGAACCCTAACAAGTACTTCCGCTACAGGATAGAGTGGACCAATGAGTGATAGCAATGAAGGGTACTCTATTATCATTAAACCTTCAAAACTAGAGCCTCAGCACCAGATGGTTCAGTGTCATATCCAGTCTCAGTGGATGGGTCTTACCCCTCTTCAAAGATACAGTCTGCGTATTCTACGACCCCAGCAGACAGGGAAAATATTAGTTATGATATATAAGTAAGAAAGTAAGATACAAATTCTTTTTAGTTTCTATACTACTCTGCTGCCCAGAATTTTAGCAGTTTTGATTTACCATACGTTTTTTAAACGACTGTTTGTTCTCCTATGTTTACGAAAGCTGCAGTTGGTAAGTGATGATCTAAATTTTTAGTTGGCTTATTGTTGATAAACTTCAGTGATCTCCCAGGAAATCTACATCCCGTGTGTCTTAAACGTAAATAAAAGAATCGAATTAAAAAAGAACAAACCTAGCTGAGACATGGCAAACGGACGCCAGTATGGGTCACCAAATGAAAATTGAACTCACTACTTTGTAATAACTGATTTGTGTGGTTGGTTGGTTGGGTTTTTATGGCATACCAACGACTGTTTGTCATTTAATGCCGAATCCCGTTTATTCATATCTATCAAATATATGATTTGTAAACACATTTTATTGATATTTTAAAACTGGCGTGAGCTCACTTTTTTATGACACAGTTAAAAGGTTTCAAGTATTTCTATCTAAGGCAAACAATCCTGTTCAACATTAATGATTTGTTGGTAGACAGGGAAGTGGTTACAAGTATTGCTATTTTATACTAATTGTTCTATTAAACACTAATCATTCACTTGCACTCAATTAAATGATTCCAAGTATTGCTATATATCACTAACAATGCAAATGAACATCAGTCATTTGTTTACACTCAGTTAAATTGTCACCTATTTCTCTTTCAGACAATTCAGTTTAGCGTAAGTGCTGGGTATCACCCACCTTTTTCCACACAATGAACAAGTCCATCTGCCATATATAGCAGTAGCTACTAATACCAGGGCAGACTAGAAGGTGGAGAGCAGCTTCTCCCAGGAATAGTATTCGAGCGTTGGAGACTGGAAATCGCACTAGATCACCTTACTTGCTACCGTAATAACGGAGGCCAATACTATCGTTGGACTATATTTTTATTCTGTATTCACTAATCCTATGTTCTTGTCTACAAATAGTCTCTCTATTGTATATACTTTTTGAGAATATATATCTATTTCCTTTTATATCGTGGTTTGTCCTTTATTTAATATTACAAGAGTTCACTAACCAGAACGCAACAATAAGCCATTTGTTTGGACACAGTTTAAATGTCAAACCGTTTTATTTGACCCATAGATAGGACTCTATCAGGTGTTACCACTCTGGGTCAGAGTGGACCTGGAAGCAATGGAAATGAAAGTGTACTACTCATTCTCCATAACTCAAGGACTGAAGCTTCATCATTAGATGGTTTTACGTCATATCCAGGACACTCGTTGTGGAGGGGTCTTACCCTATTTGCGTGATAAGCTCGTTCACTATTAATTCTTGACATGGTAATTCGCTGATGAAGTTAATCCAGTCTGGTACAAAGTCAGTAATACGGTGAGCGCGATTGGACATGGCTAACAAGGGACTGCTCGCTTATCCCGCTAACTATTTAATTTACGTAGTTTGGCTCAAGAACAAGAGCATTAAGCATCCAGTAAGAAACGTACTCGTTCTCTAAAACTGTGATACATCTATAAGTAACATACATTTTTGTAACATGAGTAACTAATAAGTATGGCTCATGACGGGAAAGCACACAAATCAGATATTTTACGGTGATATTAAATGCTTAATCATCATCATCATCATCATCATCATCTCTCTCTCTCTCTCTCTCTCTCATATTTCTTGGTGAGTCTTCAAGAGGACATCCATTGTCCGACAAAGCTATGTAAGTTTTTACTAGTCGGCCCCTACCAGTGTGTTCATCTGTAGTTGTCCAAAGGAAAACGCTGCTTTTGGATTCGTCCTTATTTCTCCAGCAATGCGCAGTATGTTTTGCTTGTCTTACTTTGATGGTTAGTGAGATAGGAGGTAAGCAGTCGTACAGCTGCTATTTTGTATTTTTTTGCTTCCAGCATTTGTTCAAAACACCAGTAGCATGCTTGAGCCGTTTCGTTTTAGTTTTATCCAGACGTTTCTTTAAGTCTAAGGGATGCAATCATAAAGTAGTACTGACACAGCCCAGTTTGGAAGAATTCATGATTTATTTTCAAGGGGGCTCAGATATTCATATGATGGTTCATCTGTCAATAAAAGTTCAGGCTTTATCTTTCAGTAGATGAGATCTTCCTGTCGAGGTTTATGAACTAAAGATATTTAAATGTTTGTTCATAAAAATTTCTATTTCGAAATATTTATTGCATTTTGACTACATTCATTGTCTTTACATCAGTAACTGATGGCAATCGGAGAGAGAGAGGGGGAGGGAGTTAGAGAGAGAGAACGAAAATGAATATAAGCTAGGGATAAAATAAGAAAGGAAGACAAGAATGAGAAAATGATAAATAGATGGGAGAGAGAGAGAAAGAGAATGAAAATGAATGAAATCTGGAGGGGAAATTAGAAAGGAAGAAAAGAATTCAAAATATTGAGATGGTAGAGAGAGAAAGGGTGAGAGAAGGGGTAGAGAGAGAGGGAGAGGGAATGAAATGAATGTAAGCTGAGGTAAAATAAGAAACGATAACGACAATGAGAAGATGAGAAATAGATTGGAGAGAGAGAGAGAGAAAGAGAGAGAGAGAGAGAGAGAGAGAGATGGAATGCGTTATCAAAATAATGATTATTTCATTTATTTTTTACTTGAATTTTTAAGAACAGGTTTTTCCCTAAAGGACCTGTTACAATATGTTTTTCCAATTTTGTTTTTATTAAACTTAATATTTTATTTTTGTACCATAGCCATGATATGGCTATGTGTGAAACGTACATCGAATGTCCATAAAGATAGAACATCTCGAAATTCGAAAAACATGTAATGACTTCTCAGTTCAGGTACGAAACTTTTTATTACCTTTGAGTTTAAAGGTTCGTCCACATGTTATGAAATAGCCGAGGGATTTCGGTTCATGCCTTTGAGTTAATTAGGCTGAGAACCTTTCGGCTCAGCACATGGGTTGGTTGGGTGTAAGATTGAAGCAGGTGTTAACGCGGGTGCGCGCGAGCGGATGGAGGTGTCACTCAGATGTCATAACAGTCCGAGACGATACTGGGTGACAAGGTGCGGGTGATGTCACGCACCGGAAGCACGCGGAAGTTTGTGTGAGAATTTGAAGAAAATTTTAGACGCAAAATTTTAGACGCCAAACGAGAAGGATCGATTTTGGAGCTCGCAAGTGCGAGGCGAACGTGCGCCCGATGGGAGCCGCTCGAGTTGGCCAAATGAATAAGACAGCATAGAATATTGTGTCTCTCCTCCTTACGTCGAAACCTTTAACTCAAAGTTAATAAAAAGTTTTCGTACCTGAACAAGAAGTAGTTACGTGTTTTTGAGATTCCTGTTCTTTATATATTCTATCGTTATGAACATTACATGTCTATTTTGCCCATGGCCATATTCGTGTATATGGCTACGCAACACACATAAGGAGATAGATACACATTCTTTCTATTCTGGCTTTTTCATCTGCCCCTATCTTGTGCGACACCTGCCCAAGGCCTCCGCGAGCAAGCGAAAGTCGACCCTTCTCGTTTGGTGTCTAGTTCTCAACTCTACTAACTTTCTTTTTTAAAATCCCTAAATCCTCCGCGCGCTTCCGGTGCGTGACGTCATTTGCACTTGCTAGCCCCGTTTCCCATCTTGGCTATTGTGACATCTCTGAGTGACACGTCCGCCCCGCGTGACACCTGCTTTAATGTTGCACCTAAGTAACCCATGCACTGAGCTGAAAGGTTCTCAGCCTAACTAAACCCAAAGGCATAAAACGAAATCCCTCGGCCATTATATTACATTTTTTAAAAATCAAAAGCTTGGCAATATTTTGCAATGTGCTAATTTATGGTGCAACAAATTACGTGACCGAAGCACTTCAAGCCGTAGAAAAGGTACCCGCTAAGTTTCGTAGTACAATTATAGTGGGTGCGCTAACACGTTTTTTATAGCTTCACTCCGTGTGTGATTTGAAAGCTGCGCAGATAAACATGCAAAACCAAAACATTTTTAAACGAGCTTGAGCTCATTTTTTGGCATGCAGTTTAATGGTTTCAAGAATTGCCTTTTAAGAGTCATAATTTGACATCAGTCATTTATTTGCACACACCCACTTTGTAGGTAATTTCATTTATATATGGGTTAGAAATAATTTGTTCGCACACTAGTCTTGCTATTGTTTCAACAGTTAAATAGATACAATTATTGCGATTTAATACTAATATATCCATTCGATATTAATCATTTATTTTCTCTCAGTGAAGTGAATACGAGTTTAGCTATTTAAAACAAATTATTATATTCAACACTTTTCATTCATTTGTACGAAATTAAATTGTTTTAACTATTGCTATGGTTTGTTTTGGTTTGGTTTGTTGGGTTTTATGGCATATCAACCTTTGTTGGTTATTTAACGCCAAATCAATTTTTATGTAAATAATCTGTTCTATTTAAAACAATTCAGTTTAGCATAAGTACACATTTTAATTGTCAAATCATTTCTATTTCAAACTATTCAAGCAGTTATATGTAACAATTCAGTTAAGTGTAAATACAGTTTTAATGTCGAAAAAAAGTTCTATTTCACATAATTCAGTTAAGCATAATTTCGCAATTTACATGTAAGTACGGTTTAATTGTCAAAAACATTTTTACTTTAAGCTATTCAGTTTACTCAAACAATTCAGTTTAGCATAAGTATCCTGTTAGTTCTATTCAACCCATAGATCGGGCCCTATCAGGTGCTACCACTCCGAGTCAGAGCGTACCTGGGAGCGATGGCAATGAAGGGATACTCCGCATTCCCCAAAGCTCAAGCACTGCCGGAACCTCACCATCACATTGTTTAGTGTCATATCTCGGACACTCATTGGGAGGGGGGTTCTTACTCCTCTGCAGAGAAGCAATCGGAGTATTCTACAGCCCCAGCCAACTGGGCAACAACTATTGCTATGTAACCAATAATTCAATTCAGGCACACAGTAAAAGTATCTAAGTACAACTATTTAATTTTAATTATTCTATTCAACATTACTCATTCGTTTGTGCATAGTTAAATGGCTTCAAGTATTGTTATTTATCACTAACATTTCAGTTAAACATCAGTTATTCGCTTACCCACAGTTAAAGGATCAAATCGTTCTATTTCTAACGATTCAATTTAGCATAAATCCTGTTCTTGAACACGATTTAAATGTTAAATAGTTCTATTTGACTCATAGATAGAACCCTTTCAGGTGCTACTACTCTAGGGTAGAGTGAACCAGGGAGTAATGGCAACGAATGAGTTCTCCACATTCCCCAAAGCTCCAGGATTAGAGCCTCATTATCAGATAATTTTGAGTCATAACAAGGACATTGGTTGTGAGAAGGGGTTCTCTGCAAAGATGAAATCAGTATATTCAACATACCCAGAATCAATTGTGTTAAACAGCAATTCTTGAAACAATAAGAAAACAATAAATAACAATATTGAAACCATTTCACTGGGTGCAAACAAAAAAAAAGCTCTAGGTAGTTTAGAAATGTTACCTACAAATTAATCGCTCTTAAATCATTATTATGTATAAACGCAATTTAACGTAAAATAACCCACAAGGGTTGATATGCCATAAAACAACTGTTATATAATTGCGGAAGGATTCTTTTATATAATCATTTTTCGTTTTATATATCTTATCTTTCGGTTTAGTTAGGCTCAGAACCTTTCGGCTTAGTGCATGGGTAGGTGCAGACATTAAAGCAGGTGTTAACACGCACGCGGGAAGGATGTGACAATCACAGATGTCACAATAAAAAAACCGGACAGGAAATGAGACTGGTGATGTGAATGACGTCATACCCGGAAGTGATGGGCTGGGATTCTTAGTGATTTTGAAAAAAAGCAGTCAGTTGAGATTTGAACTTAGACGAAGCAGGTTGATTTTTCGGACCTGGGTGAGGCCAGTGTAGTGTGGACAGCTGGATGCGCACGTGCGTTGATTGGGTCAGTGAGTTCAAGCTGACGATAGACGAACTGTCAGCATAATAAAAATTGTGTCTCTCTATCCTCGTGTCGAAAAACCTAAACTTAAGGTAATAAAAGTTTCGTACCTGAACCAAGAGAGTCGTCAGTGTTTCGTGTTTTTCGGATTCCTATGCATACGAACATTCTATAAACACTATGAACATTTTATGTATATTTCACATATTCATGTCTTGGTCGTATTTTTGGCCCTATGTTACAGAACCAGTCAATCTAATTTGTCAATACTAATGTTTTATATTGTAATTATATTTCAATATGTTTTACTTTCTTCCACAGGTATGTATCAATTCAAAAACCTTGAAGTTTCATCAAAGATAAGTAAATTTTATTTACTTTTATCTTTCTTTTTTATTCTAAATTAATTTTTTTTTGTTTTGTTTTCACAAAAGCATTCACTTATTGTTTTAAAGTTATAGCGTTATATTATTACCAATTTTCCAAAATTATCAGAAAAAAACATTTATCTGTTATGTGAAAACTGTTTCCTCATAAAAAATGTTCAGCTATATAAAATTCCCGCCTATCCTTTTAAAGATTTCTTCAAAAACCCTTGACAAATGAGCAATGGTCGAAACAAGTTGAGAGTAATTCAAAATAGATTTGTAATTACAAAGAAATATCCGTTTTTGTAATTTTTACACACACACACACACATATATATATATATATATATATATACTAATCTAATATCTACCAGCATTCACGGTTACCAGAAAAAAAAAAAGAAAAAAACCCGCCAGGAACAAAAGATAAAAATATCTCGAATCACCGCCCGGGGGAAGAGAAAAAATATCATAGGACAAAAAGAAAGAAAAGACCTACCCCGTCATACCAGTTGAAAAAAATCAAGAGATATGCAGTCAGTTGGTCAAAAGAAAACTAAAACCCTCCGCAAACGCTGCAATGCTACAATTACAAGAGTGCTCAACACGAGTGGAGCCAATTATAAAATTAACTTAAATCGCGAGTCGGAAATCTATTAAAGTTTCACCTTAACGACTGTCGGTATAGGACTTCCTGATGATCCGTTTAGGTGAATCTTTAGTAGGAGATTTCCGACTCGCGATTTAAGTTAATTATATATATATGTGTGTGTGTGTGTGTGTGTGTGTGTGTGTGTGTGTGTGTATAGTGTAATCGGATGTAAACTTAAACCTGGTTAAGTTGTCATTGTAAATTTATTTCGGCGGATAATATTACTATTCTCTCCGTCTCTTGCAACTTCGAGAAAATCATGTAAAAAGTAATCTGATGAGACGGAGGGTATAGTAATATTCTCCGCCGAAATAAATTTATTATGACGACTTAACCAGGTTTGAGTTTCCATCCGATTACACTATATAAGCTCTGAATGGGAATTTTGTTAAATCCATGGAAAGGAATAAGGGATTAACAATAGCCATACTTCGAGCACTCACATAGATTTATATGATATTCCTCATATAGTCTATAACAGAATAATCCACACCCACTGTCTTCGGACCCTGACAGGATATTATATATATATATATATATATATATATATATATATTATGTGTGTATTTATGTATATATAAAAGTTACGATATAGAAAAAATGAGAAATTTTGGGTATTTAGAAGTATGGAAACAAATTTTTTAATTCCGTTATGGCCACCAAGGCTATAAGAAAAACATCTTAAATGAGATCCTATTGATTTCACAATTTTATTTCATTTATCTATTCTCCTTCCTCCTCTATCTCTCTCTTTCTCTCTCTCTCTCTCTCTCTCTATATATATATATATATATATATCCTATGATCTTGCTGGAAGCGTCAAGTGTCACGTTCATTCTCATGTCCCGCAATGTAATTACTTTTTTGAACCTCCCTACATTTTTATATTCTTCTCTTTTGTAAACAATAACTACTACTACTATAACTTAATGTGAGGTGTAAGATATTAAATAAACCTTTTCTTTAAAAATAATATTGTATAAGTATCAATATATTTTTTAAATTTCTATCATAATTTTATAATCAGATTATCAATTTATCTTAAAATTTTGCTTTTATAACAGCTTTAAATATTTACAAGTACACACACACACACACACACATATATATATATATATATAAAGAAAGAAATTTATTATAATAAAAAGTCAATACGGATTATTTTTTCAATAAATTTGTTGCATAGTCTCAGATAGATAGATAGATAGATAGATAGATAGATAGATAAGCAAACTTTTTGCCACGTGCTGGATGTGACACAAAGTCAATTTTTTGTCGGAGTTAATCTGCTTTGAATTCAGTATTGTCCTTCTCCTAGTCTGGTTGTCTTACTCAAGCAAAAGAATCCAGTCTGCCCTACTACTTATCCATAACAGTAAGAGAGGAGACGGATTCATATGTGTCCCAGGGCATTAGTGTGAAGAGAAATGAAAATAGCCTCATCAAGGATTTGAATTCCGGTCAGCGATTCCATTTCCTACTAACATAACCATTACAATATATATATATATATATATATATATATATATATATATATCCCGATTCTCCTAATTGCGGTTTCTGTAATTTATCACATTTTTAATACATCTCTATAGTAAATCCATTGGTACTGCTTTTACATAAAACATATGATACAGATATTCCCTCAGTAATGCTTGCCCTAACTACATATCTCTAACAATTCCGGGGGTGTCCTCATGGTATAATGGTTAAAGCGATGGACTGCGGAATCGTAGTAAACGAGTTCGTACTCCAGTCGCGCTATTACGTTCACTTTCGGGCAAATACCTTTGGGAAAGGTATAAACCCCCTTATCCTTCCAGCTATGGGTGAAATAGTACCACTACTGTTCTTCTTGGAGAATGGCTTTGGCATTAAATAACCAACAATGGTTGATATGCCATTAAACAAAGAAACCAAAACATCTAACAATTCCTTAATCTCTTTTTAAGAGTGTTCCTAATTCACTTCCTATTTGTAAGTCGATGCGATAAACTTACTAAATTCCAATAGATGTTTGGATCACCACAATAAATAACGTAAAAATACAAGACTGAGTAACGAAAATTATTCTTATACTCCAGGATATGTACTCTTGGTATAGGCCATAAATAACATCCTGTCTAAAATAAATAAATATCCACGTTGCATTTCAGCGAAAATTAAATCTTCTAATTACAATAAAAAGTCTGAATCATGTACACTATTTAATGTGACGTTTCCGGTAAGGAAAGTGTTGTATTGTATACTACGCGTATACATATACAAATGTACACTCATATGCGGAAACATCATTGATCGTTAAAGAATGACTTCAATAACGAACGAATACATTTCTTTACAAAAATATAAATCTCTCACATTTTATTTTTCAAAGGGTGATGTTCCGTTGTGTGTAAGAAATGAGTGGAGATAGGGACGGACTGCTATATTGACCCAAGTTCTTCTCTTGGCCATAGCAGCACTTTTGCATCTTGGCTAGGGTTGCTCAACCGTGGGTCACTGAGTGTCCAAAGCCCTCAGTCTGTAAGCTGGTTCTCACTTTGGCATTTCTGTCTCAACTGACCGCACTTCCGCAGGCACCTGCATATATCGATTCATACGTCCACCTGTTTCCGCTCTTCTTCCGCTTATTTACACAGGTTCATCTCTTGACTGACGGCTCGGTCGAGGGTCAATATATAACCAAAGAACATCTCAGCAATGTTAAATATACAATTTGGATTTGTACATTCGTCCTTTCTGGATATAAAATTGAAATGAATTTTGAAAAATTTCATTGAATTTGCACCAAATATCCATTATTTCTTAGTTCATTTTTCACGAGTATTATTCTATCACCGTTTTATATTTCACGTTTTAATTGAATATAAATTAGAAAAATTGGATCAAAAATCAAGTGGCTGTCATCTAAATAAAAAGACGTTAATTTATTATCGTTATTTTAATCCTTCTAAGTTGTTTACACTAGCGTAAGCTGGTGGTATTTCACTGGAGTCTAAGTGACAGTAAGTCTCCTCAAGTCTCCAGAACTCTTTTAAGTATTTTAACTAATCTTGACAATTCTGGGGTCTGGATAGTTTCAATTCATCTCCTGATTTCTACTTCTTTCACTCCTCCTTCCAATTTTTTGGGGACCGTTCCAAATGCGCCAGTTACAATTAGTATCACCGTCACCTTCATGTTCTACAGCTTTCTTACTTTCCTGGCAAGGTTTTTCACTGTGTGGCTCACTGATACGACAAAGTACATTAAACGGAACGTTCTCCTTTTCTTGTTTTTTGTTTTTGTTTGTTTTTGTTTTTTGTTTGTTTTTGTTTTTTGTTTGTTTGTTTTTGTTTTGTTTTGTTTTGTTAAGTAATTGGTTTGAATTTCTGACTGGGATTAGGTGATCTCTTTGTATCTCAAAATCCCAGAGAATTTTATGCGTCTCATTCTTCAGGTCGGACTCTGGTTTGAATATCTACCATTCAGCAGGATGGTCAAATTCTAATTTTTTGCACAATTCCCTGTGGATCTAGCCCAGTTGACTGGAGCCGTAAAATACACCGACTATAAAGAGGGGTAAGACTCTCCCAATGAGTGTCCTGGATATTACACAAAACAATCTAATGGTGAGGCTCCAGTAATGGTGGAGTATCCTTTCCTTGCTATCACTCCCAGGTTCATTCTGGCCTCGAGTGGTAACACCTGATACGGTCTTTTCTATGGATCAAATAGAACTGTTTAACATTTAAACTGTTTACTTATGTTAAACTGAATTGTTTGAAGTAGAACTGTTTGGTCATTTAACTGTGTGTAAGCAAATGATGTTTAATTGCATTGTAAGTGATTCACAACAATACTTGAAAACATTTAGCTGTGTGCAAACAAATGATTAATAGTAAATAGAATTATTCGTATAAAAAAGAAATGAATGAAACCATTTAACTGTGTGCAAAAAAAAAAATGAGCTCAGGCTCGTTTAAAAAAGTTATCTACAAAATGTGTTTAGAATCATATATTTATTATACGTGGGGCCTTCAATAAGTTTCCATACTTTTTTGTACAGGCATTTAAAGTTATCCTAGACTCTTGAAAATTTAGTATGTTATTGCTATACATGTTATGGGATGACTGACCAATTTTTGTGATTCCAGTTTTAAATGAACAGCTACAGCTGGAATTGGAATACACCCTACTAAACCCTGATTGTCACAGCTGGTGATTTTCAAAAATGCAATCTGGACATGAGGACACTTTAGAAGAATCATATGCAATAAAGTTGTGTTTTAAACTTGGAAAAGATGCCACAGAAACGTATGGAATGCTTTTCGACCATCTTGTATGAATCGAGCATCAGTTTTTGAGTGGCATAAGAGATTCAAGGAAGCCAGGGAGTCTGTGAGGGATGATGAGAGGTGTGGGAGGAGTAAGGAAGTCAATACACCAGAGTTGATTAACCAGAGGGTTAAAGTTAGGGTTACTATGTTGAGGTTTTAAGGGAGTTCAGGAAGAAATTCCATCGGAAGAGACCAGCACTCTTCAAATCGGGTCAGTGGAATTTCCACCAGGACAATGCACCAGTCCTCAACTCCATCCTTTTCACAGACTATTTGACCAAGATAGACATCAAGACAGTTCCTCAGTCTCCCATAGTCCAGACCTTGCTCCCTGTGACCTTTGGTTATTCCCTAAGCTCAGAGGCTGTCGTCGTTATGAGACAATTGAGGAGATGAAAGAGGCTGTGACGAAGGTTATTGACACGCTTACACAAGAGGACTTCCATAGAGCCTTCCAGAAGTTGTTGGAACGGTATAACAAGTGCATTGCAGCCGGGGGAGATTACTTCGAAGGGGACTAGAGTTGCATTTGTGTACTATCAATAAAAGTGCCCACACGAAAAAAGTCTGGAAACTTATCTATTGATCCTCGAATATGTATAAAAAATGAATTTGGGATTAAATTACCAAAAATCGATATGCCTTAAAACCAAATCCGTTTTAACCTTGTGGATTACATCCCCTCTTAATGTGGTTATTCTTATTTTCTTTTTGAACTTGTTTGCTGCATTCGCTTATTATGTGAAAAATTGTTTCGTCTATGTCACAATATACTCTACACTTGGTATTTTATCGTGTATCAACGATTTTGACTTGAATACAATTGGTTCTTCTTCTTCTTCTTATTATTATTATTATTATTATTATTATTATTATTATTCACTCCTTGAGAATTTTTCACATCACTTTTATCTGACGGTTTTTTACTGGATTTTGAGTGACATCAAGTCCCCTCAAGTTTCCAGGACTCTTCTCAGTATTCTGGCTGTTCTTAATAATGTAGTAGTTTGGATGGTCTCCACTCGTCCTCTTATTTCTAAGTCATCCAGTCCCTTTAATAATCCTTAAGTGTCTGTATCAAAAGCACCAATTGGTATAATTGTCACATTCAGGTTCTATAATCTTTTCAATTCCCTAACAATGTTGACGTACTTATCCTTCTTTTCACTTTCCTTCAGTTTTATTCTGTGGTCAAACGGGACAGCATAGTCCAAAATTCTGCAAGTCCTCCTTTTTTTTTTTTTTGTTGATTATTATAAGGTCTGGTCTTCTGGCAGAGATTAGGTGATCCGTTTGTCTGTCAAAGTCCTATAGGAGTTTATGTGTGTCATTCTCTAGGACAGATGCTTGGTTGTACATATTCCATTTTTTCGTATGGTCAAATCCCAGTTTCTTGCGCATCACCCAGGGGATCACCTTGCCCATCCAATCGTGTCTAGTCTTATACTCTTTCTGTGCTAATTTGCTGCATTCGCGTTTTATGTAATTGATCGTTTCGTATCTATTACCACAAAACCTACATTTGCTATTTTGATGTGTCTTATCTATTCTCGCTTTGATTTGATTGGTTATTATTATTGTTATTATTTACAATTTTTTTTCCACCAGTTTTAACTGGTGGTATTCATTCTAAAGTCAGATTACGAGCATGTCTCCAGGATTCTTCTAAGTCTTCTACCTAGTTTCAACAGTAAGGTGGTATTAATTGTCTCACTTTTTTCGGTGATCTCCAACAGCTCCTGATTTCTTTTTTAGACCTTTAGGGATGTTCGAAACACGCTAACTACAATTAGTAACATCTTCACGTTCATATTTCCCTGCTTTTTCAGCTTTCTGGAAAGATTCAAGCATTATATATATATATATATATATATATATATATTGCTTTTTTTGTATGTTTGATTGTTTGTTTTTATTATTTTAGCCATTCTTCTGCGTATTATCAGCTTTTGCTGAAACTGAAAAAAATTCAGGTTTTATTTTTTGGTTTTCCCTTCATAGACATATCCAGCTTATTTCGTGTACACTTTCTTTTATGAGCCGCTTTAAGTATCCATACAGTCGTTATTTCTTCACATTCACGTTTTCTTATAAAAAGATAACTAAAGAAAAGAATAAAAGAGTGAAGCATAGATAGATAGATAGGTAGATAGATAGATAGATAGATAGATAGATGAACAAACTTCTTTTTCCTATTTTTATGTCTTTTTTATCGTTTAATGCAGAACGCTAATATTTTTTATAGTTGTACTGCCATGTTAGATCTTATCCGACATTTTTTCTTTTATCTAACGATGTGTTTAGCAATTTTTATTATATATATATATATATATATATATATATATATATATATATATATATATAATAAATGAAAACAAAGAAAAGTAATAAATATTTCTGGAGCACGGCAATATGCAACTAATCTTCAATAGTATATCACGCAATTATTTTTCTATAATTCAAATTGTACATATTCGATCATCAATTAAACAATAAGGTTAATTATTTGATGTCAAGTATATACACACACACACACACATATATATATATATATAGAGAGAGAGAGAGAGAAACAGACAGACAGACGGAGCCAGAAATGAAGAGAGACAGAAGATAGTCGCATATATATATATATGTGTGTGTGTGTGTGTGTGAGAGAGAGAGAGAGAGAGATAGAGAGAGAGAGAGAGAGAGAGAGATTGTGTGCGTGTGCTCAGTAAACTATATTTACTGCGAGTCAGTTGCAAAGATAAATTTTCAGTCAAAGATTCGCATTAGATATTCCTAACATCTTCATTTCTTTCTAAATTTCTGAGACGAAGCTTGTTGATTTTTATCATTAAAGGTTTTCCGACTATTGTCTTCATCTTTATTGTTATTTCCACAACATTCCCGAGTTCGACAAACACCTGAAAAGGCCGGAGGACATATCGACCGAAACGTTGTGGAAATAACGATAAAGATGAAGACAATAGTCCGAAAACCATTAATGATAAAAATCGTCATTTCTATAAATGTTTCAGGTCAAACACCTAAGGCCAGTTAATCTGAAAAATAACGACGAACATTATTACATTTACAACTTTCAGATATTACCAGGAAATACTGAATGACCCACGAGCTCAAACAAAGTAATCAAAACAACAAAAATTAGGATGTTTGTCAGAATAGATGTAACGATATAATTTCATCTCTCAGAATTCAACTCAGAGGAATAGTTTTTAAAGTTTATATCAACTTCCTTTTCCCTTGTAGCAGGTAGAAGGATTTTTTAAAATATTTTTCTTCCAAACGGAAATTCTTGATGTTAAATTACGACATGGAAAGAAGATTACATTAATAAGATATTACTTTCATAGGAATTCAGATAAGAACAAATCACAGATTTAAGGGAGAAAGGATTTCAAGTAAAATATAAAAAGATATTTTTATTTACGATTTATTCGAACTAGAATCCTCGTCTTTATCTATTATTATTTTTACTCCTTGAGAGTTTCTCACATCAGTGTTAGCTGATGGTCTTTCACTGGATTTTCAGTGACAACAAGTCTCCTCAAGTCTCCAGGACTCTTCTCTATCGTTTGGATTGTATCCACTCGTCCCCTTATTTCCAAGTCTTCCAGTCCCTGTGGGGACTGTACCTAGAGCACCAATTACAATTGGTATAACCGTCACTTTCATGTTCCACAGTTTTTTCGATTCCCAAACAAGGTCCAGGTACTTATCCTTCTTTTCACTTACTTTCAATTTTACTCTGTGGTTAGCCGGGACAGCAAAGTTCACAATTTTGTAAGTTCTCTTTTTTTGTTGTTGATTACTATAAGGTCTGGTCGTCTGGCCGAGATTATTATTATTATTATTATTTACTCATTAGGGCTTTTCACATCAACGTCAGCTGATGGTCTTTCACTGGAGATTGAGTGACAGCAATTTCCTCAAGTCTCCAGGATTCTTCTCAGTATTCTGGCCGTTTTCAATTATGCTGTTGTTTGGATGGTGTCCCCTTGGCCGCCAACTTCTAAATCCTCCAGGCCGTTTAATAATCCTTTAGTTACCGTGCCAAAAGCACCAATCACAATTGGTATAATTGACACCTTCATATTCCATAGTTTTTTCAATTCTCTAGCACGGTCGAGGTACTTATCTCTCTTTTCACATTCTTTCAGTTTTATTCCGTGGTCAGCTTGGACAGCAAAGTCCACAATTTTGCAGATTTTCTTTCTTTTTTGTTGTTGTTGATTATTATAAGGTCTGGTCTTCTGGCTGAGATTAGGGGATCTGTTTGTATGTCAAAGTCCCACAGGAGTTTGTGTGTGTCATTTTCTAGGACAGGTGCTAGGTTGTGGATATACTATTTGTTCTTATGGTCAAATCTAAATTTCTTGCACATTTCCCTGTGGATCACCTTGCCCACCCATTCGTGTCTAGTCTTATACTCCTTCTGTGCTAATTTGCTGCATTCGCTTATTATGTGATTGATGGTTTCATCTCTGTCACCGCATAGCCTGTCACCGCATAGCCTGCTATTTTGTTGCGTCTTATCTATCCTTGCCTTGATATGATTGGTTCTTATGGCGTTATTATTATTATTATTTGAGAGTTCTTCATACCAATGTTAGCTGATGGTTTTCAAATTGTTAATTGATTGATACTAAGTCTCCTCAAGTCCCCAGGACTCTTCTCAGTATTCTGGCTGATCTCAATAATTTTGTACTTTTGGTGATATTCATTCTTCCTCTTATTTCCAAATCGTCGAGTCCCTGTAACAATCTTTTGATGAGTCTACCGAGTGCGCTGATTACGATTGGCATCACCTTCACTTTCTTGTTCCATAGTTTTTCAGTTCTCTAATTAGGTCCAGATATTTATCTCCTTTACGCTTTCCTTCATTTTTACCTGTGGTCAGCCGGAACAGCCAAGTTCACTATTCGGTACTTTTTTTTTATTTGATTATGTCTTGGTCTTGTCATCTGACTGAGATTAAGTCATCTGTTTGTATCTCAAAATCTCACGAAATTTTGTGCGCCTCGTTCTCCTAAACAGATTCCGGGGTGTGCATATACCATTTGTTCGCATGGTCAAACTTAAACTTCTTGCACAAATCCCAGTGGATCACCTTGCCCACCAAGCCATGTCTAGTCTTATACTCTCTTTGTGCTAATTTACTGCATTCATTTATTATGTGAGCGATTGTTTTGTCTTTGTCGCCACATAATCTACAGTTGCTATTTTTTGTATCTTGTATATTATTTACTCCTTTAGAGTTTTTCACATCAGTGTTAGCTGATGGTTTTTCACTTGAGTTTGAGTGACAGCAAGTCTCCTTAAATCTCCAGAAATCGTCTCAGGATTCTGGACGTTCTCAGCAATGCTTTCATTTGGATAGCCTTTAACCGTTCGCCAACTTCCAAGTCCTCCAGGCCTTTTAATAATCATTTAGTTATTGTGCCAAAAGCACCAATCACAATTGACACAATCGTTACTTTCATGTTCCACAGTTTTTTCAATTCTCTAGCAAGGTCGATGTACTTATCCTTCTTTTCACATTCCTTCAAATTTATTCTGTGGTCCGGGACAGCTAAGTCGACAATTTTGCAAATTCTCTTTTTTTTTTTTTTTTTTTGTTGATTATTATAAGGTCTGGTCTTCTGGCCGAGATTAGGTGATCCGTGTGTATGTCTATTATTATTATTATTATTATTATTATTATTATTATTATTATATCACTCCTTGTGAGTCTTTCACATCAGTGTTAGCTGGTGGTCTTTCTCAGAAGTAAATGACAACAAGTCTTCTTAAGTCTCCAGAATTCTTCTCAGTAATATGGCTGACTCAAAAATGTTATGATTTGGATGGTCTCTGCTCGTCGTCCGATTACCAAACCCTAGTACCAAATTACAATGGGTATTTCCGTCAATTCTATCGTTTATAGCTGTTTTATTTTTCTAGCAAGGTTTAAGTACTTGTTCCTCTTTTTATTTTCTTTGATTTTCACTCCAGAGACAGCAAAGTATACAATTCTGCTGGTTCTCTTTCTTTTTTTTTTTTTTCATTTCTTATCACTAGTTAATTAATTTACCTATCACTTGGTCTAGTCTTCTCGAAAGGGATATTGTCATCTATATGTATCTCAAAATTCCAGTGAATTTTATGCCTCTCATTCTGTAGGAGGGATTTTGGTTTGTGCACATATCATTTGGTTGTATAGTCAAATTTCACTTTCTTGCACAATTCTCAATAGTATTCCTTCCCCACCCACTCATGTATAGTGTCATATTCTTTTTTTTTTTAGCTAGTTTGCTACACTCGCTTAACTTCTTATTACTCGTTTCGTCTCTGTCACCCCGAAAACCTATTCTTGCGTCCTCTCAATTTTTGCTTTCACCTAGCGTTAATTTGTGTTACTGCTAGAAGAGATTCAGTTTAACTCTTAGAGTGTCCATTTCTTAGCCATGTCTAAGTCTTCTTGTGTGATTGTCGCTTGAAATATCCACACACTTGTTTTTCTTACTTTTTCTCTTTCCTCATTATTGTTCTGTTATAATTATTATTGTTGTTGTTGTTGCTGTAATATTTCTTTCAAGTTTTTCTCCCAGTTCTAACAAATAGTTTCTCTCTAAAATCTAAGTGACAGCAAGCCTTCTCACATCTCTTGGACTCACCTGAGTATCCTAACCGATCTCAGTAGTGCTTTTATCTGGAAGGTTTCAATTCTTTCTCTGATCTGTTGTTCATCTTGTCTCTTTCCCAGATTCTTGGAGACTGTTTTCAGGACTCCAACTCATTGGGATGAGGATCAGTTTCATTTTCCATAATTTCTTTCGCTCTCTGCCAAAATCCAGACATCTCCACACTAGACGGAACCTGTCTGAAACTGGTAGACAAATTCACCTTCCTAGGAAGCAGTGTCTCATCAACCGAAGAAAGACATCGATACACGGCTTACGAAGACATGGACAGCTATTGATAGGCTATCGATCATATGGAAATCAGACCTGACCGATAAAATGAAACGCAGTTTCGTCCAGGCAGCAGTCATATCGATACTTCTGTATGGATGCACTACATGGACACTAACTAGACGGTTGGAGAAGAAGCTAGACGGCAATTACACAAGAATGTTGAGAGAAATATTGAACAAGTCCTGCCGACAACACCCCACGAGACACCAACTATACGGCCACTTGCCTCCCATCACGAAAACTATACAAGTTAGACGAACCAGACACGCAGGGCCCTGCTGGAGAAGCAAGGACGAGCTCATAAGTGATGTAGTCCTATAGACCCCCACATATGACCGGGCAAAAGCAGGAAGACCAGCTCGAACATACATACAGCAGCTGTGAGAGGATACGGGATGTAGCCCTGAAGACCTGCCGGAGCTGATGAATGATAGGGAGAAGTGGTGAGAGAGGGGCACGACATGATGATGATGATGATTTCCTATTAATGTTACTCTGTAGAAAATGGGAAATGATGCACCACCGACTTCCGTTAACACAAAAAATGGTAAGAGAAATCATCAGCAACAATTTTTTTGGTAGAAAAAATATAGAGAGAACGAGGAAAAATATCTAAAACCACCGGTCACATCTATTTGTAAAAGAAATAAATTATTATCAGATTGAATAATTAATTGATTTCAATGCAATGTCAGCCCATCAACCAAGAGGTTGGGAAATTACGATCATTTACATTTATCACTGCTTCTCAACAGACAGGACTTGACACAAGGCCAATGACACGAAGTCGGCTTATAAAGGGGATTAAGGGAGAAGGAGATCGGGCTCGAGCCTTCCTCGTGCCCTATCTGATTATGCTGGTCATCGGCTCACTTTCTGAAATATAAGCCTGATCAGCCTGCAGCTAGACATGGACCCACTCGATATATTAAGTGAGTCTGGCATGGATGCCTGACTCTAGCCCGAAGCGGTCTGAGGAGTCCAGTACTATGCAATATCAATGCTGCCCACCTACCCATGAAGCTGAGGGCCTTTTGGCTTCGAGTCCGCCATTACTCATTCATATTTCCACCAGACGGCCCAGCTAAAAAGCCAGATTAATATTAATAATTTTCGGTTGTTGTTTTTTTTTTGGCACACAGTTCTATCAAATACAAATAATCTTTAAATAGGTCTAATTGACCTATAGATGGGGCCCTAACAGGTACTACCATCCAAATGCGAATAGTCTTGTGAATAATTGCAATAAAGGCGTACTTCACACTTCATACTCCACAGATCCCCAGAACTGGAGCCTCACTATCACACGCAGTTTTGTGTACTAAACAGGAAAATCTTTTTGGAGACAGTTTGTATCCCTCTGCAGGCGATACTATTATAAGCCCCACTTGCAGTGCTAAAAGGATAATTCGAAGAGTAAGAAACCGGAACCTCAAAATTTTAAACATATTTACCCAACCCTTCCTCACGTAGAGGATGCGAAACAATGTTAAGTTTCAAGCGGAGTTTTATAGGTCTGAATTCAGAATTTTTTTCTTCTTGACCAGTTACCATAGAGCACAGTCTACCCTACTATTTACCCATAGCTGGAGGGAGAATAATTTAATTCATACCTTTCTAAATGATATTAGCGCTATGTGAAATGCAAACAGCCTCGCGTAGAATTTGAACTCGGGTCGTCCTGTCCATTTCCCAGAACGGTTACTGTTACACCACGAACACCAAAAATCCAATATATAGTAAAGGAAAGATTACCAAGACGATCTAGGTGTCCACCAACGTCACTTAATCTATTTGCAGACAGACGACTTTTTGTTGTCTATTTCAGGAAGTGGTTGAATATATTAGCTCGTCTATTTATTATTCGTAAAAATCCGGCAAACACAAACTAAAACATCCGTAGTAAGATGAATCAAGATAATAAATGGTTTTAATGACATTTTGAAATTTCAGAAGACAAAGCTTACAAAACAACTTAATTGAGACGTTACAAGAGCAAATAAGAATGTTAAGTTAGTATTATACGTATATTCTGAACGACGTCAAAGATGTGAAAAATGATCAACGCATCGGCAGTCTACACTGGTTGCGTATCGTCACCAGTATCCTTACAACCCTTTTCAGTAGGACTGATCTAGATAGCTTCAAAAGAAGATTGGTTTCATGTTTTTAGAGAGAAAGAAAGAAAGAAAGAAAGAAAGAGAGAGAGAGAAAGAGAGAGAGAGAGCGCAATTGCAATGTATCTTCGTTCTACCATCATACTGATAACATCTTTTTTGCGTTTTGGCTTTCTAGGTGTTATTCTGCTACTTAGAAAGTCTTTTATTCGAGACATAATATGGCATTGCTACTTTACAAGATTAAGTAACGCTTAGCAAAGGCATTTAGACTTATGTATAGGCGTAAATACTGGAGAATGTGAGTAGGTGTGAATATACGTATATATATATATATATATATATATATGAATATTGCTTAGTCGGCTGAGGTTGTAGAATACACCGACTACACCTCTGCAGAGGGGTAAAACCCCCACCCCAATGAGTGTCCTGGATATGACACTAAACAATGTGATGATGAAGTTCCAGTGATGCTGGGACTTTGGGGAATGCGGAGCACCCCATAATTGCCATTGCTCCCAGGTCCACTCTGGCCTGGCGTGGGAGCACCTGATTTGGCCTTATCTGTGTGTTAAATAGAACTAACGGCATACTTATGCTAAACTGAATTGTTTCACTAAACTGAATAGTTTGAAATAGAAAGGTTTTTGACAATTAAACCGTACTTGCAATTAAACTGTGTGCTTATTCTAAACTGAATTATTTGAAATGGAACTGTTTTTTTACATTGAAACTGTACTTAACTAAACTGAATTGTTTAATATAGAAATGTTTTGACATTTAACTGTGTAGACAAAATCTGTACTCATAGGAAACTGAATTAGCTGAATTAGCTGAATTAGAACTGCTTGACTAAACTGAATAGCTTGAAATAGAAATTTTTTTTCACAGTTAAACTGTACTTACATTTAAACTGTGAACTTATCCTAAACTGAATTGTTTGAAATAGAACTAATTTCATAAAAATCGATTTGGCGTTAAATAAACAACAAAGGTTGATATGCCATAAAACCCTAACAACAACAACAACAAACAACATATGAATATACATATATGTATGGTTTTATGTGTGTGCGTCCTTGTATATTTGTGTGTGTGCGAGTTGGGCTGTTTTTTCCTATTTGATTCAAAACAGCATGCAGAATCCTTAGGTATTTCTCATTCAGGATTTTCTCTAAGCGATACGTTATAGTCTAGGTGGTGCAAACTTACAGTAGTACTATCACGGCTGCAGCACGTAAGAACTCCCGTTTTATTTTTCTGAAACATTAAATAAACTGTCAAAAGCAGTCCGTGCCGCTTCAATGCGTATATAGGCATCTCTTTCAGTTGATGAGATATTATTACATATTGACCCTTGACCGAGCCGTCAATCAGAGATGAACCTGTGTAAGTAAGCGGAAGAAGATCACGTGATCTAATCGGAAGTCAGTGGGTGTATTGAAATTATATATGCAGATGCCGTCGGCAGTTGAGTGAGTTGGAATCAGTGAGGGCCAAGTCAGAAGCCAGGTTGCAGTCACTGAGAGCACCCCACTGGGGTCTGTGACCCATATCATACTTATACTGAATTTTTTGAAGACCCGAAGAGGGTTGATACACCGTAAAATAAAACAACCAGCCAACCAACCATCACTCTCTCATTCTCTCTCTTTCTCTCTCTCTCTATATATATATATATACATATATACGTGGTGCCTTCAATAGGTATCCAGACTTTTTTGTACAGGCATTTAAAATTGGCGTTCACTCTGGAAAATTCAGTATGTTATTGCTATACATCTTATGACCAATTTTTTTTATTTCTGGTTCAAATGAACAGCTAAAGCAGCAATTGTAATACACCCGACTAAAGCCTGATTTTCTCAGCTGGTCAATTTCAAAAATGCAATTTGGACATGAGGACACTTTAGAAGAACGATATGCAATAAAATTTTGTTTTAAACTTGGAAAAAAGGCCACAAAAACGTATGGAATGCTTCAGACTGCTTTTCGACCATCTTGCATGAATCAAGCATCAGTTTTTGAGTGGCATAAGAGATTCAAGGAAGGTACCGAGTCTGTGAGGGATGATGAGAGGTATGGGAGGAGTAAGGAAGTCAATACACCAGAGCTGATTGGCCAAAGTGTTAGGGTTAGGGTTAGTATGTTGAGGTTGTAAGGGAGTTCAGGAAGAGGCGAGCACTCTGAAAATCGACTCAGTGGCATTTCCACCCAGACAATGCACCAGTCCTCAACTCCATCCATTTGGTTATTCCCTATGCTAAGAGGCTGTCTTAATAAGACAGTTGAGGAGATGAAAGAGGCTGTGACAAAGGTCATTGACACACTCACACAAAAGGACTTCCACGGGACGTTCAAGAATTTGTTGGAACGATACAAGCAGGGCATTGCAGCCGGAGGAGATTACTTCGAAGGGGACAAGAGTTTCATGTTTTTACTAACAATAAAAGTTCCCATACGAAGAAAGTTTGGAAACTTATTTAATGATCCTCGTATATATATATATATATATATATAGGGTGACCATAAATGTATACACACATTGATCAGTGACTGTATTTTAAAAAAACGAGAATGATCTAATTACATGCCATATGGATGAATCGTTGTGAGTTTACGTGTTGTTCAACTGTTACATACGGGTTCTGAGGTGCCCAGTGGTCGTAATTGTTGCATTTAATTGAGTCATTTAACTTTATAGCATGAATCTTGCAACAATCAATGACTTTATAGCACCAAATGAAATAGAATGCATCCAAAGACCAGTCGAAACGATTTGAGAAGTTTGCAATTCCATCTGCAGGGCCTTTAGCAGAATAGTCATCAGTTTTAACACCCGTGATACTCTGTAACGTTTGCAATTCTTTCTGTTCTCGTTATCAGAAGTGTCTGGATACAGGACGATCATCAGTTCGAACACCTTTGCTACCTAAGAATTTCCTGTACTTGTCTTCTTTAACTTGCATTATAAAACTTAAATATTTCAGAATAAATCTTTTATTAATAATGAATCAACATCTGTTTACATTTCCTGGGACACCGTATATATATATATATATATATATGTGTGTGTGTGTGTGTGTGTGTGGTCTCGAGTTCAAATCCGAGGCGTGGCTGTTTGCTAATCATGGGAAATGTACAAATTCAACTATTCTTCCTCCAACTATACGTAAATAAGAGGTCATCTTATGATGTTTAGCGTTCGTATGTTAACTGATCTAGGAGAAGGAAAGCTCTTAACTCCAAGCTGTTAAACTCCGCTTAAAATCAACTTTGCTTCACGTCCTGCTCACGGAGTGGGTAAGCTAAATTCATATATATATATATATATACACAGGTTGGAACGATAAAATTGTCGTCCTAAGGAAAACAATACAACAGCTTTATTTTTAAACTTTTATTGAAAAAAATCAATTCAGCTAACTTGATTATGTTGAAGAGCTGACATCTATTTAATGTAGCCGCCTTCAGCCTCAATCACCGCCTCGATACGGATCCGCATGCCTTTTCCACAAGCGCTGGCGGGAGCCCGGCGAATACTCGGCGGATAGCGGCGAACAGGCTGTTGTGGGAGGTCATGTTAGTGATGTTCTCGACGAATGACCAAACGAAGTAGTCCAGCGGGTTCAGGTCGGGGGAGGAGGGGGGCCAGTGAGAGAAGGGTACAAAGTCGTATCACTCCTTCTGAAGCCAGGCCTGGGTCTCTTTTGACTTGTGGGCCAGCGCCTAGTCCTGCTGCCACACCCAGGGTCTGCCACCGGCCACCTGATTACACCAGGAAACTTTGTTTTCATCAACCTGGGCACGTCACTGTTATTCGTGGCAATCCAGATTTTCATTTTGAGGTGGCAATGGTCCTGTTGTCATAACTTGGATCGGTAGAGAGCATGAGTTGTACAGCGGCGCATCTCCGATCTTGTTCGTTGAACATTGTGTCACTTTCAGACATGATAGAATGCTCCTATCGCTCTTGGGATTTGTACACAACTGTCCAACTAGTAGATGGTCTGCAACAAAAAAAGAAACGGAAATGGAATCATGTCTGAAAAAATTATCGTTTCAACCCTATATATATATATATACGAGAAATCATTAAATAATTTTTCAGACTTTTTTCGTATGGGCACTTTTATTGACAGTACACACATGAAACTCTAGTCCCCTTCGAAATAATCTCCTCCGGCTGCAATGCACTTGTTGTACCGTTCCAACAACTTCTGCAAGGCCCCATGGAAGTCCTCTTGTGTGAGCGCGTAAATGACCTTCGTCACAGCCTCTTTCATCTCCTCAACTGTCTTATAAAGACAGTCTCTTATCTTAGGGAATAACCAAAAGTCACAGGTAGCAATATCCGGACTACTGGGAGGCTGAGGAATTGTCTTGATGCCCATCTTGTTCAAATAGTCTTTGACAAGGATGGAGTTATGAACTGGTGCATTGTCCTGGTGGAAATGCCACTGAGCCGATTTGAAGAGTGCTGGCGTCTTCCCTAGGAATCTCTTCCTGAACTCCCTTAAAACCTCAACATAGTAACCCTAACACTGACTCTTTGGCCAATCAACTCTGATGTATTGACTTCCTTACTCCTCCCACACCACTCATCATCCCTCACAGACTCGGTACCTTCCTTGAATCTCTTATGCCACTCAAAAACTGATGCTCGATTCATGTAAAAGGCTCCAAAAACAGTCTGAAGCATCCCATACGTTTCTGTGGCATTTTCCCAAGTTTAAAACACAATTTTATTGTGTATCGTTCTTCCTCACGTCCAGATTGCACTTTTGAAATTCACTAGCTGTGACAATCAGGCTTTAGTGTGGTGTATTCCAATAGCTACTGTAGCTGTTCATTTAAACATGAAATCAAAAAAATTGGTCAGTCATCTCATAAGATATATAGCAATAACATGCTCCATTTCCAAGAGTCTACAACAATTTTGAATGCCTGTACAAAAAAAGTCTGAACACCTTTTGAAGGCACTACATATATATATATATATATATATATATAGCGACCCGAGTGATTTGAACACGGATCTCTAGCCAACACAACCAAGTATTGTAAAGAAAAGTGCCACTGGAGTTCACATGACTCGAAATGATGAAAATATAAATAAGTCAGTGAGTGGGGGGGTTAATTAATTACTAAACATTCATCGTTGTTATATCAACATTTGTTTCATCAATTTTAAAGTCATGACAAAGGTTCATCAAAACAGAAACATTTTAATGTTGACTTTCCTTTTAATAAATTCATCACTTTTGGATTACCTTTTTTTTCTATTTTTCACCATACTGCCAGATTCCTTTCCATTATTTACTTATATATATATATATATATATATATAATCAGTAAAGTGTTCGCCAATGGTCCGGGAGACCGGGGTTCAATCCGAGGTCGATTCATACCGAAGACTCAAAAAATGGTACTTGATGCCTCCTTGCTTAACATTCAGCATTATAAGGTACGGATCAAGGGTAAAGTGGATCAGTAGCGCCCTCCCCAACATTTTGGTGTAGTAGCTATCGAAAAGGGAGCCTTCGGGTCACCCTTGACTAGGGTCGCCAACTTTACTTACTTATATATATATATTTTTCTTTTTGATATATCAGTGTCGTTATAAAAGTTTTAAGTGTCACCCAGATTTTGGCTTTGTCGTATATCTCCCACCTTCTTATTTTTCTAAACTGCACAGAAATTAAGACAGAAATCGGAATTCAATTTTTCTACTTTTATTCGAATTGTTGGCATGTTTCCATAACAAAAATGTTCAGCTTGGGTTCTTATTTCTGTGTGAGGTTTAGATTTTCTTTGCCTATATTCGCGTATTATATATATATATATATATATAAAATTAATTAGGCGAGGCTTCCTGACGATCCGTTAAGGTGAAACTTTAGTAGAAGACTTTCGACTAGCGATTTAAATTAATTTTATAATTGGCTCCATTGTTTAATGTTGAGCACTTTAGTAATTATAGCATTGCAGTATTCGCGGAGGGTTTTTTGGTTTTCTTTTGGCCACTGACTTTGTACCCCTTGATTTTTTTCAAGGACTAGGACGAGGTGGTCTTTTCTTTCTTTTTCACCCCAAAAAACTTTTTTCTTTTTCCTCTGGACCGGGATTCGAGATATTTTTTTCTCTTGTTCCTGGCCAGGGGTTTTTTGTTTTTTTCTGGTACCGTGAATACTGGTAGATAATTGATTAGTAAATATATATATATATATATATATATATATATATATATATATATATATATATATATATATTTTAAGTTTAAATCTTAGTCAATAAAAAACCTGTAAGTTAGGTCTAAATATAAATTTTTATATAATATATATATATACACACACACAGAGACTCTCATGTACGTATATATATATATACATATATATATATATATGCGCAGCTTAGATTATATTTGTGACATATATAGTTCAATCTCCTTCTCCATCAATAAATATGAAATAAACTTCTGCACGCGGATATATTTAAATCTACTTATACAAGTTATATAAAGAGATACATTTTATCCTTGTATTTTCGACATATATATATATATATATATATATATGTGTGTGTGTGTGTGTGTGTGTGTGTGTGTGTGTGTGTGTTCGCGCGGGGTGGGTGGCCATATATTGACTGTCATTGGCAGTAACCTCTCAGAATTGTCTCTTCGAAGCAGATGTTCTTTCCGTACTGCAGCTTCTCTGTGTGAATGAATGCTTATTGATAGGCAGAATCCTAATCTATGATTGTAATTGATCTTTGCCGACAGAAAATTGGCGTGTCTACTGACTAGGATGGCTTATTATTTCCACTTCTATTTACTAAGCATAAAATAAAAAAAAAAACTGAGACTTCTACGAGACCACCAGACTGTACTGGTGAAAACACGAGGTTAACAAATGATTCTGTAAAAGAAAAAAAAAAAAGCGCAAAGATACGTAAGGGCTGAATGAAAAGAATGTGCGGAGGCAGCGGTTTGATTCTGTGTGTTTTTGCGGATCAACATTTCTGTACGTGTATGTGTGTTCAGTGGGGATTGTACGTACTCATCTGTGAACGTGCTTTTGTGATGGGGTTTGTTTGTCAGAATGTTTAGGTGTACGTGGTAAAAAGAGAGTACGAGATTTGTGCGATGATCTTTTTAGGTGTACTTTATAATGAATTACTTTAGATTAGATTAGATTAGATTAGATTAGATTAGATAGATAGATAGATAGATAGATAGATAGATTCTTTCATTTATTGTTCGTTATGAACTGATGGAGGTTGATAATGATCGAAAGACAAACAGAGAGAGAGAGAGAGAGATTTAGTGGAAAGTATTTGATTAAATACATTTGCATTTTCTCTTTTTATTCATATTGTTTGGAATTGGCAAAACTTTGCAGAGTTCTTTTGGTTATAGAAATAATTTTAAAACTAAAATTGAGTGCAAAAAAATGAGAAAATACACAAATTTGGAGATGTATAAAATACAATCACTTTTTTGTTTCTCTTAAAAATATAGCAGAATCATATTTTCAATCAACTTTACTAACAGAAAACCTACAAGTTAAATGCACGCATCCACGCATTATATATAATATATATACGTGTGTGTGTGTGTGTGTGTGTGTGCGTGTGTGCGTGCGTGTCCAGTTCGTGCATATCGTAATGTAAACGATTCTAGTAATATAAATTCGTCATGTAAATGATCTTACTTTTTCCTTTCATTGCCTTGATTAAACCAAACATTGGCTTAAAGTTATTTGCGTCGTATTAAAAACAAACATCATGCAATATAAAGTGTCGCCCACACGGAATAGATTAAGATTTTCTCATTGGATACACGAGTGAATGCTGAACTTGGAACAAAAAATGACAAAGATTTGGTTTAGGCTATTTAAAAAAAAATGGAAAGATGTTTTTCAACCTCGGAACAAATATAAAAGCAACCTGCTTCTTTTACGATTAAATGCAAACAAATGATATTTTGATAACATTTTTTTATTTTTGGTGGGGGTTGTCTAATTCGAGCATAGAGTTTTCTCGAATAATGTTTTTAACTATGGCAAAGATTATGGGTTTAAAGATGAATTATGTGTGACGATCTCCAATAGACTCCTACACTTGGACACACCAAGAGGCAGAGTTGAATGATGATGATGATGATCCGTTGGATATTTTTTAGGAGTAAATAAGCTAATAACAGATAACATGAAAATACATCTAATTTAATAGCAGAACATAATTTCGTCATAAAATATCGCTAAAACAGAACATATTTGTTGTGTTCTGGTTAGTGAACACTAGTTGTAGTAATAATAAGACAAACCACGATATGTGAGGAAAATAGTTACATTTACAGGAAAGATTATTTACAAGAGAGAGACTGTTAGTAATAAGAACATAGGATTAGCGATAGAGTAATAATATACTTCAACAATAAGAACGGCTCTTCTGGTTTGACTCGTAGGCTTATTCCCAGACTGATCTCCGCTACTGCCATATATGGAACAGCTCATTATGCTGAAAAGGTCGGTGATACCCAACAATATTAAATCGTTTAAATTAATGGTGTATTTGTTGGTATAATCTTGTATTCTACTAGTAGGATGTATGAAAACTCACACTATGATGAAGTAAATGTTTTATTACCATGATAATAAAATTTCACTGTTTATATATATATATATATATAGGTAGAATTCCGTCTAATGACTCTGCCGTGATGAAGGCAACCCTTTTTGAAGATGTTAATTCTAAAATCAAAACTTGAGATGGATGCTACAGGAGCAGATTTACAGATATCCTATGAAAGAATAAGTCTAAGATAAGTTACGTTATGTTGACCTCGAGAGTTGCATAAGTGTCGCACGAGCGTATGTCACAATAATCCAATGACGTTCAGATGTCTCACTGCCTCTCCACTTTACCTAACTAGTATATTTTTCACAAAAGAAATTAGTTATTAATAAGGAAGTTTAAGTAGTAATCGTGGTGGTAATGATTATTTTATACCTGTAAATAAGTGTCAGTCATCCTATTTTATATATATATATATATATATATATACTAAAGTCAAATTTATTTTGCCACCCTCAAAAATTTTTATTTCTTGTCCTAAAAGTGTTATTTTTAATGAAACAAATTATGCATCACTGGTTTTATTAATTATATTAAATACAAGTCTTCCTTAGCCACAAAAATACAAATTAAAACCAAAAAAAGAAAAAAAAACTTCTTATCTTTTCATTCATCAAAGTGCTCCCTGTTGCCGCTATCACTGCTTTGCAGATTCTCGACATTCTTGCCACCAAAGACTGGAGGTAGACTGAAGATAGTTCTATCCAGCTTGCCTAGAAGAGTTGCCAGAGTTGGGCCGCACTTGTGGCTTGTGGAGTTCTGATTTTTGTCCAAGTTATTCCCACACCAATTCAATGGGATTTAAGTGCGCTGAATGCGCCGGCCAAGACATCAGTTGAAGGATGTGCGATTCGTCTTTGCTTTTAATGTACCTCTGGAAGAGTTTACTAGTATGCTTTGGGTCATTATTTTGCACGAGTACAAATCCTTGAGCCACAAGACACTTCCAGAAGGGGAACGCATGATCCTGCAGTATGATGTGATAACAAGTCTGATTCAATTTGCTCTTCACCTGGTGCAACTCCCTGACTGTGCAATTGAAAAAATACCCCACACCATAACAGAGCCTTCTCACTACATTACGGTCCGTCTGATACAGCGGGTTGCGGCTCTTTCGACAACTCTTCGCCGCACGTCGATCCTCCTATCTGACTTGTAGATTTCGAATTTTTAGATTCGTCAGTTCAAAATACTTTATTCCAATACTTTATTGCCCAGTCTTTGTGCTTATTGCCCCACTGGAGTATTTTGCTTTCTCAGCAGAGGTTTATTGACACGAACTCTACTATTATATACTAGATTCACAGTGTCTTCTCCTCACATTTGATGCTGACACATTTTTTCACCACATTGATTCAATTGTTCAGTGATATTTTGAGCAGTCTTCTGTTACGCAAGATGTAGAATGATGAATTATCTTCTGCTTTTGCTGCATTTGGTCTACTAGCTCAATTTTTGGCCCTGTTTAGTACTGTTTCCTAACGGTCTAATCTATTGTAATTCATGTTCAGTTCTAAAGAAGAAAAAGGCTTCAAATCGATTTTTCAAAAGGTATTTGGTTATACTAAGTTCAAAGTTATTGAGGAAGACTTGTATCTAGAATAATGAATAAAAACATTTTGGTGCTTAAATTGTTTCATTAAAAATAATGCTTTTAGGATGAGGAATAAAATTTTTGAGGGTGGCAAAATTCATTGAACTGGTAATAATAATAATAATAATAATATATATATATATATATATATATATATATATATATATATATATATATATATATATATAAGTTAGACACCGAATCAACAGCGCTAAGTGAATGTCTGTTTTTTACCAAATGCAATCATTGTACTACGTCTCTTTATAATATGATTATTATTCATTTCTAATGATACCATATTGGATCTCTCTAACTAAAAATATAGACAAGTAGCAGTCCAAAAATAAGTACACTTCTTATTCTAATCTGGCAAAAATTATGGAATTATCGAATTTAAAATATGTTTACTTTGTTTTTGTTTTGTTTTGTTTTTTGTTTGTTCGGGGTTTTTTGTTGTTTTTTGCTTTGTTGTTTTTTTTCTTTTTTTTTTTCTTTTTTTTTATTTAGCAGTAAATAAACAAATAATAAATGGCAATAGATTTTTTAAACTGTTGAACATCGTAAAATAATCCTCAAACAAATTTGATTAAAACATCAAAATTAATCATATAGCTTGGAGGTTTAAGGAGACAAAACTAATTTGAAACCGACTCCACTCGGGTTTAGCGTTTACCAAATAAATGAAAAACACATTCGCCAGGTGCCCTTACAACAGACATATAAAAGTCAGTTGAATACCGTTTGATACCAGAAAATAATTTTCACGCAACCAATAGATATATCACGTTACTTGTGCATTTTTTTTCGATTCTATTATAACATCCAGCTACTTTAAAATCTTTTTTTAAAAATTCGAAGAAATTAATTTCCACAAAAACTTTTCTTCTTATATATATATATATATATGTGTGTGTGTGTGTGTGTGTGTATAACACATCTATTTTACTCTGTTCACTATCATTTGCAATAATTTACTTTTTTGAAAAAATGCTCCAGCAAATAAATTTCTTTTCTTGTTGTTTGCTGGGTGCCGGGGAGTGCTAAACATATTGCATGTAATAGATTTTCTTGCACCTTTATTGTTTTGCAGATGTTGCACAGCTGCTGAATAGATCGTGGCTATGTTGAGGGATAGGAGCTAGGGAGAGAATATCTACAAACATATTTTTCTCTCCTCCCTCTCTACCGTTCTCTTTCCGTTGGGGTTGGGTTATTATGCATTTGAGAGATATTCTTTAACATTTATTTGTCTCCTCCTTCATTCTGACCACATCAGACGATTGCAGCTTCCTCCCGCTATATAAAACTTCGAGTAATGTGGCTGCCGAGGTGGAGGTAGTTGACCTCGCTTATTTTAGGGTTTTACTTTGCACTGCAGGTCGGCATCGAGAACTTTTTCTTTTCTTTTTATACATGACATATGAAAAAAATGTTCACTCAAAAATTATAAATAAATATATATATATATATATATATATATATATATATATATATATATATATATATATATACAGAGTCTTCCAAAAAAAGGTATACCCAGTTCAGGAAAGGAAAAATTTGAGTAGAATACATTCTAAAGTATTTGTACTGATTTTTCTTCACAAAGGTGTACGTGCGTTTTCTCTCTCTCTCTCTCTCTATATATATATATATATATATATATATATATATATATATATATCATCATTTCGTGCCGCCAGCATGGATACCCATGATCCTCTTTCGCCACTTCTCCCAATCGTTCATCGCCTCTGGCAGGTCTTCAGGGCTACATCCTCGCATCACTGTGTGTATGCGTGTGTGTGTTTGTATGTGTGTTTGTATATGTGTGTGTGTTTGAGTATGTGAGTATATATATATATATATATATGTATATTTCCAATGAAAATACATATTATTTATTGTTATTAAACGTGACGGTATTGTAACTAAAAAGATGAATATATTACAATACAAAAATAAGTACTTTCCTTTTATTATCCCAGCCAATGTTTTCAGAGGCTTAACGAATGTAGATTAATTTCGTTTCTGTTTTCTTAACATTCAGGTTCATAAATAACTCTTTAAAAAAAACTTTAAAATAATTATCTGTTTTTTTTTTTTAATTATTGTATCAAAACGCCTTTGAAATGATTTGCATGTCTTGAAAATAAATTCTACAGAGATTTTATACCATTCCTCCTCAATAGAAATGCTAAAAGAACCAATATTTGAAGTGAAAGTTGCATTTATTTTGTTTTCTAAAACGCCCCATATATTGTACTCAAAGGGGTTAAGATCTGCGCTTATATCTTGTTTAATAGCTGTCTTCACAGTTACTCGTGGACTTTCAATTCATTTGCGGGCTTTCTTGTGACGAGAGCAGTTAAAAAAGCCTTCTTTTCGTTTTGGTTCAATCCTCCACTCCCGCTTTTCATGAAAACCTTTTTTCCATGAATAATTTTTTCTTAGCTTTGTATACGGTAGACAAAGAAACTTTGGCTTGATTTTGGCCTTGAGCAATAGATAGATTCCTGCCGTTTCTTTCCTTGCTCATTCATATTGGGCTGAATTTTGATTTTAAAAAGGTACTTGAATAATATAGGTAATCATGAAAATGTAGATTTTTCGCGTTTTTTTTTTTCTCAAAAATTAGACTAATCAATCAGACTAAAAAAGGCTTAAAAAGTATTCCATATTTTGCTTCCGCAGCCTGTGGTACCTTCATTTTCGAAAAAAAGTGTCCTTGGAAAAGGAATGAACCACATTATTAAATAGATTCACTATTTTTCTTTTATAAAGTTAGTTTCGGCATTAAATAACCCACAATGGTTGATATGCCGTTAAAGAAAAAACAATTCAATGTTGAAAAAACAGTGTGAATATGCTCTGAGGGTATCAATTTCATAATTTCTGTCTAAAGAATTAAATTTTTCATTAGCATTTTCTTTCTTTTTTCATCTTTGTTTTTTTTTTATTATTTCATTTTATTTCGACTCTATTCGTAAGTCACTTGCGGGCTGAGCAGTTATGTTTAACCTGCCGTCTCCAAATTAAAAGGATATCAGTGTTACATAGGTAGATACACGAATATGGCAATGTGCGAAATGGACATCGAATGTTGGTAACACATATACATAATGTTCAAATAGGAAACTCAAAACATAGGAATCTCGAAATTCGAAAACACGTAACGACTTCTTTGTTCAGGTACGAAACCTTTTTATTACTTTTGAGTTAAAGGTTTTGACATAAGGAGAGAGACACAATCTTTTTATGATGTCTTATTCATCTGGCCCTTATCTCGTGCGGCACCCACGGCGCGCAAATTCGTCTCGACTAAGCGAGCCCGAAAAGTCGAACTTCCTCGTTCAGCGTTTAGTTTTCAACTCTCTTAAATTTCTTCGAAATCCCCCAAATCCTCCAAGCGCTTCCGGTGCGTGACGTCACCCGCACTTTGTCACTCGTTTCATCATCTCAGGCTATTGTGACATCTCTGAGTGACATGTCCGCTCTGTGCGCCCGCGCGGGTTACCACATGCATCAAGGTTGCACCTAACTAACCCATGTGCTGAGCCGAAAGGTTCTCAGCCTAACTAAACCCAAAGGTATGAACCGAAATCCCTCGGCTATTATATTTCATCAGTTCGAATCTTAATGAAAACCTCCGTGGAATTTCTTGCTGATACTGATTTATTAAATAGCTCTTCAGGTTACGTACTATTCGGCTTCTTATTTCTTTTTTTCGGGCATCTTGTCCCTCATTGTCTATGTTCTTTCTCACTCTGATCTTTCGCTGTGACCCTTTATCTGTATCATCATGTCGTCTGTCATTTTGTGTCATCCTGTTTGTGTCCTTAACCGTCGTCATTTTCCGTATTCTTCTCTGCTGCGATGATGATTAACAACTCGACCGCCTTTTTTTATATGTACATAATTTATTTTTTACAATGATAACGCCTTACTGTTATCATCTGTTGCAACTTACGGGGAATTAAAGAGTAGAGATGGAACATTCAACAGCTCCAATCGAGCATTTCATACTTACTGATATTTCAGTCTAACTTCAGGGATCATCTGATTACTCACATTCAATGAAAACCAAGCTTTTATTTGATCTCGGGGTCACTGCACATCACTCAAATTTAACGCTTTTTTTCCATTGTTATTTTAGACTAACATACAATTAATGCAAAAAAATAGATTACGTTAATCTATAATGTAGCGGATTGATTAGCTGCAAAATAAACATTTAATAGTTACTGCAGATTTAAAATTAAATAATATTAGTCAAAATTTATAATAACAGAAAATTCTAAGAATTAACTTTTTTTTAAATTTATTGCGGACTTTTTGTCCTCATCTTGGCAGTTTTTGTGTTGTTTCTTCTTCACTGCGTTTCGGCCAAATTTCACCTCTAGTGATTAACCGCGACCTCGGATAGGAATGCTGACTCTTGTAACCGTATCCCCAGTAATTACTGCCTTCCATAGTTGTTTTTTGACCAAGTAAACCTCTGGCCGGCTTGGGTAGGAATTGAAACCGCTATCCTCTGACAATGCTCACCTTGAACCGTAGAGACTCGACGCCTCGATCCGCTGCGCTACGGGCCCCGAAGATGAAGACAAAAACGTCCGCAATAAATAAGAAAAAATTAATTCTCAGATTAAGAAGCCTCATCTCAAAATGATTCCAATTAAAGACAATCACAAATTTCTAACAATTCTTTATGCGAAAATGATTAAAATATGCTCTGAAGGTACTGAATTAATATCCTTACGGATGGACTGTTTCACGAATATGAGGTCTTATTTGCTGGAGCTTACCAAACTAGAGGGATAAAAAGGCCTACTTATTTAATAATATTGGTGGTATCAGAAATGTTTAAAATAACATGTGACGGTTTAAGAAGCAACGACTAAAAAGATGGCGTCGAACGTGCTTTAATTTAGATGTAAGACTCTTCGTAACTCACTGTGTTTAGCAGCTGGTGCATTTAAATTAGATTCTTCAGTGCAAAGGGTCGAACAAATCTCCACGATTGATTACCTTAAGAATTTCCAGTCTGAGTTCTTCCTTGGTTTTATTGTGAGTTGAAATAATATTTAGAAATTAAACATAACAGAAAATAGAGCTTCAAATTCATAATTATTACAATTGATAATGCTTCACTGAAATAAAAGGTTAACCAAAACAATGGTATGAATGTTGGATACTGACGTCTCTTCTTTGGACGCTGGAGATGATCCATTCAAGTCCCATGCTGTATTTACTTAATAGTTGATCTCCTTTCTTTCGTAGTGACTTTAATCTGTTTCATTGTTAGGAATTAACACGGAAACACTTTTGTGTGAATAATTTATTTATTTCTAGCTACGACATCTTTTCTCTTATGTATAACCTGATACATTCACGGAGTTTCTCTTTGAAAATAAGTGGAAAAAATATCCTCACAGCATTTTCCACACATGCATACATCTCACCTGCTAATGATCGACTGATTATATTCCGAACTCCCCTTCTAAATTTTAGGACTTCTAAGTCACATGATCTAGATTATCCAATCACCACCAAGTAGATCTCGGAGTCATATCTTGTCACTCATACCCAGATGACCTGCTGTCTCTGAGAACGATTTCTGGTTGTTCTGGTTTGGTTTATGGCATATCAACCATTGTTGGTTATTTAATGCCAAATCCTCTTTATACATATATATTAAATATATGTGATTTGTTTTGGTTGGGTTTTATGGCATATCAACCATTGTAGTTCATTCGCAGATCAAGAACTACTGTGTAGTTACCGCTCGGTAACTCATATTTCTGGCCTTGAGTCAAACTTAATAAATGACTATATTATAATTACAACTTGAACAATCCGGGCGAAAGTTAACCAAATTATTATATCATAAGATTGTAATATAACAGTTAGCATCTGAGGAAATAGACTCAGCGAGCCAAGTTCAAATCCTAGACGAAGTCCTTTGCATATCACATTTGCCCAACTGCTCTTTTATTTCCCTAGAAGAAAAAACCGGGAATTCAAAGCAAGGGAACGTGAGACTAGCAACTCAACCCTATAAAAGCCAACTTTCAACGAAACTGAAGCCGTATCCCTGTGAGGTGTGACAGCAGTCCTAACCTCCACAAGGGGGCAGCACACACACACACACACACATACACGCACACACACACACACATATATATATATATATATATATATATATATATATATATATATATGTATAGGGTGTGGAAGCAAAATATGTAATAATTTTTTTTAATTATTTTTAGGCTGATTAGTCCAATTTTTTTTTCAATGCGATAAATCTAAAATTTCATGATTAGCTCTATAATTCTAGCACTTTTTTTTTTTTTTTTTCAAATAAAAAATTCAGCCCAATATGAATGAGCAAGAAAAGAAACAACAAAGAATCTAAGATTTGCTTAACGCCGAAATTAAGCTAACGTCTCTTTTTCTACCGTATAGAAAGCAAAGAAAAAAATTTACATAAAAAGAGCCTCTTTTAAGGAAAAAGGGGAAGTGGGTGATTGAACAAAAACCGAAAAGAAGACTTTTTAATTGCCCCCGCTACGGCAATTATGAAGGACCCCACAACGTCAATAAGAAATCACACAACCGAAAATGAAAGTCCACGAGGACAGCACTTAAACAAGATTTAAGCCCAGAACTTAATCCTTTTAATTACGGTAAATGGGGCGTTTTAGAAAACAAAACAAATGCAACTTCCCATCCAAATATTGGCTGGCTAAAGTCTGCTATTGAGGAGCAATATATTAAAATGTCTTAAGAATTTATTTTGGAAGCATGCTAAACATTTCGAAGCCGTGTTGATACAATACTGGAAAAAATGGTGGCCATGTTGAGTAAATTTACTGTTTTGTGTCTATCTTCTTTATTTGTTTATTCTTTTTTTTTTTGATAGTAATTAATATTGTTTTATAATAGAGTCGTTCATTATTAAACTAGAATTTTCCTTCCGCATCCTGTATTCAAGGCTTATTCAATAAATCGGAGAAACATTTTTAAAAAAAGCAAAATTTTTTTTTTCAGAATCTTTTTTCTATAAATGTAAGTTCTTTTTTTTAATTTTGATCCGTTGATATTAACCTGACTGTTGCTACCACCCTATTTCAGAGGAGACCTGTTTTGAATCAAAGACTGTCTCTTTTGATCCGCTAACAAAGTAAACGGACATCTCCATGCGAATATTTAAAGGATATTCTTTGTGTGTCTTGCACTGTGAATGATTCCGGACCGGAACAGGAAGCTTTTATTAAATATCCATATTGCTGTACAGCCGGCTGAGATAGAAGTACGAAATTAACCCAGATCCAAGTGAGGTGATCTCATTCCCTTCTATTAAACATTCAACACAATTCCGAGTACAGACATAATTATCATTCCCCAAATTTTTCCGTATAATTTTCTTATCATTGTCTAAAATGTCAACCCAAACAATAAGTGCAGTAATTTCTTCCTGTTGGATATCTCGCTATCCCATGGTAATTAGTTTAATTCTTAGGAGAATTTCTGATGCAGTGAGTTCAATATTCACTGGAAACATCAAACTTGCACCTCTTTACCAAACTAACTAATCCTTTCATATATATATATATATATATATATATATATATATATATATATACTAATCTACTATCTACCAGCATTCACGGTTACCAAAAAAAAAAGAAAAAAAACCCCGCCAGGAACAAGAGATAAAAATATGTCGAATCACCGCCCGGGGGAAAAAAGAAAAAATATCACAGGTCAAAAAGAAAGAAAAGGCAAACCCCGTCACACCAGTTGAAAAAAATCAAGAGATATGCAGACAGTTGGTCAAAAGAAAAATAAAACCCACCGTAAACGCTTCAATGCTACAATTACAAGAGTGCTCAACACGAGTGGAGCCAATTACAAAATTAACTTAAATCGCGAGTCGGAATTCTCCTACTACATCAAGAAGTCTCACACTGGTGTGAGACTCCCTGATGATCCGTTAAGGTGAAACTTTAGTAGGAGAATTCCGACTCGCGATTTAAGTTAATCCTATATATATATATATATATATTAGCCTAATTACTATTGGATTGCAAAACTCTCAGCAATCAGATATTTATGTATATAAGCCAAGAGGACTATGTATAGAGTCCCCGGGGCATAAAGGCTAAAATGCTGGATTTTGGTCCCGAAAGGAGCGCGTTCAAACTCCAGTAACGCTATTTCTATTGTAGTTTTGAACCCTTTTTCCACCCTTTTATATGACTCAAAAAAGTATCACTGCTGTTTTTCTACAAGGATATCTTTGGCATTAAACAACTCACAAAAGTTTATATCCCATTAAACAAAGAAACCAAACCCAACAATATCTATATAGTTGTCGATCATGTTGTACTTCTGGTTTTTGGCAGAAAAAGTTGATAGAGACGAAATGAAAAGACGATGATAACTTCACACAAAAGGAAACAGTCAGACACGTGGTGACTGAAAAATACCTCTCACTGTATTAGTGTTTCAGCTTCCCTGTAGACTGGCCTTAAAACAGAAAAATTAGCACAGTAGTAGTGTTTTTATAAGAGGGAGAAAAATCATCTTGTTCCCTATCTAATGTGGATGTACTTCGAACTTTAAAGTTCGTACTTTTTTTTCTCCTTATCGACTCCTAACTAACGGTTGGACACTTTTCAAAGTCCCTAAATGTCATATGACCCTTTCTCGAACTTACCACGAAACTTTTTAAAGGAGACAATTCATTGTCGGTCAACAAATTCATTGAGGATGGGAAGGTTCTTTCATGTTTTATCAGGGGTAAAATAATATTACTTTACAAACAATATTTTCGCTCAGTCACCATGTTAACAGAAACTGAGAATCACTATCATGAAAACATTCGAAAAAAAAAACACACACATCGGGCGATATTGCAAAGATGAAGTTAACTTGATAAAAAATTTACAAACACTGACTCCAAATGAATTTAGCATAAAAAGGAATAATAAAACATCGCTTTAAATAGTATGGACATATTTGGAGCGACATCTTGAACAAAAAACAAAAAACAAGCTGTGTTATACATAATTTACAATACACCTCCCTCAGGTTTAATATATACCTCGTAAATGAAAGTTCCGTTGCCAAGTGTCCTGAGTACAGGTACATAAAAGTCAGTTGAAGATACTTGGATACCAGAAAATAATATTCAATCAATAAACGGATACTCTACGTCACCTATCGATTCTCTTATAGCATATCAGCTCCTACAAAAACATTTTTTAAACTTAGTGAAACAACCTTTTTTCCACTGAAAAGTTTTCCGCTGAAAAGTTGTTTTTTTTCTGCTGATAAGTATTAAAGAACAATCAAATGATAAATATCGCAAACAGATAACCATATTACAATTAGTCTTATCACTTTTGTTAATCTTTATATATATATATATATATATAAGATGAAATGCTGTCTTATTGGAATGCTATATTCATTCTGGTTGCTATCTTCACAACGTTTCAGCCACTGTTCATTTTTCAGGAAATTTTTTAGCTTCTTGATATTTGTATGCTAATTTTTATAAAAATTCTATGAAATTTTACAGATGAAAAAGTTTAAATGTAGTTCTTACTTCCCTAGTCAACCTATCCGCCATTTTAGCTGATTAATCATAACAGTCGCTGATTCCTTAACTCTGTGCATAATTAATACTCTTATATTACATTAGTTGTGTTTGTTATTCTGACCTTTGACTTCATCAAAAAAAGGAAGTTTTGAATAGCAGTATTTAATAACTATTTTCATATTCTGGATATGAAGATACTTATACATACTCCTATTTACCAACCCCTCTGCTCGGTCAGGATATGACACAAGGTCCATTTTTTTAAAGCCGAGTTTAACAGGTTTGAATTCAGAGTTTTCCTTCTAGACTAGTTGCCTCACCAAGGCTGAAGAAACCAGTCTGTCCTACTATTTACCCATAGCTGGAGGGAGAATAATTGGATTCATACCTTTCCCAAGGGTATTAGTGCTGTGTGAAATGCAATCATTCTCGTCTAGGATTTGAACTCGTGTCGCCGTGTCTATTACACCACAGGCACTTATACATACTTGCAACAAAAATATCGTTGCAATTTGGATCATATGAAGACGTTATCCGAGTAACCCATCCATCCATTCCTACCAATTCAGTCGATAGGTAAGATATTTTTTAAAAATTTCAAATACAGTAAATAAAACAATTTAAATAGAACAAAATGAAAAATTGAGTTATTACATGTTTGTAAAATTTCATTGCGTTCTTTTGTCGAAAAGTAAGGAGTGAATATCGTGTTTTCGCTTGAAACTTAGGATATCAAAACATGATACAAGTCATTCGGTTTAATTATCACATCGAAGAAAATTCCTTCCTTCTTTCTCTTCTTTACTTCTCTCTGGAGTATTTTGGTATTTTTTGGGTTTTTTTTTTCTTTTTTTTTTTTTTTTGCTGTTATCATCTTTCAGTCCGTTGTATCTCCTAGAGGTTCCATACATTTAAACACATTGCCTGAGCCAATCACGTGATAGTTTTTTCTGAAATGAGCGTTGATTGAATGATCGAACGTCGATATGATCTTTCTTTATATGTATATTTTTTTCCTCTGTTATTGTATTTTATTAAAACATCAATTGTTGTACAAGCAACACTTGTTTCTCCATTTTAAAGTTCTGCGGAATGTTCATTAAAACCGAAACGTTTGTACGTTGACTTTCCTTTATAATGAATTCATCTCTTTTGGATTACTTTGTTTTTCAATTTTCTTTATACGATCGGATTCATTTCCATTACGTACTTATATATATACATATATATATATATATATATATATATATATATATATATATATTGATCAGAATGTTTGCCAATGGTCAGGGAGACCAAGGTTCAGTCCCAGATCGAGTTGTACTAAAGACTCAAAAAATCAGGTACGTATCAGGGATAAACAGAACCAATCCAGGGAAAGTAGTAACGCCCCTTAGGTCTCGGGGCAGTAGTTTTTGAAAAGGAAGCCTTCCAATCGCCCACGACTAGAATCCATATTTACCAACCCTTCCGCTCGGGCCGGATATGACACAAGGT
>OY757922.1:11101565-11219065 GCA_963585895.1 Sepioteuthis lessoniana
TCAAAAGAGAATGGCATTTTTATAGCTGAAAAGAAAAATATATGAAATATCAAGAATAGAATTTTGTGTTTTTCCTCCACATTCTGTTAAAATTGTGATATCATTTGAACGATTATTGGTCATTTTATTAGATTATAAAATGACTTCTATTTCATGAAACTTAATGAAGTAAATCTTAAATGAAGTAAATCTTAAATGAAGTAAATCTTAAATGACATTAACTTTTTTGAGACACCCTCTACTTATATATATATATATATATATATATATATATGTGTGTGTGTGTGTGTGTGTGTGTGTGTGTGTATATATATATATACGTGGTACATTCAATAGGTTTCCAGGCATTTAAAATTGGTGTAGACACTTGAAAATTCAGTATGTTATTGCTATACATCTTATGAAATGACTGACCAATTTTTATGATTCCAAGTTCAAATCAATAGCTACAGTAGCAATTGGAATACACCCTACTAAAGCTTGATTGGCACAGCTGGTGAATTTCAAAAATGCAATCTGACACTTTAGAAGAACGATATGCAATAAAATTCTGTTTTAAACTTGGAAAAAAATGCCGCAGAAACCTATGGAATACTTCAGACTGCTTTTGGAGCATCTTGCGTGAATCGAGCATCAGTTTTTGAGCGGTATAGAGATTCAAGGAAGGCAAGGAATCTGTAAAGGATGATGAGACGTGTGGAAGGAGTAAGGAAGTCAATACACCCGAGTTGATTGGCCAAACGGTAGGGTTACTTTGTTGAGGTTTTAAGGGAGTTCAGGAAGATTGTCCTTGGGAGGAGGCCAGTACTCTTAAAATCTGGTCAGTGGCATTTCCACCCGGACAATGAACCAGTCCATAACTCCATCCTTGTCACTGATGATTTGACCAAGATGGGCATCAAGACAGTTCCTCACTCTCTCTATAGTCCAGGCCTTAGTCTCTGTGACTTTTGGTTATTCCCTAAGCTCAGAGGCTGTCGTTATGAGACAATTGAGGAGATGAAAGAGGCTGTGACGAAGGTCATTGACACGCTCACACACGAAGACTTCCATAGGGCCTTCCATAAGTTGCTGGAATGATAGAACAAGTGCATTGCAGCCGGAAAAGATTACTTCAAAGGGGACTAGAGTTTCATGTATGTACTATCAATAAAAGTGGCCATACGAAAAAAGTCTGGAAACTTATTTAATGATCCTCGTTTACATACATGGTAGGTATATATTTCATTTAGTTTGATATATATACATATATATATATATATATATATATATATATATATATATATATATATATATATATTTCATTTAGTTTGAAATAGTTTTGATTATGTAAAAATCAATAGAATCATATTTTATCATCAGATCGACCACGTCCGCTAACCAGGAACCTGATGAAAACAAGGCTGAGACAGACAATGGTGTCTAAGCCATCAAAAAAAGTTCTGGAAGTTTTGCTTGGGTTGACGGTGATGAGATCAGTTTGTCATTATTAATTCGATTAGCTGTCTCATGATCTTCAGTCCGATGCTTATTCACATCCATTCAACGCAGACGCCATTTTTTTTTTCATGATGACAAACACACGATCTTCCCAAGAGACTACGACGAAAGAAAAGCAACAAAACTTCAATGAATAAAACAAGATGCAATGAAATGTAGAAAATAGTTCTCATTCAGGTTTTGTTTAAATATTATTCATTAATTTTTTTTTGCATGGATTTCTAATGTCTAGCCAGTAGATTTATATATTGGGTATGTCTGAATGCGAACCGTATCAAGTTCTCCACCAGGATTACGATAAACATTTTTAGATGAATCATTTCTGTTTAAGATATTATCAAAAGATTACAACTATTCTATTCTAATGATTGCTTGATTGATTTTAATGGCACATCAATCTGTGTCGAGTTATTACATCCCTAGTGGTTAGGGAATAGAAACAGTAGATATAGGTATATACGCGGTGCCTTTAATAAGCTTCCAGACTTTTTTGTACTGGCATTGAAAATTGTCATGGACTCTTGAAAATTCAGTATGTTATTGCTATGTTTCCGAGGAGACGATGAACGGAATTAGGAAACCTCGGAACTGATATAAGTATGACTGTTAACAAACCACACACCTTTTTACTTCTTCGGTTCGAAAAGACTATAAATATGTGGTGCCTTCAATAAGGTTCCAGACGTTTTGTACACAGGCATTTAAAATTGTCGTAGACTCTTGAAAATTCAGTATGTTATTGCTATATATCTTATGAGATGACTGGCCAATTTCTATGATTCCAGATTTAAATGAACAGCTACAGCAGCAACTGGAATACACCCTACTAAAGACTGATTGTCACAGCTGGTGAATTTCAAAAATGCAATCTGGACGTGAGGACACTTTAGAAGAACGATATGCAATAAAATTCTGTTTTAAACTTGGAAAAAAGGCCACAGAAACGTATGGAATTCTTCAGACTGCTTTTCAACCATCTTACATGAATCGAGCACCAGTTTCCGAATGGCGTAAGAGATTCAAGGAAGGCAGGGAGTCTGTGAGGGATGGTGAGAGGTGTGGGAGGAGTAAGGAAGTCAATAGACCAGAGTTGATTGGCCAAACGCTTAGGGTTAGGGTTACTATGTTGAGGTTTTAAGGGAGTTCAGGAGGAGATTCCGTCGGAAGATGCCAGCTCTCTTCAAATCGGGTTAGTGGCATTTCCACTAGGACAATGCACCAGTCCATAACTCCATGCTTGTCACAGACTATTTGACCAAGATGGGCATCAAGACAGTTCCTCACTCTCTCTATAGTCCAGGCCTTGATCTCTATGACTTTTAGTTATTCCCTCAGCTCAGAGGCTGTCGTTATGAGACAATTGAGGAGATGAAAGAGGCTGTGACGAAGGTCATTGACACGCTCACACAAGAGGACTTCCATGGGGCCTTCCATAAGTTGTTGGAACGGTAAAACAAGTGCATTGCAGCCGGAGGAGAGTACTTCGAAAGGGACTAGAGTTTCATGTGTGTACTCTTAGTAAAAGTGCCTATACAAAAAAAGTCTGGAAACCTATTCAATGATCCTCGTAGATAGAAAGATAGTTATACGTATTCTTTAGATGTTAACATTGAAATAAACACATGATTTGGTTTGATTTTTTTGTTTAATTGTATATCAACTTTAGTAAGTGTTGTGTCATGAGTTGTAAGAGTCGACACACATTTAAGATAAAAGATATTTGGGTATGGAGAGAAATACAGTTTGTCGACTAAAGTAAGCAACCATGGTCGTTTATTGTCAGAAAGACAGACTTACTCCGCTTAAAATAAGACTTTCTGACAAGAACGAGTACCGCTTTAATATAGTCCAAAGACCAGTCAAATCTGGGGTGAGGTTTCAGCCATTCAACAACAATGGTTTATTTGACGCCAAGGCCATACTTGTAGAACAGTGGTGACACTATTTAACTCATAAGTGTTGATGAATAAAGGTTTTATATACCTTTCCACAGGGAATTGGTCCAAAAGTGAACGTAATAGCACCACTAGATTTCCAACTCACTTACTACGATGTCACAGTCCTGCACGTTAGTCACTGCGCCACGGGAACTCCACAAAGCATATGAGTAAAATTCTTTAAAAATAGAAAATATTTCTTACATCTAATATCTTTCCACGAGAATCCTTTACACTCGTATTCCGAGGACAATGCCATGGGTTCCAGTAACAGCTGGTACTGATCGAGTCTCTGCGTTCCAAATTGGTCAGGTCTCGATCTTAATTTCCCGCTTCTTCATTATACTTTCTGCTTTTCAGGCCACAACATTGGAAGTCATGACCTTGCTTTCTTATCATAGACTACAATATTTCATTGGTTGCTTTTCAGTTGTCTTATTGTTATTAATACAAACATTATTGTTATTCTATCATTTCCTTTTCATTACATATTCAATTTCCTTCTTCTTATTCTTTGCTCCTATTTTTTTCTTTTCTTTCTTTCACATCTTCCTTCATTTGTTTTTTTTTTCTTTTCTTTTTCTCTTTATTATCAGTGTATATCATATTTACCAACCCCTCCGCTCGGCCAGGGTATGACATAAGGTCAATTTTTAAGCGGAGTTTAACAGGTTTGAATTCAGAGTTGTTCTCTTCCTAGAATAGTTGCCTCACCAAGGCTGAAGAACCTAGTCTGCCCAACTATTTAACCATAGCTGGAGGGATAATAATTGGAATCATTATCAGTATATATAAGCAGTTGCTCGTGTAGTGGTTGCTGCCGTAAGAAATAAACACTGCGACATGATTTCAAATTATGAAAGAGGCTGTTTCTATTTTAAACCTGTTTATCTCCGCTTAGAAAATTGAGCGTGTGCACAGCCTACTCGTGGAGAGGGGTTGGATAAATGCATACAAAATAAAAAAACCACTGACGCTTTTTTGTTTGTTGGTTTTCCAGGGAACTTGTTTTGAGAACAGTCCATGAATATACTGATGCTTTATCTAGGAAGAAGTGAAGCGAGTGTCCCCGTAGTGTAATGGTTAAAGCGATGGACAGCGGAATCGTAGTACGCGAGTTCGTACTCCAGTTGCGCTATTACATTCACTTTCGGGCAAATACCCTTGGAAAAGGTATGAACCCCCTAAACATCCCAGCTATGGGTTAAATAGTACCACTACTGTTCTTCTTGGAGAATGGCTTTGACATTAAATAGCCTACAAAGGTTGATATGCCATTAAACAAAGAAACCAAAAAAACTGAAGAAGTGAAGGATTCTTATTAGCATATCACGTGTTGGACCGAGAATTTTTTAATTGTGTAAAAGTAATGATCACTGTGATATACTGAAAAGTGATTTATACTCAAAATTCCACTAGTTTTTTGGGGTTTTTTTTTTCGTTTAAGGTAATTTGGTACATTCACTTATTCTTCTATCTCAGTCTTTGCTACACAAAGGTGTCATTATTTTTCTCAGTTTTGATTAATTTCGCCTTGATGCATTTGATTTGCATCACAATAATAAGAAATTATACTTCTGTTTTTTTTTCTCCCTTCCTTTTAATTATATAACTGATATTTGTGATAATTTCTATCTGCATTTAAATGGAGTGTTTTCTTTCTTCCTTGTATTCTACTGGAGATTAAATGTAGATTAAATTGTGATAAAGATGAAACGGTTAATCAAATAAGCAATTGCAGCAAAAAAACTGGCACGAAAGGAATAAAAGACTAGGTACAATTTGGAGGGAAGGATGATCCACTGCGAAGTGACAAAAAATTAAAGTTGAGCCATACTAAAAAAAATGTTTATGCACCGACGAGAATCTGTTCAAGAAAAATATAACGAACAAGATTCTCTTGAATTTCGAGATAAAAACGTTTTACCCAACCCTAATCAGAAGGCAAGACTTCTGCCTCCAGTTAACCTTGTCTCCTTTCCAGTTCCTGTTCCTAGGGCTCCAACTGTGATTGGTACCACCGTCACTCTCATGTCCAAATACATTTTCTGTTCTCTGGAAAGGTACCGATATTTACCGGGTTTTTCGCTTTTTTCTTTTCCTTCTTTTTTAAACTTTTAATGGAAACGGCAAAATGACTGAGGTGAAAAGTAATTTTCTTATTAACTAACGTTGTGTATGATTTTCTGACAGGGATTTTGTGTTATCTCTTAGTCACATAGAATATTTTGTATCTTTCTTTCTAGGACAGATTCTAGTTAGTAGATATACCATTTGTCAGCTTGGAGAAACAGACATAGAGACACAGGTTAAGGGAGAAAGTAGGCAGTGGTGCGACAGGATTTTTGACCAAAATATCATTCACAGAGATTTTCGCTAAAACTTTTTTTAATATTATTTTTATTATTATTTTTTTTTTAATATTATTTTTATTATTATTTTCCTAGCGTCAACTGTTGACGCTTGTGTATCGTAATATACATGAAATTTAATTCTAATGTGATTGTAAAGTTATTTTTCTCTACGTTCGTATCTTTTTTTGTAGGCTGGGTTTGACTATTCAACTTCTTAAGCTAGGAAGTGGTCTCATGCATCATACCTTTGTGTTCGATTTCCAGAAATTCTCTAAACACACTTGTAGTAATCCTAAATTACTTAGTTGAACAGAAATTTTGAGCGGCAAACTTGAATTCTATGGGGTTTTTTTTTTTCAGGTATCTGGAAAGGCCCTGGTATTTTCTTGTTTTTACCGAGTCTTCACAAATAGTTTCGTCCTGGATTTGAACTCATTCCCCACGTCAATAGAAGTTACATTAAGCTTCTCCATTCTATTCATCTCGCGTCTGCACCCCAACAAAAGATAGCATCAATATAATGACAAACCTACGTTTTTTCCTTCGAAAATGTTATCTCGCAAAACCACATATTCATAAAAACACTGTTCCCACTCCAGGAAATAGTGCTGGAAGTCTTCAATTGACACTGCCTTCAGTTTGTCGGTCATGATTTGTTCAATACACCTAACACTTTCCAAGTTGTCTCTATTTGGGAAGTGCTAAGATCTATGGAGTGTTATGGAGCTGGGTTTGGATTTTGTAAATAAGAAATTCTCAATTTTATCTCGTTCAAAATACTTCCATTCGAAAGGCATTCACGAGTAGACATTGTTCCTAATAATGAGAACAGTAGTCGGCTGTCTTGGGTTGCTTTTGAAATTCTATAATAACGTTCAGGAGGTGCCTGTGGTGTAATGGTTATCGTCGAAGGAAATGGACACGGCGATACGAGTTCAAATCCTAGACGAGACTGATTGCATTTTACATAGCACTAATATCCTTGGGAAAGGTATGAATCCAATTATTCTCCCTCCAGCTATGGGTAAATAGTAGGGCAGACTATGTTCTTCAGCCTTGGTGAGGTAACTAGTCTAGCAGAAGGAAAACTCCGAATTCAAACCTGGTAAACTTCGCTTTAAAAAATTGACCTTGTGTCATATCCTGCTCGAGCGGAGGGTTGGGTAAATATGATAATAACGTTCAGTTCTTATTTTCTTCTCAGAATAATTTTTGATCGTTACAAATTGGTCAAGTTTTATGTGTCATAAAAATGAAACCCAGGAATATTTGGTAAAATTTTTGTATAGCCGGAATGAAGAAAGGAACAATATTTGTTTATAAAAATATATCTCCCTTCTTTATTGTTACCAAAGGATCGAAATGGCTGCTAATAAGTGAGAGAGAGAGAGATAGAGACAGAGCGAATAAGAACTCGGTCTGTAATCATTGACACCACGATGAGATACATATTTATCTTTACACCACGTTATGATAGATCTATATTCAGAGCCCTACTTAGAACTTCTTTACGGGACCGATCAGGGGTACTTTTCGACTTTTCAAGGAGGTTTCTGCTCTGACTGCTCGCTTCTCGGAACTGACCGTCAGTCCTGTTTGACCTCCCCTCCGAATTTGTCAGCTGAATCTCTTGTCATTATATAATATTTTCAACGCCCACACATTTCCTTCTGGTTCTCAATTCCCATGATTTATTTCCAATGTGCCCTTCTTCCCTTGTTTATCCTAAGATATAGATGCGATATCATGTTTAGAAATTCACAATTAAAATCCTGTCAAAGGTCAATGTGTAACATGAGAACGAATTTCACAATTAAAATCCTGTCAAAGGTCAATGTGTAACATGAGAACGAATTTCACCCACAATATTCAACTGTACCCTTAATCCTTAAATCTTAGTCCGTTTGTCAATTTGTTATTGCTCCAAATTGAAATCCAGTTCCGTTATCACCATTTGGTAATTATGAAAACAGGAAACAGGTCGGAACGAACAAATAGAAGATTGATTTTTAATAAGGTTTGCCAACCTGAAACTTTTTTAAAAAATCAGTTTTCTTTGCTCTCATAACAGACCTAGTATATATGTCAGCACACCTGTGTACACATGTGAACATGTATGACTGTGAATGGGGGGAATTTTTACAAGAATAAAATATATTTTGAAGTTGACTCGTTTTATTATGATCTTCTCCACTTGACGCATTGTTATTTTTTTTTTATATATTTTATCACAAATTCTGTGGAGCAGGTGTGTAATGTTTATGTCTTCTCTCGTGGGATGTTCACAAGAAATCTAAACAGTGAAATAAAAAATTGAAAATAGGTATACAGTTATTTTCAAGCCTTCTGTTCCCTGAACTCTGGAAAAAAATAAGCAACAAATTTTAAATATAATTTTTTCAAAAAAATTTATTCGTCGTAAACACAAAATTTTATTCAGTATTTCTACAGAATATCTGCTCAAGATACGTAAAAACAATCAAAACTATGTTTTACTGACAAGTTTGACAGAGATATACACAAAACTCTGCTATCATATATTGGTACTATTTACCAACCCCTCCGCTCGGGCAGGATATGACACAAGGTCAATTTTTAAGCGGAGTTTAACAGGTTTGAATTCAGAGTTTTCCTTCTCCTAGACTAGTTGCCTAACCATGGCTGAAGAACCTAGTCTGTCCTACTATTTACCCAAAGCTGGAGGGAGAATTATTGAATTCATACCTTTCCCAAAGGTATTAGTGCTATGTGAAATGCAATCAGTCTCGTCCAGGATTTGAACTCGTATCGCCGTGTTCATTTCCTACGGCGATAACGACTACACCACGGGCACCTCCACGGGCTATCATATATTGGTGATTCTTCGAATACTTACTTAGGTAACATGAGGCACACTTCAGCAGCAGCGGGTGTTTTTTTTTTATTTTCGGAGTTGTGAAGGTGATGAACGATGCTAAACTGTGAGATGCCGAGCTCGTCTAATGTTCCGAGAGCTATTCATAGGTTTTACCCTTATGGCTTGGAGCACAGTCTCGGAATCTACGGTTTTAGGCTTTCCTGGCCTTACTTGATTGTTAAAACTCTTGCAAACCTAGAGGAATTTCTGGCACCATCTAGTTACTCTAAAGTTATAAACTGCACCTTCACTTTTGACACAACAACTGTGTTTAGTTGCTTCTACGATATAATAGCCCAGTTCGAATTGAAAACCAAAAGTTTAAAAATTATGATCTTTTTTACGTTCCTCTGCAATGCTTTCAAATCACACGGGGAAGGAAGAAATGCACAAGTCAGTACATCAACTACCACGATACTACCAACAACAGCGGAGGTGCGCGAGGTGTAATGATTATCGTCGCAGGATATGGACACGGCGACACAAGTTCAAATTCTGGATCTGACTGATTGCATTTCACATAGCACTAATACCCTTGGGAAAGGTATGAATCCAAATAGTCTCCCTCCAGCTATGGGTAAATAGTAGGGCAGACTAGGTTCTTCAGCCTTGGCGAGGCAACTAGTCTAGAAGAAGAAAAACTCTGAATTCAAACCTGTTAAACTCCGCTTAAAAATTGACCTTGTCTCATATCCTACCCGATTGGAGGGGTTGGTAAGTATGACCAACAACAGCGGGTACTAGAGAAGAGAATACAGGGAGCAGAAGTAAAATTAGGAATATTCTAGTATGATAATAAAACAAGATTAATTTAAATTCCAAAAAAATAAACGACAAAATAAGATTGACAAAAAACAGTAAATTTACTCACTTTAAATTATTGCATCAACATACCTTCGAAACAATTTGCATCCCTTCAAAATAGATTCTTCTGACATTTTATACCATTCCTCCTCAATAGCAGACTTATGCGAACCAATATTTCGATGGGAAGTTGCATTTGTTTTGATTTTCTTGAACGCCCCATAGAGCGTAATCAAGGGCGGTTAAGATCTGGGCTTAAACCTTGTTTAATTGCTGTCCTTACAGTTTTCTCGTGAACTTTCAATTCATTAGCGGGATTTCTTATTGGCGTTGTGGGGTCCTTCTTAATTGCCGTAGCGAAAATGGTTAAAAAGCATTCTTTTCATTTTTTTGTTCAATCCTCCACTCCCCACTTTTCCTTAAAAAGCTCTTTTTCTGAAAAGAATTTTTTTCTTTTCTTTGTATGCAGTAGACAAAGAAACTTTAGCTTGATTTCGGCATTAAGCAAATCTTAGATTCTTCATCGTTTCTTTTCTTGCTCACTCATATTGGGTTGAATTTAGATTTTTTTTTAAATGTATGAATAATAGACCTAATCAGGAAAATGTAGATTTATCGCTTTTTTTTTAAATTGGACTAATCAGACTAAAAAAAAAAAGTTCTAAAAATTATTACATATTTTGCTTCCGCGCCCGGTAAATGTAGTCATTTAGTGTGTTTAGCTTAGTTTAGCGAAAGGTAAAACATTTACGACAATTTACCTGTGAGATTAAGAAGATTCCCATTACCCAACAGCCAAATTTTAAGCGGAGAACAGCTGGTTTAAATTCAGAGTTTTCCTTCTCCTCGACTGGTTGCCTAACCAAGATTAAAATATCCAGTGTGCTATTTACGCGTAGATATGGGGAAGAGAAAAATGGATCCATACTTTTTTATCTAGAGTATCAGTGCCAAGTTAAAAAAAAGTTTCTTCTAGTATTTGAACTCGGGTCACCGATTCCATTACTTACTGCAATAACCGTTACGTTTATCGTAACTCCTTCCCGATTTAGGTATTAGTAGAGTAGGAAATTAACTTCCTTCCCACGAGCAAGATTTAGTACGATATAATGCATACACACTTACATGGTGCAGAGGAAACTGCTTCAGTCGGCATCCTCTCTCTCTCTATCTCTCTCTCTCTCTCTTTCGTGAATTTGATATTCATTTAATTTTTTTTAATATTTAAATTTCAGGCCCCAGTCACGGTACTTTTCTATCACAACTTGTCTGTGAGTCCCTCAGAAGTAATCATGATCATCATCATCATCATGTCACGCTGGTAGCACGGATATCCCTGACCCTCTCTCGCCACTCCTCCTTATCGTTCATCGCCCTAGGCAGGTCTTCAGGACAACATCCCGTATCCTCACATAGCTGCTGAATGTATGTTCGTGCTGGTCGTCCTGCTTTTGCACGGCCATGTGTGGGGTCCATAAGAGTACATCTCTTATGAGTTCGTCCCTGCTTCTCCGGCAGTGTCCTGCATGTCTGGTTAGTCTAACTTGAATAGTTTTCGTGATAGGAGGCAGGTGGCCGTACAGTTGGTGTCTTGTGGGGTGTTGCCGCCAGGACTTGTTCAAGATTACTCGCAGCATTCTTGTGTAATTGCCGTCTAGCTTCTTCTCCAGCCGTTTTGTTTGAGTCCATGTAGTGCACCCATATAGCAGTATCGATGTGACCGCTGCCTGGAAGAAACTGAGTTTCATTTTATCGGTTAGGTCTGATTTCCATATAATCGATAGCCTATTGATAGCTGTCCATGCTTTCGTTAACCTCGTGTCGATGTCCTTTTCGGTTGATGCGACGCTGCTTCCTATTTACACAAAAACCGCAACAGATATCGGAATACACTAAAACTCCTTTCGAGAGAGCAAGTTTCTAAGACCAAACATTATTTTTTAATATAATCACTATTTTGGCTACTTATTTTCACCATCAATGTACAAGAGTATGAATGTCATTTACGTAAAAACATGAAAGTTTAATTTTAACGGCGAGTTAACCTGTCTAGGATTACTTTATGCCACAAAATTTTGGAATCGCATTCATTGTAGGTTCCTCAAGAGGTAAAAAAAACACATCACGGCTCAATCAGATACGAATATTTTTTAAGTAGATCGATTTAAACCAAACATGGCACCCTAACAGATATTACTAATCCAGGTCAGAGTGTATCTGAGAGTAATGGCAATAAAGAGTTACTTCACACTCTATGAACACCCAAAAAAGGAGCTTTGCCACCAGATCAAGTTTAATGTCATACCCATGACATATCGTCTTGAGGGGTGGGGAGTTTTACCCCTCTGCACTGGTTATAATCAGCGAATTCTAAACCTCACTCTGCCCTGTCGGCTGGGACTGTATCTCGTCAGAGGGGTAAGTTTCCCCCCCCCCCACACACACACAATGAATGTCCTGGCTATGACACGAAACAAACTGATGGTGACACTTCAGTAAAGTTGGAACTTTGGGGAACGCAGAGTACCCCTTCATTACCATCACTCTTAGGTCTACTCGGAGCCAGATGGGTAGCACCTGATAGGATCCTATCAATTCGTCAAATAGAAAGAAACTGTTATTATGTTAAACTGAATTGTTTTGAATTAACTGTTTTTATATTTAACCACTCCTCACACGGTCGAGCAAGGGTAGGATCACCAGCTATGACCTATCTTCAAAAACTCTGTACTGATACAAGATGTAGCATAGAAGACCTGCCGGGAGCGATGGACGATAGGGAAGAGTAACGGGTGAGGGTCAGGGAAATCTGTGCTAGCGGCACGCCATGATCATGAAGATGACATTTAACAATGTAAACAAAAAAAACTATACTTATAAAAGTAAAAGTTTGCGACCTTAGTCGAGGGTAATCCAAAGGCTCCCTTTTCAAATAGCTACAACTGTTATATATTAACCCTTGACCGAGTCGTCAATCAAGAGATGCACCTGTGTAAATAAGTGGAAGAACAGCGGAAGCAGGTGAACGTTAGAAAATAATATAACCAGGTGCCCGGACGGTTTGAAACAGTTGGAGACAGGATGCCGAAGTGAGAACCAGCTCCAGACAGAGAGCTTTGGGCCCTTAGTGACCCCCGGTTGAGCAACTCAAGCCAAGATACGAAAGAAGTGCTGCTATGGTCGAGGAAGAACTTGGGTCATTATAGCTGTCTGTCCTTATCTCCTCTCATTTCTCACACACAACAACATCACCCTTTCGAAAATAAAGTGTGAGAGATTTATATGTTTATAAAGAAGTGTATTGGTTCGTTATTGAAGTTGTCATTACCGGTTAATGATGTTTCTGCATGTTCAGTGTATATTTGTATACGCGTAGTAAACTATACAACACTACACCGAGGTGTAGAGGAGGGCGCTACTGAATTGTTTGAAACATTTTATCAAAATAACTTAATTCGGTATTAAAGGACCCAAAAAGGGTTGATATGCCGCAAAACCAACCAACCAACCAACTAAACCTCAATTACTGGGTGGGTAAAATCCTGAATATTGTTTGTGAGTAGCAAGCCAAGTTCAATACAGTTCTCAACCCAGCATATGACGTGACCCTCAATCGATTTATCCCCTTAAATTTGGCCAATAACAGCTAGAAGATGGGGACCACATTTTATTAACAATAACGCCATCATTACAGCTGTGAAATCTATGCCTGGATTCATATATTCAAACACTTGTTCATCGCTTGCAAAAATGCAGAGCCAGTGACAGTGAATATGTAACATTCATCATGTCACGCCGCCAGTACGGATATCCCTGACCCTCTCTCGCCACTCCTCCCTTTCGTTCATCGCTTCTGGCAGGTCCTCAGGGCTACATCCCGTATCCTCACAGAGCTGCTGTATGTAGGTTCAAGCAGGTCGTCCTGCTTTTTCTCGGCCATATAACGGGGTCCGTAAGAATAACATCACTTATGTCCTCATCCCTGCTTCTCCAGCAATGTCCTGCATGTCTGGTTCGTCTAACTTGAATAGTTTTCGTAATAGGAGGTAGGTGGCTGTACAGCTGCTTCTTTGTGGAGTGTTACTTCCAGGACCTGTTCAAAATTGCTCACAGCATTCTTGTGTAGTTGCCGTCAAGCTTTTTCTTCAGTTGTTTAGTTAGCGTCCATGTAGTGCATCCATATACTAGTATCGACACGACCGCTGCTTGGAAAAAACTGCATTTCATTTTATCGGCCAGGTCTGATTTCCATATGACCGACAGTTTCTCGATAAATGTCCATGCTTTCGTTAGCCACATGTCGATGTCTTTTTCGGTTGATTAGACACTGCTTCCAAGGTAGGTGAATTTGTCTACCAGTTTCAGAGAGCTACCGCCTAGTGTGGAAATGTCGCGTGTTTGATTAAAGCACATTTATTCCGTTTTGTGAGCATTGACATGGAGGACAATGCCTGCAGCAGCTCGTTCCAGAAAATACAGTAGTGTTTCGGCTTGGGCGGGTGTAACGTAATAGGGTTTTATTGCTGAAAAATTGCCCTTCATACAAATTGTTTTTGTGCTCCCAGCGTCTGTTATGGTTTCCATGGGAATAAATATGAATTATCACTTTTAGGCCGTATTTTTCTTCTTTCCAAACCACACATCCAGTCGAAGGTATTAGAAATACTAATTTGCGGAAACTCAGAGTAATTAAAGCGATTATCCTCAAAAGAATAGCCAAAATACGGTAGGAAGTCGAAAAAGTTAGATGATGGGGATAGGAGTGTGGTGAATTGCAGAGAGGATAATGAAGACCTAATATAAAAAGTAATTAACAATCTCAGACTATGTTGGGAAATTAATCTGTTTATTTAGAAATATTTCTCATTGCAATAAATACCAGCTAACTCAAGGTCAGAGACATTAGACAATTACATGAATCCCGGTCTTGGAGACCGTTAAGTTCGATATCAAATCGTATTTTATCATAGTCTCCAAAGACTGTTATATCAGTGATGGTTAATCGTTTGATGGGGTAGGAGAAAACACAACTAACCTCAAGTGTAAAAACTTCACTTACTCTATTCTCTCCGTTCAGTTTCTGATTGATTGGTTGATTGATTGAATGATCTTAATGGCACATCAACCCGGATAAGGTTATTTTTTGCCTCGGGGTTTCATTTTACATTTATATTTTCATTTTTTTTTTTTGTAATTGTTTTTGAAGAGTTATTTTTTGTTTTACTTTTTCCCCGCACCATCCTATCAAATTCGAATAATTTCTGAGTAGATCTATTTGACACCTAGATGGGACCCAAATAAATACTAACACTTCGGGTCAGAGTAAACCTGGGAGAAATGGAAGTAAAAGAGTACTCCTTACCCTTCTGAACTGATGTCTCATCATCACCTCCAGTTTAGTCTCCTTTCCAGAACACTTCAGGATCTGATTCCGTGGAAGGTGCAAATGGATAACGGGTACAGTATACGCAAACGCTTTCCTCCTCCAACCCCAGCAGTGAACAAGAAACCCATCTTCTTTTATTGAGATTCATAGAATACACAACTCCGACTTTTGCCTTGTGTAAGCGGCCACGTCGAGCCAGTCTCTTCCAACATTTAGATAGCTGATCGAGTCTGGTGACTTCGGCAAGTCCTGGTTAACCACTGTTATCAGTAAAGCGTTCTAGATTAGATATATCATACACCTAGCTTACCGGGTGAGATGTCAAACTATGTTAATTCGTCTTTCCTCCGGCTGCTGCTTATTTTAACGCATCTTTTCTCCTCCCGGTACTATCTTACTATAATATATATGTCTTATTTATGAAGAAAGGGGAAGATCAATAATTATCAGTTAATGGTTATTTCCCTCGAAAAATTATAATAATTAAGGTAAGGGTCAACTCAAATTGGATACTATTATTATTAAGTTGTAGATCAGGTTAACTATATATGTTTTCAGTTTCAGCATTTTAATGCTGCCCTAGGAAAAAACTCTGTACGAATCAACATTTTTCCAATTATGGAGTAGTGTTGCATATCCAATGAAGAGAACATAACACTCTTTTATAAAACTATAATCACCTTTATTACGAAACGTCTTGGTGGTTATGTGTATTAGAGAAAGAGAGAGACTGCTATGTTAGACACCATATCTTCTTAATCTGCGTTATGATGCACATATTCAGAGCCTTGTTTCTTCTTTTTTTCTTTGATAACCCGGGAGCCGCAGTTTCCCCAAGCGAGCACCTAAAATAGCTGACGGTCTACTCTGCTGACTGCTCTTTCGGAATGACCGACTGACCACTGCGGCCGAAAAATATCTGTCATTATATATTTTCTGGACGCTCACACATTTTCCTTCTGGCGTAATTCACATGATTCCTTTCAGCTGTCCCTGTTGTATACTAACCGCCGACCCTGCTAAGCTGCCAAAATAGGAAATGCACCTGTGTAAATAACAGGTGCATCCGGTCGAGGAATATTAGGATAGAACATTGACTGTCGAGGGGTTGATTTGCGTGCAAAATTGTGACCCTCGCAGTAAAAAGAGTGGGAGTCAAATTATTATATAACCCCGGTGACAGGAAGTTCAGATCAGTAGGAGATAAGATGCTGTAGAGAGAACCAGCACCCAGCAGAGGAGGCCCTCTGGACCCCTGATTAAATAGTTGGAGTTCAGAGCCCCAGAGGCGTTGGAGAGAAGACGCTGGAATGAGGACCATGTCCCAGAGAGGCTGGGCCCCCAGGCCCCCGGTTGAGCAGCCCAGGAGAACGGGAAAGAAACACTGTTATGGCCATAAGAATTGGGGTCAATATGTTGCAGTTCTGTTCAGTCTCCAACACACCTCTCACACAGTAAAACCTTTAGTAACCATTTCGAACCCTTTCAAATAAAGTGAGAGGTATATTTTTCTAAAGAACTGTGTCCGCTCATCTTTATTGCGTCATTATGTTTCTGCATGCATATGTATTATGTGGCTATACAACATCCCTTGTTTATCTTAAGACACAGGTGCACATCCTTTTACGAAATCCAGACTAACCGGTTGTCAAAGGTTATTATGTAAGAGTAGTTCCCCTCGTTATTTGCAATTAGTCTTTCAGTGCTATTATCGTCGGCAGGTGGCTCATTCTCGTCTGCTAAGTGACTCAACCCACGTTGTGTTTTATTGTTGAGATCAATCGGCAGCAGGCCTTGATCGAATCTGTATACATTAGGGTCATCTCCACAAAAAATGGTTCAGCTATACACACATATCTATGTACATACATGTATTTATAATGCTTATGCTACATAGCGCCCTCCCCTACACCTTGGTGTAGTAGCTATCGAAAAGGGGGCCTTCGGACCACCCTCGACTACGCCCGCAAACTTTACTTTACTTACACGCATATGCATATATATGCATATACGTTAATATATTTATTTAGACACGCTCGCACCGACTCGTATATGAATTACTGCACGGAAATACGAGCAACCATGCAGAGAGGCATTTATAATGTCCCATATGTGCATAACAAAAAAGATATTATATATATATATATATATATATATATATATTGGAGGTGCCAGTGGTGTAATGGTTATAGTCTTTGGAAATGGACACGGCGACACGAGTTCACATCCTAGACGAGACTGACTGCATTTCACATTGCACTAATATACCCTAGAGAAAGGTGTGAATCCAATTATTCTCCCTCTAGCTATGGGTAAAATAGTAGGGCAGACTAGGTTCTTCAGCCTTGGTGAGGCAACTAATCTAGGAGAAGGAAAACTCTGAATTCAAACCTGTTAAACTCCGCTTAAAAAATTAACCTTATGTCATATCCTGCCTGAGCGGAGGGGTTGGTATATATATATATATATATATATACAGTATACCAATATACAATGTTTAAAACTTTCTTATTTTCTTCGTCTCATTAAACAATTCATATACACTGATGAAGGTTTGAGTTTTTATAGTTCCTATATATATATACTCCGCACGACCAGGAAGCGACACAATGTCAATTGTTAAGCCAAATTTAGCGGGGTGTAATTCAGAGTGTTCCGTCTCACAGACCTGTTGCCATTCCAAGTTTAACGGACACAGTCTGCCTTTCTTTCTATCCGTGGCTGGTAAGAGGATAGATTCATACACTTCCCAAGGGTATTAGTGCTATGAAAAATGCAATTAGTCTCGTCCAGTATTTAAACTTGTTTCACAGCGTCCATTTCCTACCACATTAACCATTACACCACGAACGCCTCTTTATATATATATATATATATATATATATATATATATATATATATATATATGTATATATTTCTTTAAAGAGAAAAACCAAAGACCGGTTATTTTAGGATTATGAATTTATTTCCATTCTGTTTTTCGTTTCTGGTGTGAACCAAAAACACGAAGAAAAATATAACAGGACTTCTTCAGATCTAATGGATAAATAAAACAGAATAGACACGGGGAAGGGGGAGGATGAGAGTTAAACAGTTACCACCTTGTTTTATTGAATTTCGGTTTTTTTATTTACCTTTTTATTTTATTTTCAAAATTCTTCCGTCAGTTATAATTACGGTAATTTAACGTTTTTATTTATTTTATTTTCTTTATTTTCTTTTCTTGTTAAGTTCGATAATTAATTTTTAAGGGAAATATTAATGCTTACATTAATTTCGATTCTATTTATTTAGCTACCTATTTTTTTCATGTGTGCATATTGGATACATTTTTTGTCTTGTTTCACTATTTATTTCTATGTTTTAAAAAATTTATAGTCTATAGTTTAAATTTTGTCCTATGTCTACATCTAGCTATTAATTCACTTCTCTTATTTAATAACTTATCAGGCAATTTATATGTCAATATATGTATTTTCTCTTCTAAGCACAAATTGCATCTACCGTCAAACAATTTTTTTTGGTGCTGATGGAATTACTCCCAACTCCGGTTTAACTGAACCGAATAATACTACATATATATATATAGATATATATATATATATATATATATATATATATATATATATATATATATATATTGTAACGTGATAATCAAACCTTAACCATAGCAAAAGACTGCTCAGAAAGAGTCAGTCAGTTTTTCATGTCCCCTATCAAAAAGTGAGTTAAGAGGTCTACACAAGATTCCTTTCCAACAACCCCGGTCGCGTGCTCACAAAGAGCAACGATGTTATAGTATGAATAATAGAAATCACTGTGTTGATGGAAGAAGGCACGTGTCAAGATTAGATTTTCGCGCCCCAGAAATACAAATCGAATATAAAGTCAGTTGGCGAAAACCTTTTGAAGAAGACGGTTGCAGAAAATCTTTGTAGAAAAAAATTGAAAGAACACCCAGCCAACTCATAGAATGCGAAAGTGGCCACCCAAACTAAGATAACTGAAATCTTAAAAGAAAAAGAAGAGAAAGAACCACGGAGATTTATCCTAAAGCCACGCATGATCGGAATGGCGATAATGGAAGAAACCAGGAAGACTTTCATCAAGTCTGAAGAAAATTGTCAGGACTTTCTGTAGATCACAGAAGTGAAAGAAAGAAGACATTTGATAGAGAATCCAATGATGTTTCCGAGGAGACGATGAACTGAATTAGGAAACCTCAGAATTGAGATAAGTAAAGACTATTAAGAAACCATACACCTTTTTACTTCTTCGGTTCTAAAAGGCTATAAATACATGGTGCCTTCAATAAGTCTCCAGACGTTTTGTACAGGCATTTAAAATTGTCGTAGACTCTTGAAATTTCAGTATGTTATTGCTATACATCTTATCAGATGACTGACCAATTTTTAGGATTTCAGGTTCAAATGAACAGCTACAGCAGGAACTGGAATAAACCCTACTAAAGCCTGATTGTCACAGCTGATAAATTTCAAAAATGCAATCTGGACGTGAGGACATTTTAGAAGAACGATATGCAATAAAATTCTGTTTTAAACTTGGAAAAAATGCCACAGAAACGTATGGAATGCTCCAGCCTACTTTTGGAGCAACTTGCATGAATAGAGCATGAGTTTTTGAGTGGCATAAGAGATTCAAGGAAGGTAAGGAGTCTGTGGGGGATGATGAGAGGTGTGGGAGGAGTAAGGAAGTCAATACACCAGAGTTGATTGGCCAAAGGGTTAGAGTTAGGGTTATTATGTTGAGGTTTGAAGGGAGTTCCGGAAGTGATTCCGTCAGAAGTTGCCAGCATTTCCACAAGGACAATGCACCAGTCCACAACTCCATGCTTGTCACGGACTATTTGACTAAGATGGGCATCAGGACAGTTCCTCAGCCTCCCTATAGTCCAGACCTTGTTCCCTGTGACTTTTTGCTAAGCTCAGAGGCTGTCGTTATGAGACAATTGAGGAGATGAAAGAGGGTGTGACGATGGTCATTGAAACGCTCACACACGAAGACTTCCATGGGGCCATCCAGAAGTTGTTTGAACGGTACAACAAGTGCATTGCAGCCGGAGGAGATTACTTCGAAGAGGACTAGAATTTCATGAGTGTACTATCAATAAAAGTGGCCGTACGAAAAAAAGTCTGGAACCTTATTTAATGATCTTTGTATATGCACTTTGAAGCTGATTCATATTTGCCCGTGTACATCATTCCATATCTAAACGTTTGATTTGTTTTCGTTTTTATGCTGTCTTTTTCCTCTTCTTTATTCGATTGCCTGTTTGCAGTTGGCCAACAAATCTAGTTATATGACTCCACTGTGTTGTTTTGTCACATCCTGGATTTCTGCCTCATTTTTATTTTTAATTTGTTATGGACGATCTCGTGAGATTTTGTATGAATATTTTATGTGACAGATATATTTCCAAGTTCCAACATCATCTCAGCTCCTAACAATATATATATATATATATATATATATATATATATATGTTCGTTAGTTGGTTGGTTGGGTTTTATGGCATATCAACCTTTGTAGATTATTTAATCTCAAATCCATTTTTAAACAAATAATCAGTTCTATTTCAAACAATTCAGTTTAGCATAAGTGCACATTTTGATTGTCAAAAACATTTCTATTTCAAGCTATTCAGTTTAGTCAAACAGATCTAATTCAAACTATTTAGTTTAGTATAAGTATGAAGTTTACTTCTATTTAACCCATAGATAGGGCCTTATCAGGTGCAACCAATCCAGGTCAGAGTAGACCTGGGACCAATGGCAATGAAGTGGTGCTCTACATTCCCCAAAGTCCCAGCATCACTAGAACCTCTGCATCAGATTGTTTAGTGTCATATCCAGCACACTCATAGTGGGGTCTTACCCTTCTGCAGAGAAGCAGTCAGTGTATTCTACAGCCCCAGCCGATTGGGTAATATACATATATATATATATATATATATATATATATATATATATATATCCCAGTAATAAGCTTACATTATTCATGAAATTCCAACAACTACGAAAAATCTGGCATATGTTAAGATTAGGATGGGTAAATTTACTGGAATCCCCTTTTTCTGATTTCTTATTTTTTTAATACTTGTTTTTTAACCCCCTTAACTTTCGCATGAGAATTTAAATTTCTATTGGTTTTTCTCTTTTTTGTTTTTTCCATACTCATATATCGACTGTAATTCACATTTGCTCTTTTTCAACTTCAAATTAAACGTGTGAAGTCATCTGATGAGGAGATTATAGTGATATTCTTCGCCGAAATAAATTAAATTTATCATGACAATTTGACTGGGTTTGAGTTTCCTTCTAATATATATATATATATATATATATATATATATCAACCAATATGAGATATTGTAGGAATAAAACAAAATGTTTTAACAAAAAGAATAAGTCAAATTCCAATCGATTTTCCGATTGAATGATACCATTTTGTGCGCTGTCGTTTCTTAATTATTCATTTATTTTTATATAGATATAAAATAAGATCGATACGAAATACATATTAGAATAATTTCATCATCATCATCATCATCATCATCATGTCGTGCCGCTAGCATGGATATCCCAGACCCTCTCTCGCCACTTCTCCCTATCATTCATTGCTTCTGGCAGGTCTTCAGGGCTACATCCCGTATCCTCACATAGCTACTGTATGTATGTTCGAGCTGGTCGTCCTGCTTTTGCTTGGCCATATGCGGGGGTCCATAGGAGTACATCACTTATGAGTTCGTCCTTGCTTCTCCAGGAGTGTCCTGCGTGTCTAGTTTGTCTAACTTGTATAGTTTTCGTAATGGGAGGCAAGTGGCTGTATAGTTGGTGTCTTGTTGGGTGTTGCCGCCAGGACCTGTTCAATATTGCTCTCAACATTCTTGTGTAATTGCCGTCTAGCTTCTTCTTCAGCCGTTTAGTTACCGTCCAAGTAGTGCATCCATATAGCAGTATCGATACGACCGCTGCCTGGAAGAAACTGCGTTTCATTTTATCGGTCAGGTCTGATTTCCATATGATCGAGAGCCTATCGATAGCTGTCCATGCTTTCGTTAGTCATGTGTCGATGTCTTTTTCGGTTGATGGGACGCTGCTTCCTAGGTAGGTGAAACATCATCGTGGACTGTAGTAAAGAAGTGAAGCCTTCGTGATAATGTATCGTCTATTATATTTCATAATTTTTCACTAATAAGCCATTCGATATGTAACTAAAGTAATCCCTGGAAGCAGTTTGTAAAAAGATATTAACAAACAAAAATTGCCAGTTTTTATCTTGAGAAATAGAAAGAAAATTTGAAAGCAATAAAGAAAATCCAGAAGGCTTTTGATTCCTTTTTAATTCCGAATAGCAGTCGTTGAATCAAAGGAAATGCGTAAATATTTATGAGTAAAATAAAAACTGAAATGTTTAATTATTCTTAGTGTTTTTTAGAAAATTATAATGGATTTTAGTTTACTTAATTTTTTGGCAGAATCAAAAAAAAGATGAAATGTTTATATATCGCAAATCGTTCAGGTTAGTTTAGCTCATGCCTACTTTATAACATATCGACCATTTATCGGTTGGTTGATGTTGAAACAAGATTTTTTTTGGTGGGGGAGGGGGTAAATTAATTGTTTATACGGGATAAGTTTAATTTCTTTTTAATTGTGTCGAAATTTTCTTGACCAGTTTTACCCTTTTAGGTTTTGTATTACATTGTTTGAATCAGTTTTAGCGAATATATCTTTTTGGTAGTCTCATAATAATTTAATCAGATCAAACTAAAATCGGTGGAGCTTTCTGATCTATCTTTCATTCTATAGGCATCTTAATATGCAGTATATATTAGGGCCCTTGTTTTTCGGAGAAAGGAGAGTGCAATATATGTTGGCCATGTCCAGATTCTAGCCAAAACTATATTTTTCTCTTAGCTTTTTACATACTTAGTTGTCTTTTATTAAGTGTGTTCCTTTTACAACCATCCTATATACGATGGACCTTTTGTATGGGCATCTTCAGTTCCTCACGAATAATTGTGCGTACAGTTCCCACACTGACATCAAACTGTGCACTTATTGTCTCTATAGACACACGACGGTCCTTATCCATGAAATTCTTTATTTGGCCAATCAACTCTGGTGTATTGACTTCCTAACTCCTCCCACACCTCTCATCATCCCTTACAGACTCCCTGCCTTCCTTGAATCTCTTATGCCACACAAAAACTCATGCTCGATTCATGCAAGTTGCTCCAAAAGCAGTCTGAAGCATTTCATACGTTTCTGTGGCATTTTTTCCAAGTTTAAAACAGAATTTTATTGCATATCGTTCTTCTAAAATGTCCTTGTTCTTAAAAAGAAAAGAGGACAAATCTTATCGTATAAAAAAGCTGCATCTTGCTACCATTGATTTCCACCGGAATGTAATATGAATAATTCGACTTGTTTTATTTGTAGACATTGCAAACAGGGTTGGATTCGATGACCATTTGTTTACCGGCACCACAGAAATGTCTCTTGATCCAATGTCTCAGTAATACATCATCATCATCATCATCATCATGTCGTGCCACCAGCTCAGATATATCCCTGACCCTCTCTCGCCACTCCTCCCTATTGTTCATCGCTTCTGGCAGGTCCTCAGAGCTACATCCCGTATCCTCACAGAGCTGCTGGATGTATATTCGAGCTGGTCGTCTTGCTTTTGCTCGGCCATATGTGGGGGTCTATAGGAGAACATCACTTATGAGATCGTCCTTGCTTCTCCAGCAGTGTCCTGCATGTCTGGTGTAATGTCGGAATAACTCAGAATCCTTTCTTCTTTTCTTTCTTTTTCTTTCTTTTTTATCTCTTTCTTTCTTTTTTTTTCTTCTCTTCCTTCCTCCGTTCCTTCCTTTCTTTCTTTCTTTCTTCCTTTCTTGCTTTCTTTATTTATTTTTTTCCCTGTTTTCCTTTCCTTATTTTTTCTTTTTTCTTTCTTTCTTGCTTCCTTCCTTTCTTTCTTTCGTTCTTTCTTTCTTTCTTTCTTTCACATTTATTTGTTCATTTCTTCTTCATTTCTTTTTCTATTTTCTTCCTTTCCTTTTTCATTTCTTTCTTTCTTTTTTCCTTTTTCTCTTTTCCTTTCTCTTATCCTTTCTTTCTTTCTTTCAGCATTTCTTTCAGCATTTCTTTCTTTTTCCTTTTCATTCTTCTTTTTTTTTCTTCATTTCATCTTTCTTTCTTTCATTCTTCTCTCTTTTTATTCTTTTTTTATTTTTTCTTCCTTTTTTCTATCTTTATCAGTTTCTCTCATTCTTTTTTCTTTCTTTGTTTCTCATTTATTTGTTTATTATTTTCTTCATTTCTTTTCTTTCTTCTTCCTTTCCTTCTTCATTTCTTTCTTTCTTTTATCCTTTTTGTCTCTTCCTATCTTCCCTTCTTTCTTTCTTTCTTTTTTCTTTCTTTCTTTTTTCTTTTCCTTTCGTGTCTTCTTTCTTTCTTTCTTTCTTTTAGCATTTCTTTCTTTCTTTCATCATTTCTTTCTTTTTTCTTTCTATTCTTCTCCCTTTTTTCTTTCGTCATTTCTTCTTTTCTCTTTCTTTCTTTCTTTTTTATTCTTCTTTTAATTTTTTATTCTTTTTTTTTTCTTTATCACTTTCTTTCTTTCTTTCTTTTTTCTTTTTTTCTCCATTTCTTTCTCTTTTTATTTCTTCCTTTCTCTTTTTATTTCTTTTTCATTTCTGTCTTTCTTCCTTACTATTTTTTCTTTCATCTATTTTTACTTTTTTCCTCCCTTCTTTCTTTCTTTCTTCCCTATTTACCTTTCTTCCTTTCTTTGTTTCTTTGTCTATTTATTTATTTGTTTGTTTGTTTTTAATTTTTTTCTTTGTCTCTGTCTTTATTCATTTATTTATCTATTTATTTATCAATCTATTTCCTTGAGTACTACAAGGGGACTCGCTAGCTCCATACCTCTTTATCATTTGTCTAGACTACGTACTTAGAACATCGATTGACAAAATCAGAGAGAACGTCTTCGAGCTGACGAAGAAAAGAAGCAGAAGGTACCCCGCAAAAACAATTACCGACACCGACAACGCCGATGACATAGCGATACTGGCAAATACACCCAACCAAGCCGAAACACTACTACATAGTTTGGAACAAGCAGCCGTAGGTATAGACCTCTATGTCAATACACACAAAACGGAACATATGTGCTATAATCAAACGGGGGACATCTCCACTCTAGACGGAACTCCTCATAAACTAGTAGACAAATTCACTTACCTATGAAGCAGCGTCGCATCAACAGAAAACGACATCAACACGAGGTTAACGAAAGCATGGACAGCTATCATTAGGCTATCGATTATATGGAAATCAGACCTGACCGATAAAATGAAACGCAGTTTCTTCTAGGCAGCGGTCGTATCGATACTGCTATATGGATGCACTACATGGACTTTAACAAAACGGCTGGAGAAGATAGACGGCAATTACACAAAAATGCTGCGAGCAATCTTGAACAAGTCCTGGCGGCAACACCCCACAAGACACCAACTGTACGGCCACCTGCCTCCTATCACGAAAACTATCCAAGTTAGAAGAACCATGCATGCAGGACACTGCTGGAAAAGCAGGGACGGACTCATAAGTGATGTACTCTTATGGACCCCCACACATGGCCGTGCAAAAACAGGACGACCAGCACGAACATACATTCAGCAACTATGTGAGGATACAGGATAATGTCCTGGGGACCTGCCAAAGGCGATGAACCATAGGGAAAAGTGGCAAGAGAAGGTCAGGGATATCCGTGCTACCAGCACGACATTATGATCATGATGATGATGATGATTTCCTTCTTTATTCGTTTTTTCTTTTCTGTCTTTCTCCATTTCTTTCATTCTTTCTCCATTTCTTTCATTCTTTCTCTGCGTCTTTCATTCTTTCTCCATTTCTTTCATTCTTTCTCCATGTCTTTCATTCTTCCTTCATTTCTTTCATTCTTTCTCCATGTCTTTTATTCTTTCTCAATTTCTTTCATTCTTTCTCCATATCTTTCCTTCTTTCTCCATTTCTTTCATTCTTTCTCCATTTCTTTCAATCTTTCTCCATTTCTTTCATTCTTTCTCCATGCTTTTCATTCTTTCTCCGTGTCTTTCATTCTTTCTCCATGTCTTTCATTCTTTCTCCATGTCTTTCATTCTTTCACCATTTCTTTCATTCTTTCTCCATTTCTTTCATTCTTTCTTCATTTCTTTCATTCTTTCTCCATTTCTTTCATTCTTTCTCCATTTCTTTCATTCTTTCTTCATTTCTTTCATTCTTTCTCCATTTCTTTCATTCTTTCTCCATTTCTGTCTTTCTTCTAAATTTCTCTATTTCTTTCTCCATTTTTTCTTTATTTCTTTCTATCTTTCTTTATTTCTTTCTTTCTTTTTCCTTTCTCTATTTCTTTCTCAATTTCCTTCTTTCTTCCCTTTCTATTTCTTTTTCAATTTCTTCGTTCCTTTCTTAACTTATTTTTTATCAGTACTTAGTTTTTAGTTTTTCTTTTGTTTATTTTTCCAAGATTCTTTCTAAAATTTATTCTCTTTTTCAACAAAATGTCAATGGGGCTATGAATACGCTGACTACAAAACGATAAACCCGAGCCCCCAAAAGGGATATCCTTTGTACCACACTAAATTGGAGTCACGGATTTTTTTATGCTTATAAATTTGGGGATTGTGTTCATTTTACGTTTATATTCGCAGTTATTTTAGTTGTTTCTCATAGTTTTTTACGGAGTAATATGATATCAAGTATTTTTATCTCATGCAAATAATTTTTACACCGTTGTATGGGTTCAAACATTCATTTTTAATACTTGTAATTTCCACCTAACTGAGATAGATGTAACTTCAACAGGTTCTACCACTCCGGCTCAGAGAGAACCTTGGAGTAGTGGCAATGAAAGAGTATTCCATGCTCCTCTGACCTCGAGAACTGAATCTAGGGAATACGGAATACCCCTTCATTGCCATTACTTCCAGATCCACTCTGGTTCGGAGTGTTAGTACCTTTTAGGGTCCCATCTATCGGTCAAGTTGATATGTTTTAAGATTAATCGTACGCGATACGGATGCGTGCAAAAATATTAAGAAATGACTGCACAACAAATATAAGTATGAACGTGATTCCCTAACTTCTCAGCATAGAATAAAATAACAGGTTGAAATGCAATATAAATCCATCAATTTATCTATTCCAAGAAATGGATTATAGAATGTGCGTTATTACCTATTGATTTTCGATCGCTATTGTTATTTGTTGTTCATAAGAGATTGTCTATATAATTGGCATGATTCTCATCCGGGTTCAAATGACCGGAAATGTCAATGGCAGCAAAACATTCCGGAAGTTAGTTTCGATTTTCTTTTCATCACGACGTTTCGACATGTTTATCTAGCATCAGCTGTTCGTAACGGTTCTTTACGCCTTTTTTTTATCACGAATTCTCACGAAGCAGGAAGATGAAAGGCCATAAACCACCCCTACCCGCCACGACAATCAGTTCTTGATGCCTTTGTAATTGAATACAAAACACCTGTGTATTTCAACCTGGCATTTCAAGGAGATAGATAGATAGATAGATAGATATACTAGTTTTGATTAAAATTCATAGTCAAACTTTCCCTTGATTTTGTCAAGTAGATGTATGTATAGCTGAGCAAATGATACCATGACCAAAGCCAATTCTTTTTCTATTTTTAATATCAAACCATTGCCTTACTTATTTAACGAAAGGTTTTCAGTGAAACACTGACTAGTGCGATTGAAACTGGACTGAATATTTATATCAAGAGTAGAATTTGAGCATGTAAAGAACATTAAAAATATTATAGTGCAGCTTCACGCCATATCAAAAAAGGAAGTTTAGGTGTGCTTCGACCAATGGTGTTTGTGCGTTGAATTTTAAGAGACCATTTATAAGAAACTTAATATTGCATTCATTATTCGCTCCTTGATAAATTGGTAAGAAGCGTTAAAAAATAGGTTTTATAACTTTCTAGTCTTGGACATCGACCAGTCTCTTTCTTTACCAAAACATGCACTTGTATTAAATATATATATGTGTGTGTGTGTGTGTGTGTGTGTGTGTTTACTAATATCTCTGCACGGGCAGGATATTACACAAGGTTAATTTTTAGCGAAGTTTAACAAGTTTGCATTCAAAATTTTCCTTCTCCTAGACTGGTTACCTAACCAAGGTTAAAGAACTCAATCTGTCCTTCAACTTACCCATAGAATAATTGGAGTCATACCTTACCCAAGGGCATTAACGCTATGCGAAATGCAAACAGCCTCATCCAGAATTTGAACTTGCGTCGCCGCGTCCATTTAGTACGACGATAACCACGGGCTCCTCCATATATATTATATATATATACAAAAGAGTCATTAAAAAATTTCAGATTTGTTACACACTTTTTCCCGTTTTATGGTTTAAGCAGCACAGATATTAAAGCAGAAATCTGAATAGGTTTCTCACGCTTTACAAGTGATGGTAGTTTGTTGCCACAACATATTTTCTATTTGGGCAAGGTTTAAAACTACTTGAACACACACACACACACACACACACACACACATATATATATATATATATATATATATAGAGAGAGAGAGAGAGAAAGAGAGAGTGTGTATGAGATAATGAAAGAATATTACGTTCACTTTCTGAGTAAAACACTCGAGAAAGACATAAACTCCCTAGTACACTTATTTATGGATAAATAAAGAAAACAAATCAAATCAAATAAAATCAGACAGACAGACAGACAGAGATCTAAGTTTGGAGAGAGTAAACATAGAGACGACGGCACTTGGGTAGACTCAGTTTCTCGGCAATGCAATCCCTCCAATTAATCCTCTCTGAAGATCATATAGACGAAAACTGACTGTCACCAAGAGCCGTAGCGTCGGTGTCTACGATTTTAAATCTTCTCCACCTCTCTCCTTCCCTCCCTCCATATATATAAATATATGTATATAAATATGATTGTTGAAAGTTTGTTTGTCAGTCTTCTAATTGTGTTTGCGTCTCTACAGATCTAATTAAACACAATAAACAACAATTTTATTCATCAAGGGTATTTTTACAATATAAGCAATTAGCCTAAAAACCATTTTTATCGCATTCTCAGATGTAAAGTTTTCTCCGCCAGCTAGTCACTGTATCCTGTTTATTTAATGTACACCCAGACAACCTATAGAAATACAACCATCTGAAAATATCCGTTAAGCTAATTGATTTTGTCAAACGAAAGCCCTGCTCAACAGACAGTGAATTTGACTAAAATTCATAGGCATTCAGACTAACACTACCAACAATATTTAATATTGGTCTCTTTACAATTTTACCAAACAGTTCATTTATTAAGCGAATCTCTCACGAAATCATTAAAATTTTCATTGTCCTACGCAGGAAAACACAGTTAAGTCCTAAGGTGAATCAAAAGTTTTGCAATATTTTAACAACGTCAGTTCTGGATGCTTTTGCTGAGGTTGAAAAGATGGCGAAACACTCTAGACTGGGAGAAGCCAAGTTCGCCTGATACTCCCCAAGTGCTACTCACCGGATTTGCGACTACGTCTTGAAGCATACCCTTGGAATAACCTTTAGGCCTTCCTGAACAGACTTGATTATCGAATCTTTTGCTACCCGAGTGATTTATTTTACAACATCTGCCTACTGTCATATGATCAAGTCCATGTTGCCCGCAGTTATGGGTAAATAGTAGGGCAAACTGGGTTCTTCAGCCTTGGTGAGGCAACTATTCTGGGAGAAGGAAAACTCCGAATTCAAATATGTTAAACTCCGCTTAAAAATTGACCTTATGCCATATCCTGCCCGAGTGCAGGGGTTGGTAAATATACATATGATCAACTCCACATTCACATTTCTTACAACAAATAAAGGGATGTTGTCACGGTATTATGGAGCAGTTTGAACTCGTAACGCCTAAGTTATCAGAAATGACTCTGGTGGAAGTTCATCTGTGTAGCTTTTAAATCATACACAGAGTGAAAAAACGTGTCAGCGCACCTACTGCCACGATACTACCAACCAAAGCGGGTACTTTTTTTTCCAGGAATTGAACTGTTCTTTCACATGATAGACGCATTGCAAACCAGTACATTGCAAAACATTACAAAAATGTTGACTCAAGTAAGCACACACACACACACACACACACACATATATATATATATATATAGATAGATAGATAGATAGATCTCTGTACATTTTCATACTGCCAGATTTATTACTACTTTATACATATCTATAAATGAGACTCTGTTTGACAAAACCTAAAAGTCAATCTCTATAAAAAGAGATTAATGGCCCAAAACTGAAACAGAACGGAAATAAAACTAAAAATGTTGAATTGAAATCTCCAAGAGTGAAGCCGAGTGCTGTTACTTAAGGGTTAACAATGAATGACGTGTATCCAAAAACCATCGAGGCTCGATTTGAATTCCTGGCCCAATCGGCTGGGACTGCAGAATACACTGACTGCAGCGCGACAGAGGGGTAAGACTCCCACAATGAGTGTCCTGGATATGACACGAAACAATTAATGGTAAGACTACAGTAATGTTGGAGCTTTGGGAAATGCGGAGTGCCCTTTCATTGCCATCGCTTCCAGCTCCACTCTAGCCCAGAGTGGTAGCACCTGATCAGGTCCTATGTATGAATCAAATAGAAGTAAACTGTGTACTTATGCTAAACCGAATTGCTTGAAATAGAACTGTTTGGTCATCTAACTGTGTGTATATAAATGACTGATGTTCAATTGAATTCCTAATGATATATAGTAATACTTGAAAATATTTAAACTGTGTGCAAACAAATGGTTAATAGTTAACAGAAAAGTCGTATCAGATAGAAATAAAGGAAACCATTTAACCGTGTGAAAAAGAATGAACTCAAGCTCGTTTTAAAATTTTAAAGTCTTTGAAATCTTATATTTGATATGTATAAAAAGGATTTGGCATAAAATAACCTGCAAGGGTTGATATCCCATAACACCAAACCAAACAAATCAAGCTGTATTTACCAAGGGAGAAATGGATAGTGAACGAAACGTAAACGCCTTTCTTCAAAATCGTCCCTTTGACGATCCACAGTTAAACTTATTCAAGTGAGGTTTTCATCTGTCAAAACATCTCTGAAACACTTTTTTTATGAAGGGTGTAGCTGGATCGTATAACTGTTAATCTACGCAACGTTCAAAAATCTTTAATCGTAGAAACTTTCTTTTCAATTATGGATACAAAAAAAGTTGCACCTTTCTCATTCAAGGGAGAAGATTTGGTTGAGTTTAGTTTGATGGCATATCAACATTTGAGTGTCATTTAAGGCCAAATCATATTTACAAACACACACAGTTATGTATATATGTATGTTTGCAAATAGTTTGTAGGTAGCATTATTTTCCGTCAAGCCAGAGCTTATTTGTTTGCACACGGTTAAAATATTTCAAGTATTTTTATGTAATACTAATAATGCAATATGATATTAATATTTGGTTTGCACATAGGTTTGGTTTCTTTGTTTTAATGGCATATTAACCTTTGGTGGTTATTTAATACCAAAGCCACTCTCCTAGAAGAACAGTAGTGGTACTATTTAACCCATAGCTGGAAGGATAAGGGGGTTCATACCTTTCCCAAGGGTATTTGTCCGAAAGTGAACATAATAGCGCGACTGGAGTACGAACTCGCGTACTACGATTCCGCAGTCCATCGCTTTAACTATTACACCACGAGGACACTCCTTTGCACATAGGTAAATTATTTCAATCATTACTATCTAGAACTAATAGTCATATCTAATATTAATCACAAGCACAGAATTAAATCGTTTCAAGCATTGCTATGTATTACTAATGATTCAATAAAATATTAATCATTTTTAAATTATTTCAAGAAGCATTGTCATTTAATGTCAGTATTGTGTATGCTTAAATACACTTCTCACATTCTTATTAGAAATAAATTTTTTTCTTAATCAAAGTCACCAAGATTTTATTACTTTTACGGGAATATTATACAATAAGGACAGATTCTATTAGGTATTATTGATTACCAAATTGGACACGGGATTGAAACACTGTAACAAAAACATGAACATATAGAAGACAAAATAAACCATCTTTTATATATATAAATAAAAAGTCGGTTTGTAAGGGTGTAGAAAAAATTTTATAGACGCTATATTTCTCCTTAACTAGTTTAAACTTCACAATTTATGATATAATCTTTTTCGAATATTTTTCGCATATTTTTTCTGTATTCGTTCAAACCGCTATTTTGAATTCATAATTCCCACCCTGAAGATGACCTAAAATATTTTCTACCTGAAATTTTCCTACTTTCATATCTTTGATAATCCTGTCGAAACGCGTCAATGGACCTAAACTAATATTTAGTAAAAAAAATTTCTCATCAATTTATATGTATTTTTCTTTCCGTTTTCTTTAAACAACCTGTCTGATTAAACTTCATACCTTACTCAAATATATATATGCAAATTTCTTGTAAGTCTAGTAGTCTGGGTCTGTAGAATACACCGGCTGCATTTCTGCAGATGGGTAAGATCCCACCATGATTATCCTGGACATGACAATAAAACATCTGATGTTGAGACTCCCGCCCTTGAGCTTTTGGGAATGTGAAGTACCTCTTCATTGCCATGTGTCATATCCTGCCCGAGCGGAGGGGTTGGTAAATAGTACCTCTTCATTGCCATTCCTCCCAGATTCACTCTGGCCCGGAGTAGTAGCATTTGATAGGGTCTCCTTTATAGGTCAAAAACAACTGTTTGACATTTAAACTCTGTGCAAACAAATGACTTGTTAAATCAAGTTATTAGAAATAGAACTCTTTGACTATTTAACAGTGTGTAAAATTTTAAAAAATATGAATGATGCTTAATTAAAAACATTGTGAATGAATACCATTTTACTGCCGTTATATAATTAAGGAATGATTTTTTTATTTTAATGGTTTTTCGTTAATTATATCTTTTCATTCAGTTTGGTTAGGCTTTGAACTATTCTGGTTAAGAGTTCAGGTGTGTAGTCAATTAGTGCAGTTTACACTCGTGCGCAAAGGATATAGAAATCACCATTATCATAATACCCCCCAAGACAGGAAATGAGGCTGGAGTGTGGATGACGTCATGCCCGGAAGAGATGGTCCTGAGAATTTGAGAATTTTGAAAAAGAGTCAGTTGAAGGTTGACATCGGACCATGAAGGCAGATAGTTGAGTTCCTGGGAGTTGGGAGTTGAAGAGGTAGTTGGGTTTTTCGGATCTCTACAAACAGATATCTTAAACATCACGGGATGCGCCGCACGTTGGTGGGGTCAGATAGTATGGTCAGCATAGTAAGAATTGTGTCTCTCTCCTCGTGTCGAAGAACCGAAGCAAGAAATTAATAAATACGTTCGTACCCGAACAACAGAGTCCGCCTGTATTCGCTTGCATTTGTACATGTATTTGAATATGTATTTGTAGTACCATTATTAACGATATCATTATGGTTGTCAGTATACAACAACTGCAAATGAATGAACCGGGTTGAATAGAATAATTAATGTTAAATAACAATAGTTATAACCACTTCATTGACGGAAAAATGATTAATACTAAATAGAATTATAACTGTTAGCAATGATTAAAACCATTTAACTATGTAGAAACAATAGTAATAGTCGTACGAAAACATCATCATCATCATCATCATCTTGTCGTGCCGCAAGCACGGATATATCCCTGACCCTCTCTCACCACTCCTCCTTATCGTTCATTGCTTCTGGCTGGTCCTCAGGGCTACATCCCGTATCCTCACAGAGCTGCTGTATGTAGGTTCGAGCTGGTCGCTCTGCTTTTGCTCGGCCATGTGAAGGGGTTCATAGGAATGCACCCCTTATGAGCTCGTCCCTGCTTCTCCAGCGGTATCCTGCATGTCTGGTTCGTCTAACTTTGATAGTTTTCGTGATGGGAGGTAGGTGGCTGTACAGCAGGGGCTTTGTGGCGTGTTGCCTCCAGGACTTGTATAAAATTGCTCGCAGCATTCTTGTGTAGTTGCCGTCAAGCTTTTTCTCCATCCGTTTTGTTAGCGTCCAAGTAGTGCATCCATATAGCAGTATCGACACGACCGCTGCTTGGAAGAAACTGCGTTTCAACTATTCTCTTACAAATTAGATATGTATATTCATTTAAATGTGGGCAAACAAATGACTGATTTTAAATTGTTACCGTCACCAACGCATCCTGAGACAGAGAGAGAGAGAGAGAGAGAGAGAGAGAGAGAGATAAAAAAAGAGAGATAGATAGATAGAGATAGACTATATATATATAGAGAGAGAGAGGGAGAAAGAGAGAGAGAGAGAGTGTGTGTGTGTGTGTGTGTGTATAAATTGGACATGGCATTAAATAACCTACAATGGTTGATATGCCATTGTAAGGAACATTCTTAAGTGAAAAAATTGTTCGGGTCAATCACTGGTGAATACTTTGACTTCAAATGTAGATTTTCCTGTTTGAGGCAAGCTATTTCTTTTTAGATTGTCACAAAGATTATTTACGGACATGGTGGAACATATTATATTGGCGAATTTTTATCTTTCTCTTCCCATCTGGCATTATTTCTCTGCATGCAGTCCAAAGAGAAACGAAATAAATATCAAGAACCCGCATCTATTAAGGGCGGCAGATGAGGGCTGATATCAAGTTCTTCTTGCTTATCTTGCAATCGATGCTTGTCACGATTCCTGCAATGCGATGAGGAGCCTTTTATTTCAGGGGTTTTATGGTGAAGGTGGAAGTACTCCTTGACTTATTTAAAGAACTTGAGGGCTTGCAGCTTGCACATTCTTCTTTGATATGAGGAAATAAAGAGTAAATGATGCCACTTTCCCCCCTCTCGCTCTGTCTCTCTGTCTCTCTCTGATTTCTTTTATCATTCAAAAAAGAATGCCCAACTTCAAGAAAATGGTAACGGAATATTTTAAAGCAAGAATAGGATTCTCATGCGTGATTTTGACCATTTTCCTTGGGAATCTGAATACTCTTTTAACCTACATTTATTCTTTTTCGATTTATCTATATTTTGCGTGTTAAGGTTTTTTTAGGTGTAGATAAGCATTGTTGCTTAGGTAAACTTTCAGCCCTCGAAACATTTCTTCAAATTGAACTCAGAATTTACGTATATATATATATATATATATATATATATATATATATATATATATATACGTAACTTCTGAGTTCAATTTATATATATATATATATATATATATATATATATATATATATATATATATATATATGTGTGTGTGTGTGTACGTAACCTCTGAGTTCAATATGAAAAAAAAAAAAAAATATACATATGTATTTGTTTGTATGTGTGAGTTTGCTTTTGTGTGTTGTATGTGTGCGAATGTGTGTGTTAGAGTGTGTGTGTGCGTGTGCACTGAGAGAGAAAGGAAAGGGACAGGGGGAATATATATATATATAGATAGATAGATAGATAGATAGATAGATATGAATGTCCCTTTTTAAGATAATCCATTGTATATGTATATATTTATGCGTGTGTGTGTGTGTGTGTGTGTGTGTGTGTGTGTGTGTGTGTGTGTGTGTGTGTGTTTTCACGAATTATCATGATAATAAGGAAAAAGAAACACTAAATACACATGCATTTGTGGGAATATGTCTGCATGGATGTGTGTGCGCGTGTGTGTGTGTGCGTGTGTGTATGGAAAGGAATGAACACATTATCTATCGATCTATCTACCTATCTATCCTTCGATCTCTCTCTTTTTTATTCCCTTGATTTTCTTTCTAATTACCTTGATTTACTCTTTCCTTTCCTTTTTTTTTCATTCCCTTCTGTTTGTTTTAATTTCCTTCTTCCTCTTTTACATTTTCTTCTTTCTTTTTTTTTTTACTGTTTTTACTTCTTCATTCTCTTCTCTTTTTTTATTTAATTCATTCTCCATCTTATTTTTTCTCTTTTTCATTTTTTGCCATCTATTTCGTTCAACTCTATACAAATTATTCATATTCTGAGTTATTTGAAGCTGTAGCTATTTATTAATGATTATCATATGTTATTTGAATAGTTTACAAATGTTTGGCATTCGATATGATTCATATCGAATACCAAACAATTTTATCAATTTATTAAATAAGAATAGCAACTATAAAACATATAATCATCATCATCATCATCATGTCGTGCTGCCAGCACAGATATCCCTAACCCTTTCTCGCCACCTCTCCCTATCGTTCATCGCCTCTGGCAGGTCTTCAGGGCTATATCCCGTATCCTCACATAGCTGCTGTATATATCTTCGAGCTGGTCGTCCTGCTTTTGCTCGGCCATATGTAGGGGTCCATAGGAGTACATCACTGATGAGCTCGACCCTGCTTCTCCAGCAGTGTCCTGCATGTCTGGTTCGTGTAACTTGAAGAGTTTCCGTGATGGGAGGCAGGTGGCCGTATAGATAGTGTTTTGTGGGGTGTTGCTTCCTGGGCTTATTCAATATTGCTCACAGCATTCTTGTGTAATTGCCGTCTAGCTTTTTCTTCAGTCGTTTTGTTAGCGTCCAAGTAGTGCATAAATATAGCAGTATTGATACAACCGCTGCTTGGAAGAAACTGCGTTTTATTTTACCGGTCAGGTCTGATTTTCATATGATCGATAGCTTATCGATAGCTGCCCATGCCTACGTTAGCCCCGTGTTCATGTCTTTTTCGGTTGATGAGACACTGCTTTCTAGGTAGGTGAACTTTTCTACGAGCTTCAGAGAACTTCGGTCCAGTGTGGAAATGTCGCCTGTTTGATTAAAGCACATGTATTCAGTTTTGTGTGCATTGACATGGAAGCCAATGCCTGCGGCGGCTTGTTCCAAGCTATGCAGTAGTGTTTTGGCTTGGTTGGGTAAGAGTAGAATACTTGAAACCAAACAAATTCATGCTATTAAATGATTATAGAAAAAATACGGCAATTAAAAAAAATGGAACATTGAATAATTAGTTCTTAAAATTGAACATTTACAAATGAATCAACTTTTGGCATTAAATAACTCATAAGGAGTTGATATGCCATAAAACAAGTAAAGTATCTTTGAAACTATATAAATGCCCGGGGTGTAATGATTATCATCGTATGAAATGGACACGGCGACACGAGTTCACATCCAGGACGTGACTGATTTCATTTCACATAGCTCTAATACCCTTAGGAAAGGTATTAATCTAATTATTCTCCCTCCAGCTATGAGTAAATAGTAGGGCAGACTGAGTTCTTAAACCTTGGTGAAGCAACTATTCTAGAAGGAAAAGTCTGAATTCAAACCTGTTAAACTCCGTTTAAAAAGTGACCTTGTGTCACATCCTGTCCGAGTGGAGGGGTTGGTAAATATGGATAAACGATAGGTCAGACGGTGCTCTTTAGCGTTGGTATTTCAGTACCTGAAAATGAAAACTCTGAATTCAAACCCATTCCCGATTAAAAATGACTTTGTATCGCATCGCGCTCGTGAAAAAGGATTGAGTAACAATTCTAATATCTTACCCAGAGCAACTCATAGACATGCTTGCACCTACCCGCATATGCATTATTGATGTAATGTGCACACACAAGTAGAAGAGCGTATAGCGTCCTGTTTTATTTCGAGTGATGATTAATTTGCGACTTCGATCTTTATAAGTGGCTTCTTGCTTACAGACTTGTGAAATATCTAGACTAATTTTCTAAGTGGTGAGATCCTAATGAAATACATTTAATTGAAGGCAATGATAAGATATTTAATAGCTAAACAATCTATTGACAATATAATGAAACTTCTCTGCCAGCAGCAACTAGTGATTTACATTCCTATTCGTCAATTAAAACGAATTTCATTACGCCAACTGAATTTCTGCTATGTGGCGTCTCCAGCATTTGCCTAATGAAACGAAAGACGAACACGTTTGAATCTTTGTATCAGAACTTAGTGAATCTTATAAATGGCCGACGTTGATTTGAACCAACCCTGTGAAATCGAGCAAACAGCTCATACTGATCGTTGCCTGACTTTCCAATAAGAAAGAAGACAATTTGCAATTCCTCGAGATCATTCATGCTTTGAGCTATCAAAACCCCCAGTTAACCGCCCCAGAACTTTTCACAGCAATACAAACAGTAAGTAAGCAATTCTGTCTTTGTACATAGCCGAAATTGATCTTTCTATGAGCACAAATACCTCCATATGGCGCCAGTTCTGTGGCAGATACCACCATCTTCTCAGGGTAGTCAATATTACAAACTAAACACAAGACACTGTTTAAAGTATACTGAAAATACCTCATCGTTGAGTAAGGGTTAAAAAGATAGTTTTGTTTGGTTGGGTTTTATGGCATATCAACCTTTGTAGCTTATTTAATGCCAAATCCATTTTTATGTAAATAATCCGTTGTATTTCAAACACTTCAGTTTAGCATAAATACACAGTTTAATTGTCAAAAAGATTTCTATTTCAAACTATTCAGTTTATTCAAACAGTTCTAATTCCGCTAATTCAGTTTAGCGTTAGTACAGATTTTTTTTTACTCAGTAAAATGCCAAAACAGTTCTATATATGACAATTCAGTTTGGTGTAAATACAGTTTCAATGTCTAAAAACAGTTCTATTTCAAATAATTCAGTTTAGCTCAAGCATGCAGTTTAAATGTAAGTATGGTTCAATTGTCAAAAACATTTCTATTTAGAGGTATTCAGTTTACTCAAACAGTTCAGTTTAGCATAAGTATGCCGTTAGTTCTATTTAACCCATAGATAGGGCCCTATCAGGTACAACCACGCCGGGCCAGAATGGACCTGGGAGCGATGGCAATAAAGAGGTACTCCGCATTCCCCAAAGCTCCAGCATTACTGGAACCTCACCATCAGATTGTTTAGTGTCATATCCAGGACACTCTTAGTGGGGGTCTTACCCCTCTACAGAGGGGCAGTAGGTGTATTCTACAGCCCCAACCGACTGGGCAAAAAAGATAGTTTTTCAGACTGATTACTATTGACTAGTGGGCACGATCCTCACATCGTGCCCTATACTCAAAGTCTTGTGCAAAACCTAAGGAACACTGATTTTTGAAAAGTGTTTACATAATTTAATATTTAGGGAACAAGGCTAGTTAATTATAGTCAGTGAGTTCGATTCTCACTGCGTGACTCGTTTTTTGGAAAATGTGTTAGACTTAACTAATTAATTGATTCATTGGTTGATTTTAACGCTATTTCAACTTGTTTCGGGTTATTTTATGCCTTGAGTTTAAAGAATCACGTTCAAGTTTTTTCTTTGTATGGTTTCAAGTATTCCTATCAAATACTGATTAATATCAAATTATATGGCTTCAAATAATTAATCCTGTTTAACAATAGTTGTTTGTTTGTTTATCGTTATGTTGTAATAATAATTATTCATAATAATTAATTAAGTTGTTGGCGACCGTAGTCAATAGCGATCAGAAGGCTCCCTTTTCAATAGCTACTACACCGAAGTGTAAGGGAGGGCGCTACTCCTTTCCCTTGATTGCTTCACTTTATCCTTGATACGTACCTTATATCGCTGAGTGTCAAGCAAGGAGGTATCAAGTTGCAGTCGGTGTATCTACAGCCCCTGCTGACAGGGCAAGAAAAGGTGATGAATACACAAAACTCGGTCTTAGTTCAGTGACACAAAGGTTTATTCGCTACAACACTTTCTAGGTAGTTATCTGGAGAAAGAAACAGAGTATGAAAACTGAGTCGCACGTGTTAGCTGGACAAAGAGAACCCAACTGTCATGAGGAGAGAAAAAGAAAGCCGTCACAAAACTTGAATTTTCTTTCTGATTTTCTATTACTTTTTTTAACGTACTTGTTCGTTGGTTTTGTCTCCACAGTTGCGCGTCTGGCGTGAGACCACTTTTCGGAGCTTACCCAAAAATGGGGGCCGCAATTATCGTGGCTGGTGTTCAACTGTCGTCTTAATCTTATGGCGTCTTCTAGCCAACTCGCTTTGCACCCGAGTCATCCCCTTACTTCCGCCTGGTGTCCGAGGAGGAACATATTAGTTTCTGGTGGTTGAACTCCTGCACAGAAGATTTGGGACCGTGGTCATTTACCTATGACAGGTTGACCTACAATGAGTGCTTTGGCTTGACACATTCAGGTCAGCTGCTCGTTTCGGAGACTGTTTTTTCTTATTATTCTTTGTCACCCAATTGGCTGCCTCGATCTCAGGGTAGGCCACTATTTCGATGAAGGACATAAACTAGGATTGTCCGGCCATCTGCTCACGTTGTGTTTTTAGATCCAAATAACCGAAGTCGTCAATCGCCGATCCCCAAATAAACCGGACAGTGTTGATCATTCAAAGAAAATAAATTGAAGTCAAAAGGCCAGAAAAAAAACACAGGCTGTTCAATAATTATTTAAAAGTATTAGTTAACAAAAAATAACAAAGTCAGTTTATTTAAAAAAAAATATTTTTTGAAAGTTTTGAAAGAATGAATAAGTCTGATCATACAAGTCCCTTCCTCGTTGAGCGAAATAATCCAATTCAGATACCTAACCCCTATTATCTCAACAGTCAGTCTACGTAGTAGTTAGCACTACTTTTCACTAAGCTAACTCGCTTAGCAGTTCACAGTACGGCTACTAATTCTCTCACAACAGTCTTCCGTTGCTAATTCGTGCTTCTCGCTTCTCTTACTCAGAATGTCTACAGCAAGGCTCAAGTCGATAAGTGATCAGCGTTTTCTCTACCGACTGCTATCTGCTGTCTTGGCTCTCTCGTTTCTGTTTCCAGTCTGTGATAAAAAAAAAATTCCCAGTTTATATAATTATTTTTATTTTCGAGTGGGCCTATATTATCAACGGTTTTCTTCATAATTAGATTTCAATAATTAATTCCATCCATGGTTCCTTAAGTCCTACTCCAAGAGTGACTCTCCATGACCGTTAATCAAAGGGAAGAGTTTCCTCCCACTTCCACGTCTCGGCAGTTCTATCTTGCACCCTGCAATGAGCAGCCATGTCACTCACGTGGCCAACACGTCAGGTCAAGCAAATTACTCAGTCTTCCGGGGGAAAAAGATAAATAAATAAAATTTCCATATCTTAGGATTTGAAACGTTTCCCATATAATTATATCAGCACCTGGTCTACGATTGACCCCTTCATCTGATCTTATATCCAGTTTGTCCTTGTTTTGACTTCGATCAGACCTGACCAATAAAATTAAACTTCCGAGCAACAATCCTATCGATACTGCTATATGGATGCACTACTTGGACGCTAAGTAAACGGCTGGAGAAAAAGCTTGACGGACACTACAAAAGAATGCGGAGACCAATATTTAACTAGTCCTGGAGGCAACACCCCACAAAGCACCAGCTGTACGGCCACCTATCACCCATCACGAAAACTATCTGTTAGACGAACCAGACATGCAGGATACTGCTGGAGAAGTAGGAACGAACTCATAAGTGATGTACTCCTATGGACCCCTTCACATGGCCGAGCAAAAGCAGGGTGACCAGCTCGAACCAACATACAGCAGCTCTGTGAGGATGCTGGGTGTAGCCCTGAAGACCAGCTAGAGGCGATGAACGATAGGGAACGGTGGCGAGAAACGGTCAGGGATATCTGTGCTAATTGCACGACAACATGATGATGATGATGATGATACTTTCAGTACAATCAAAATAGATATTTTAGCTTTCTCCCTTTCCTATCTCTTTTCACTTAAGAAAAGGTGCTTCTCTCTCTCTCTCTCTCTCTATATATATATATATATATATATATATATATATATATAACATTTCTGGCTTTTCTATTTTGACGATTTATTGTATAATACTTAAAAAAATCAACTAACTGATTTTATTCGAATAAAATCCTTGTCGATTATTTTTCTTCTATTATTATCCCCAGATTTCTCTCGTTTCAGATCCCTGTCGAACATTAACTATGTTCTATTTTCTTCTCTCTCACTTTCCCAAGAAATTAGCTTCCTGTTTCAAATATAACTTGGACCTACCATATCACGTTACACATTCACACAATAACATTCACATTAGGTATATTACCTTTGAGAAATGTATAAACTGCGTTATCCCGACTCAGCTGTGGGTTATGTACTACCACAATTGTTCTTCGACAAAAAGAGCTTTGGCATCAAATAATTCATGAAAGTTGATATGCCATTAAACCAAACAAACCAAACAAGTTCCGATATGAAGATATCGTGTAAATGATAAAAGTATTCAATTCTTGATAAATGTTGGCTAAATTCTAAGAAGTTTTATAAATAATCATTCTAGTCACTTCAGAGTTAGATTAGACCATCTTTATTGCACCTCAGGGGTCACTCTAATGGGTTCGTGGGTCACGCTGAAAGATTCTATCAAATAACAGCCTTCTTTTGTTAGTGTTGAATTTATTCAGATGCTGCTCTAAGTCCATTAAAATTTGTCTTTGAATTTGTAAGCAAAAATCAACACTGCATGATGACAGTGGTCATTCTCATGTTCAGAATATATATATATACTGCTATATGGATGCACTACATGGACGCTAACAAAACGGCTGGAGAAGAAACTAGATGGCAATTACACAAGAATGCTGCGTGCAATCCTCAACAAGTCCTGGCAGCAACACCCCACAAGACACCAACTGTACGGCCACCTGCCCCCTATCACGAAATCTATTCAAGTTAGGCGAACCAGACATGCAGGACATTGCTGGAGAAGCAGAGATGAACTCATAAGAGATGTACTCTTATGGATCCCCACACACGGCCGCGCAAAAGCAGGACGACCAGCACGAACGTACATTCAGCAGCTATGTGAGGATACAGGTTGTTGTCCTGAAGACCTACCTAGGGCGATGAACGATAGGGAGGAGTGGCGAGAGAGGGTCAGGGATATCCGTGCTGCCAGCACGATATGATGATGATGATGATGAAAGGTGTTTTGGCTTTTTCTTTTTTCGTTGATTTTTTTCCAGATATCAATTTGTGTGATATTTTATATTTACATATTGCATCATCTGTTTATTTTCATGTCCCAAGATCTATAGAAATAGGTATGAAAATGAAATACATACATATATATATATATAAATGTGTGAGTGTGTGTGCATTCATAGCTACATCACAAAGTCATCATCATCATCTTGTCGTGCCTCCAGCACGGATATATCCCTGACCCTCTCTCGCCACTCCTTCCTATCGTTCATCGCCCCTAGCTGGTCTTCAGGGCTACATCGTGTATCCTCACAGAGGTGCTGTATGTAGGTTCGAGCTGGTCGTCCTGCTTTTTCTCGGCCATGTGTTGGGGTCGATAGGAGTACATGACTTATGAGCTTGTCCCTGCTTCTCCAGCAGTGTTCTGTATGTCTGGTTCATCTAACTTGGATAGTTTTCGTGATGGGAGGTAGGTGGCCGTATAGTTGGTGCTTTGCGGGGTGTTGCCTCCAGGACTTGTTGAATATTGCTCACAGCATTCTTGTGTAATTTCCGTCTAGCTTTTTCTCCAGCCGTTTTGTTAGCGTCCCAGTAGTGCATCCATATAGTAGTATCGATACGATCGCTGCTTGGAAGAAACTGCGTTTCATTTTATCGGTCAGGTCTGACTTGATTTTAACTGCAGGAGAATGCTGCGTGCTCGATTCAACAAATCTTGGGAGGAGTACCCTACAAGAGAGCATTTGCACAACCACTTAGCTCCCATCACACAAGCCATCAAAGTAAGACGAGCAAGATATGCTGAAAACTGCTGAAGTAAAGATGTTCTCCTATATATATTTTTTTCCAATATATAATTTTTCACCTTGACATTGATTTGTTTTATATTTTCAACTTCAAATCACTTGCTAGGTTTTTTTCTTACCATAAAGGCTATTATTTTATATCTATATCTATATATATATATATATATATATATATATATATATATATATATATATATATATATGTATGTATATTGTATAGCCGTAATACAAATAAAAGCAGAAACATAATCAAACATAATATACAAACTTCTATGAACGAACGAATACACTTCTTTATAAAAATATATATCTCACACTTTATTCTCGAAAGGTTTGATGTTTCTTGTGTGTGAGAGATGAGTTGGAGACGGGGACAGACTGCAAAATTGACCCAGGTTCTTCTCACGACCATAGCAGCACTTCTTCCTCATCTTGGCTGGGATTGCTCAACCGTGGGTCACTGAGGGCCCAAAGCCCTCTGTCTGCCACTGGCTCTCACTTCGGCATCTTGTCTCCAACTGACTCGAACCGTCTGGGCACCTGGTTATATTATTTTCTTACGTCCACCTGCTTCTGCTGTTCTTCCGCTTATTTACACAGGTGCATTTCTTGATTGACGATATATAACATATATCCGTCTGTGTGATTCCCATGAGACTTATAGAAACTAATTTAAGAGCTCGTAATTTGTTTTTGATGGGTTTTGAACTAGTTCTGGCATAATATTTAGGAGCCGTTTTCATGCATTATTCCTATTTGCATTTATTTTCTTATCTGTACAAAAGAATATGGCCGTGGTGTAATGGTTATCGTTGAACAAAACGAGAGCAGCGACTCGAGTTCAAATCCCGGACGAGACTGATTGCATTTCACATAGCACAAATACCCTTGGGAATGGTTTGCATTCAAATTATTCTTCCTCCAGCTATGGGTAAATTGTAGGGTAGACTGGGTTCTTCATCTTTGGTTAGGCAACCAGTCTAGGAGAAGGAAAACTCTGAATTCAAACGTGCTAAACTCTTCTTAAAATTGATCTTATGTCACAACCTGCGCGTGCAGAGGTGTTGATAAATACATACTAGCAAAAAATATGCACCCTTCGCTGGGCGCAAGTATTTAAATTTTAATGTAATGAGACATTTTGTTATATTAAAAACACTTACGAAATTAAATAAGAACCCAAATAAAACCTTTACCCTTATTTTTATTTTATTTCAATTGATGTCTGTTTTAGATCATACAAAGTATTTTTTTAAAATATGTTTGATAATAAAACAATATTAGAAGTCAATAACACTAAGTTATAATTTCTCAAACTCGTTTTTTTTAAACCGTTATGGAAATTATCTACACCGTGTACAATGTAAACCTTTATTTTTTAGTGATATACAACACCCATTTCGGGATTTTAAAAGCATTAATCCGACGGGCCAACCACAACCCGGATTTTCGGAGGCCACCTGGCATTTGTGCCGAATTAGTGGAATCAATTATAAGCAATGATTCACATTACACTTGGCTTTTTGGCCTCGTGAATCATTGACAAGCATACTCTCACAAAGCAATGGCTTTTGAGTCTGGTGAATCTATGACCAGCATTGATCAGCAGCGCCTGAGTCTCGACTCGTGCGCGACCTCTCCCATTTCCCTGATCTCCACTTTAAAAAAGGCATTGAGTTAAATCCTTCCCGGTAGGAAGTACGGATATATATCTCTCTCCCACCCCGTTTTTCCAGAAGCTGCCTAGCGTTTGTGCCGAATGGGAATCAATGACAAGCAAAGATTCATATTGCACTTGTCCTTTTGGCTTGATAAATCATTGACAAGTATTGACGAGCAAAGATTAGAATTTTACTTGGCCTGTTTGGCCCAAGAATTGATAACAAGCCATGACCCACTTCCACCGGATTTGATGTGCATCTAGTCCCGGGAGTTTCCCCCTCACTAGGCAATAATCGCTAAATTTGTCACTTTGGTGCCTTAGAAGCCAAACATTTTTGCACCTACTACGAATGAATTTCGATTCGTTCGTGGTCCCCACATTAAAATGACCTTTTGTTAAATCCTACCTGGTGGGAGATACGGATAAATATCGCTCCCACGGTTTCGCCCCACCTCGGCTTTCGGGGATCCAGCTTGCGTTATAACGCTGAATCATCGGCTACTATGAAAAAGGCAGTCAAAATAAACTTTCATACTATAAAACTAACAGAGACGTTTTATGTTCTGTTTAAAGGGTAACCTTACATTTATATTCTATTTGGGGATGTAACATTACAAAATGACTTGGTGTCAAATTTATCTTCCAGGGAAATCGAATAAATATCAATCTCAAGGGCTTGTAATCCCTTTGGTTTTCCAGTACCCATCTGCTTTTCACATCAAGTGGGTATTATTAAGCTGATCTCCTGGTCCCAGGGGCCTTCTTCCTGGCTGATAACTCCTTGGTAAGTTTATCACTTGGAGCATGAGACACCTTATAAGGAGAATGCCGAAGGTTCCAAGTATATTTTGTAAAAGCCAGGCATGAGACTCAATTTTTGGCGTACTAAATAAAATGACTCAATGTCAAAACCTGACTTGGTGGGAAGTCGAATAAATACTGCATAGGCTATTTTGATGCAAATTTAACTCGACAAGATTTTTTATAGAGACATCGTTTATAAATAAGATGTAATTAAAACGTAATTAATAATCATATATAATGTAACGTAAATAACTAAAGTCAGTTGAGACAGTTTCGATTACAGGTACATACTCTCCATCAAGATAGATAGATAAATTATCACAAATATTTACCTGACCATGAACTTTCGTGAAACTTAAAATTCAATATTGTATATCTTCAGTTAGATTTTTTTTTATTTATTCATTTTATGGATCTGTTTTATTTTTACTTGTATCACTTTTATTTACTTTTTAGTCCTTAGTTTTTAAACGAACAATGGATTGACGAATATAAAGTACTCATAAAATATTATATATATACATATATATATATATATAACGTTTTAAGTAATATTTATAAACACAACATAATGGAAATAGACAAATTATATATATAGTGCAGCTCGGATGGTGTAAAGGTTAGCAAGCTAGGCTAACAAACATTCACGAGTGAATTAGAGTCTCACTGGGTGCCGTATTCGTACAGTCTTGTGCCACAAATAAGCAAAAAGCTTAGTAAATTATTAATCATATATACATACACACATGTATACATATATTTATATATAGGGAAAGAGAGATAGAGAGTGACGATGTAGATTGTATTAAAATAATGTATATAGTTTAATGTTTTAAGTAATACACACACACACACACACACACACACATATATATATATATATATATATATGCAAATTTCATTAAACATAATAGACATTTTATACCTACATATTTTCTTTTGGATCCGTTCGAATTCCCGTATTACTTTTATCGTATTCGGGGGGAATTGATTTAGGTATTGCCCATAGTTGCATGTATCCCTAGTACTTTCTGCCTGATGTTGGCACAAAGTCGGGCAGAAAGTACTAGGGATACATGCAACTATGGACAATACATAAATCAATTCCCCGCCGAATATGATAAAAGTAATACGGGAATTCGAACGGATCCAGAAGAAAATATGTAGACATAAAATGTCTATTATGTTTAATGAAATTTGCATTAACGAAGAAATGCTGCCTAAATATACATATATATATATATATATATATATATATATATATATATATATATATATATATATATAATGGTAATTATTTGTCAATCTTCTAAAAGAAATGTTGTATTAATACCTAGAGTACTTATGGAAAGAGGTTAATATAAATGCTTTCTGACAAGAATTCTTATCGAGAGGATTTATTTAACAATAAGCAATACTCAGTAGTAGACAAGATTACTAATCGCACTGAATGTTTATTTTCAAACATCAAAGGATTAAATATTAAAGAATTGCCTTACTACAATGAAACTATCAAGCACATGGGGTCTGTCCGCACTGCTTTGCATCCGGGCTCCAACTGCTCTTTCCATTGTTTCTCGCCGGTATTTAACCGTTGTCTTTACCTCATCACATCTTCTCGCCAAATAACTTTTAAACCTGAGTCGTCTTCTTACTTCTTCTGAGGGAGGAACATATGCGTTACCGGTTGTTCCAAACCTGTGCAGAAGATTTGGGACCTCCGGTTTTTTTCTAGTCATTTTTAATTACCTAGTCGTTCACCCGTAACTGGCTGACCTACTTTGGCCAGAGGTCAGCTAGCCGTTCCGTAGACTCTCTGTCTGCTTTTTCTTCTAATCATTTTTTTCTTCTTTTACCTGAAATTCTCTTCATAACATGGACCTACCTTATCACGTTACAAAAAGCTTGTTAAAAAAGTTTGTTAATTTGCATATTTTGTTTTAAAACAACTAATTAGAAAATAAAGAAAACGTAATTAAATGTTTTCAATATCTTTTTAAATCTGTTTTTTTAATAATTTGTTTTAAAGCAAAATATTCAAATTTGCAAGCTTCATAAGGAGAAAATCGCTACCTTTGTAAAGTCAGCCAGTTATCCAATGACTTGTTAGATGGTAAAAATGTAATTATTTGGGGGACACAAATTTGTGTCGAAAGCTGACCTGAACAAAACAGCCAAAAGGCAGGCATCGCAACTTTATATATAGAGATATATGTCAAAGTATTATAACTCGAGGAAAAATTATTTAAATGTTTGGACAGTCAGGTATAGTAACTTTATATATAGATATACATTACGAAGTATTATAAATCAAAGGAAATGTTTTTAAATGTTTGGACAGACAGGTATAGCAGCTTTATATATAGAGATACAAGATGTATTATAACTCGAAAGAAACTAAAGATTGGTAAATACTTGATACCTTTGGGGTTTCTTTGAAGTATTTTTATGTGACATTTATGAGAAGCTCCCTATTCGAGGAACTGTCTAATTTGACCTAACTGATCGTGTCTCCTGCATGTAGATGCAGATAAGAGCGATGAATTGGGAAATCATGTCACGAACAAGCGTAGTATTACAAAAGTCATCGCAAACAGGAGAAGAAAAAAATGATCGCTGCTAAAAGAACAATAAAAGAAAATACCTTAAAAGGGAAAAAGTATGTGTAAATTCTCAACAGCGGAGTTTTTGCTTCCATCTGTTCAATCACCATAAAACAAATCATGTTATTCCGTATTAACCTATTCACCGTAAAGATAAATTGGGATAGTAGTCACATTTTATGGTACCATTTCAAATGCACTGTCTTCACACAATAGTATATCTAGTGACTCAATGAAGATCAAATGACAACAAGTGCTGTCCCGTTTTCTGGCATGAACGGACGCAGATCTCTTTCTTCAGTTTTATTGATTTATCAACCGTGAACACTTTTTTGACTGCTGCCACTGCGAAATAGACATACCTTTAATGTTTTTCTACTTCTTTTTCTTCTCCATTTCTTCCTTAAATTTCACCAAAAGAAGGTCTCAACCCAAAAAGGGAAACAACTTAAAGAGAACTTGCTATAATTATTTTAGCAGTTACACAAATCGACAGGGAAAGTATCGATTAACGCAACATTTCCGCCACGGGCCTGATATAACACAAGATCAATTTTTCAGCAGAGTACAGCTGGTTTGAATTTAGAGGTTTCCTTCCTCTTGAACGGTTGCTTCCCCAAGGATAAAGACTCCCATCTGCGCAACTATTTACCCATAGCTGTTAGAAGAAAAGCTGAATTCATACATTTCCTGGGGAGATTCGCGCAAACAGCCTCTTGAGGTTTCGAACTCGGATCGCTATATCGATTTTCTTAGACGATTAGCGTTAGGCTACGTGTCAAGAGAAATTAACCGTAGTTCTGGTTTTGTCTGGTTACTTTGTTTAATGGCAGATCAACAATTATGGTTTATCTAATGCACAATCCATCTTTGTTTAATGGCATGTCAAACTTCTTGGGTTATTTAATGCCAAATCGATCCTTCGAAAAGAACATTAGTAGTACTATGTAACCCATAACTCGAAAGTTAAGGGGGTTCATACCTATATCAAGGGTATTTGTTGAAAGTGAACGTAATAGAGCGACTGGAGTTCGAACTCACTTATTAGGATTCTGCAGTTCAACACTTTAACCATTACACCAAGAGGACACCTCCCCCAATTCTTTAAGAAAAACAGTATTGGTATCGTTTAATCCATAGCTGGGGATGGTGAAAGTGTACATACCTTTCCTAAGGATATTTCGTAAGTGAACAGGATAGCACAACTGGAGTTTGAACTCGCTTACTGCGATATTGTAATCCAGCACGTTAGACACTACATTAGGAGGTATCCCTATATGGTTTTTGGTTCAAGTGGCAACAAGGCTCTTAATTATTTTAGTTCTTCTTCTTCTTCTTCTTCTTCTTCTTCTACGACCCCCCCCATCAGATCAAGGTCATGGGGTCTGATAATTTCATAGGCAAACAGTCACCAGATTAGACTTTCAGGCCATGGTTATGTAACCAGACTAATTCAAGGGAAAAGTCTAAACTTCATAATTATAAACAACGTACCGAACCGGCTCATTGGCCTTATGGTTAGAGTGTTCGCCAATTGCCCGGGAGACCGGGGTTCAATCCCAGGTCGAGTCATACCAAAGACTTTAAAAATGGTACTTGATGCCACCTTGTTTAGCACTTAGTATTATAAGGTATGTATCAAGGGTAAAGTGGATAAATCCAGGGAAAGGAGTAGCGCCCTCCCCTACACTTCAGTGTAGTAGCTACTGAAAAGGGAACCTTCGAATCGTCAACTTTACTTTTTTACCTGTGTGTTGTGGTTTTGAAGGGCCAGAAATGGATAACACAAAGAGATGTAAGGTTTACAGCAGTATATTTATGGAAATACAGACAGTAACGGTTACCGGTAACTGACTTGACTTGCTTGACTCGTTTACAGTGTCAGGGAGTATCTATGCAGTGATGTCATGGGGTATATCAACATAACGCCTTAAGCAATTCTTGTGGTGAACTGGCGAAAACGGCTGGGGTTGTAGGATATACCGATTGCTTCTCTGCAAAGGGTTAAGACCCCCACCCCAACGAGTGTCCTGAATATGGTACGAAACAATATGATGGTGAAGTTTGAATAATACTGGAGCTTTAGGGAATGCAGTGTGCCCTTTTATGGCTATCGCTCCCGGTTCACTCTGGCCCGGAATGGTAGTCTCTGAAAGGGTCCTATCAATGGGTCGAATAGTAGTAAACTGTGTACTTATGCTAAACTGAATCGCTTGAAATAGAACTGCTTTTTGACATGGAAACTGTAATTATGCTAAGCTAAATTGTTTGAATAGAACTGTTTTGAGATTTAACTGTGTGTAAACAAAAAAACTAGAGATGTACTAGGCTGAATTGTTTAAAATAGAACTGTTTATTTCTATAAAAATGGATTTGGCATTAATAAGCTACAATGGTTAATTTGCCATAAAACCAAACCAAGCCAAACTTGAGATTCGCATCTTAAACTGACCTGCAGGTCACATACACGATGCATATATATATATTGTGACGATGCATATATATATATATATATAATTAAAAGTACAATAAAGTTGGCGACCTTAGTCTATATATATTTATATATATATATATATTCTCAACACTGAGGGTTGAGCACTCTCACGAGAAAACCATCAGTTGCCTTTCATGCGTAATGCAAAGCTCTTCTAATGAATTGAGCACTCTGGTAGCCGTTAAGCGTATATATAAACAAACGATATATATACGAAAAAATTCCTACGCTTCTGCTGAGATTGACGATAATCCTACAGAAACATATCCCACTGGGGTAAAGGCAGCTAGGTCTTGCTTCCAGCTTTAAGCATTTCGCGCTGTCCAGCCACACTGATGAGTTTTGATAAAATGAAACTGTCAGTCTGTGTATCGCAATATATATATATATATATATATATATATATATATATATATATAGATGATATTTGCGATAAATGACAAAATATATACGACTTTTTTTTGTTTGTTCGGGGGTTATTTTTGGAGTGGGGTTCGTTTGTTTATTTTATTTTGTTTTTTGATAGGGCGTGGTCAGTAATAGTCAAAACCTTCATATATATATATATATATATATAAGCACATATGATATCAATAATATATATGAATAAAGAGTGTTCAAAATCAAAAATAGGGCATAAGTTGAAATAGTGTTGACATAATGACCACGGTGCTAGTGATCGTTAGATTCTCCTCACGATAATGCGATCAACAGAATATATATATATATATATATATATATATATATATATAAAAGAAATCAATATTCATTATATATGGTCATTTGTTAGATTATTTACAAATACGTATATATATATATGTGTGTGTGTGTGTGTTAATAACATAATTAATGTGTTTTTTTTTAATATTTTTACATATATATATATTAATGAAGTAGTTTACAATATTTATAAATAAAGAGTATTAAATAATTAATTATAATCTATGTCGATTATATATATATATATATATATATATATGAGTGTGTGTATGTCTGTGTCTGTGTATAATTTAAGTCTGTGAAGACTATACTGATTAACTTCTTTTAATCCAAAATCTGATTAGAAATTTTCATAGCCTCTGATCATTAGCAACTATTCTAAATAATGTATTTCATTAATATATATATATGTGTGTGTGTGTGTGTGTTCATTAGATAATATTGAGCAGTTTAACTTATGATTACTATATTGACTCACTCTTTTCTAAACCACAATGTTTCTGAAATATTTTTATACTAGCCATTTCTTAAGGTTGCATTCAAAATAATATGTTTATTTTTCATCTTGTAGGTAATTAATATCTGTAGCAAAGATAAATACAGTTATTTTATGAAAGCATTTCACAGCGTTGATGATGGTAGTTTTGTGCATGCTCAGATTCCTATCACATCCTGTCTTTGCTTTCTTGTTTGTTAACTCGATCAAAAATCAAAAGCGCAAAGAGTAACATTTACCGTTTTGGGGGCATTTTCGCTCCACCCAATGAACTACTTTTGTAAAGACCGGATGTGGTTGCTCCTTCATTTTACGATAGAATGCAAATAATCGAAACTTTGTCTCGTTTGAAATCAGCACTACAGATATTCTTAATGGGCAAATTTGCTGTTGAGCCATTTTGGTTGTCGTCCAAATACACAACATTGGTTGGGAACTGTCCATACTTCTAAAAAGTAATGAAACCAGCGGGCTAAGCTCAAAATCTGGATTTTTAATTTTCACTTCGTGCTAAAGTTTTTTGGAATAGGGCATAAATTTTTCTTTACGATCCAATCTCAAGCTAAGGATATATTATAAGACAGACCGGGCTCTCTCGCCTTCAGATAGCAAACGGTCGAGTAAAAGGAACAATTCCGAATTTAAAACCTCAGTAACGTTCTTAGGAGACTTTGTGGCACTTTGGCGAATCCATTCTTCTTTTATCATCTCATCCTATAAGTGATGTTGCATTTATATAGACCCTCAACCCTGAATAAATCACCTGGGTCAGTAGACTAACGGCTCAAATCTTTGACCAAACTGTTCACAGCTTTGACCATCTGTACTCATCTTTGACCAGACCGTTCACATCGTTGACCGAACTGAACCCACCTTTGATCGAACTGTTCACATCTTTGACCGAATTGTACCCATCTTTGACCGAAATGTGCCCATCTTGGATCGAACAGTTCACATCTTCGATCGAGGTGTTCACATTTTTGTCCGAAATGTAACCATATTTGACCGATCTGTATCCATCACTGATCGAAATGTTCACATCTTTAACCGAACTGTTCATATCTTTGACCGAACTGTACTCATCTTTGATCAAACTGTACCCAGCTTTGACCGAATTGTATCGATCTTTGAGCAAACTGTTCACATCTTCGACCGGACTTTCCTTTCTACAATTTTAACTATAACATTTACAGCCATTTAAAAAATGATACTTTTCTTATTTTAGGCTTCTTAGTCCACTCAAGAGATTCATACAGTGATTATCGATACACTAACAACCGTCTGTAAGTCCGGTTTGCTAATAACATACTACACAAGATAAAAGCGCTCTTAGTGTAACGGTTATCATGGTTGAAAATTGAATCAACAAAGTGAGTTCAAATACCGAACGAAGCTTTTTGCTGTTTTCTTCACGTTATATGCCCTCGAGATAGTCATAAATTCCTCTCTCCTTTTCTCGCAGTTATGAATAAATAATAGGGCAGACTGGGTTATTTAGCCTTAGCCAAGCAACCAAGCTAAGAGAAGGAAAATTCTGAATTCAAACCAGCTATACCCACCTTAGAAATTAATATTAGTTCATGATGGTTAAATCAAGATAAAAAGCCCTCCAAGTGAATACCAAAGGGGGAGAAGAAGCGAAATTTGTTTTAACAGTATTAGACAACGTGTGTATCCGTTGAAATTAATAAAAGCAGTGTGTTTACCGGTGCATTGTGGTTACGAAGCTTGTTTTCCCAAAGAAATATTTTTTATTTACCCTGATTCTTCTTCCCAAAAAGCCAAAATAATATTGTCTGTTCCAGTCAATTCAATAAACGAATGATTGACTCGGAGCAATGTTTACACAGCAAGCTAGAGTAAGGACCTTTTTTTAGAGCCACCAAAAACTATGTTATTATCCCGTGTAACATATTGACCCTCGATCCAGCCGTCAATCAAATAACAGGTGCACCCGGTCGAAGATATCGGGGTATCACCTTGACCTGTGGACGGGTTGAATTCGGTGCAGATAGAACGCTCACAAGAAGCAGGCGTACGTCAAACAATTATATAACCGGGTGCCTCAGGCAGTTCGAGTTATTTGGAGTTCGAGTTGCAGTTCATTTCCAGTCGCAGTTGCCCGCGGAGTGAGAACCAGCTCCAGACAGAGGGCTTAGGCCCTCAGGACCCCGGTTGAGCAGCCCAGCAGAATGAGGAAGAAGTGCTGCTCTAGTCAGAGGAACTTGAGGTCAATATGTGGCAGTCTGTTCCGTCTCCAACTCACCTCTCACACATAACCAACATCAAACTTTTCGCAACCCTTTCGAGAATAAAGTGTGAGAGGTATATTTTTCTAAAGAAGTGTGTTCCTTCTTATATTATTGTTGGCTATGTTTCCGTGTATAGTTGTATATGTATTATGTGGCTATACAACACCCGGATTAAACTAAGCTTAGTAGAAGTAAAGTAAAGTTAGCGACCATAGTCGAGGGTGACTCGAAGGCTCCCTTTTCAATAGCTACTACACCAAGGTGTAGGGGAGGGCTCCACTTTACCCTTGAACCGTACCTTATAATGCTGAGTGTTAAGCAAGGTGGTATCAAGTTCCATTTTTAAAGTCTTTGGTATGACTCGACCTGGGATTGAACCCAGGTCTCCCGGGCCATTGGCGAACACTCTAACCGCTGGGCCAATTTACGTCGAATTGACAAATCATTAATAATTTAATGAGTTTAGATCTTGCGATATTACTTTTTTCGCTCATTAAAGCACACACACACACACACATATATATATATATATATATAAACTTCATTATCATAGGAAGAATCGAAAAAAGGGATTGGACAATATTACAAAAATAACAGAAATAGACGAAGATAGATGTATAAAGCACACAATTACCCCAAATGACTTTAGCATCAAAGTAAATACTTCCAAAAGCACCGCTTTGAAATAGAATGGACAGATTTGGGTTGACGCATAAACGAATAAATAAACTAAGACCTGACGAAACAAACACAACCAATTTGAAACACAACCCGCCGATGCTTAACATATTTCCCAACTGGAGAGCTCACTGCCAGATATCTACGTTAGCATATAAATGTCAGTTGATGACACTCAGATAACAGAAAATAATTTTCATTGAACGAATTGATAGGCTACATCACTAATTCATATTTTCGTCGCTTATTTCATAACATAGCAACGGTTTTAAAAACAACTTTAAAAACTTCCTAATGAAATTTTGCAAAGATTTTCCCCCAAACGATGACCTAATGGGATGAGGTTTCTGTGGCGTAGTGAGTAATATGCTGGACTGTGACATCGTAGTAAACAACTTCAAACTCCTGTTGGTAGAGTCATCTAGAGCAGCAGAATACAGTGACAGCAGCTCTGCAGAGTGGTAAGACCCCCACCACAAGTGTCCTATGGCCTAGTCGGCTGGGGCAGCAAAATACACCAACTGCATCACTGCCGAAGGTTAAGACTCCTCCAACGAGTGTCCTGCATATTACACTAAAAACTCTGATGGTAAAACTCTAGTAATGCTGGAGTTTTGGGGAATGCAGAGTACCCGTTTTTGCCATCTCTCCCTGGTCAATTCTGTGACCCAATCGGTTAGGGCTGCAGAATACACTAAATGCATCTCTGCTGAGGGGTAAGACTCCCCCAACGAGTGTCCTGCATATTACACTAAAAAATCTGATGGTGAAACTCTAGTAATGCAGGAGTTTTGGGGAATGCAGAGTACCCGTTTTTGCCATCTCTCCCTGGTCAATTCTGTGACCCAATCGGTTAGGGCTGCAGAATACACCGAATGCATCTTTGCTGAGGGGTAAGACTCCCCCAACGAGTGTCCTGTATACGACACTAAACAATCTGACGGAGAGGGTTCTGTAATGATAGAACTTTGTAAAATGCATGATACATCTTCATTACCATAACTCCCAGATCCACTCTGACCCGGAGTGGTAGCACCTGACATGGTCCTATCCAAGGGTCAAATAGAACTGTTCGATATTTAAACTGTGTACTTATGCTAAACTGAATTGTTTGAAATAGAACTGCTTTCATATTTAACTGTATGTAAACAAAAACTGTATTTAAACAAATGACTGTATGTAAACGAGAAACAGTGTAATTATACTCAACTGAATTATTTGAAATAGAACTGTTTTTATATTTAACTGTGTATTCATGATAGATAGAAATAATTGAAACTATTTAACTGTGTACAAGAAATGAGCTCTGGATCGTTTAAAAATGTTATCTAACAATGTGTTCAGAACTCATATATTTAATATTTATGTATAAAGAGGATTTGGCATTAGATAGCCTTTAAGGGTTGATATACCATAAAACCAAACCAAACCAATCCATCAAATTCCAGTCTCGCAATTATGTTTACGTTCAGAGTAATACCCTTGACAAAGAAGTGAGCCCCCTTAACTCCCAGCAATAGTTTAAATAGTACCACAACTACTCCTCTACATAGACGGTTTTGGCATCAAATAAATCTTGAAGTGTGATATGCAATTAAACAAAGAGGAAGCGAAAGCCTAATTTTACTTAATGCCGACACATGGAGAATGAACCATCGTGAATAAAAATATCTATGGAGAAACCATGCACCACGACAAAAGATGTGGTAAAGAAAATTTTGGCCGGTCACGAATGGAAGAAGATGAAAAAAGTCATTGCGCGCTTGAATGTTATCGCTTTTCAATTTGTCCCTAGCCGAGGTTAATTTTCTATTCGAATTTTTTTTTATAAATAACGTTTTATATATATATATATATATATATACACACACATATATATATGTGTTTGTGTGTGTGTGTGCACGCATTTCTCTTTTTAGATTTGGAGATGGATTGATCTTAGCAATTTAATAACCCTCAAGGTTTTATATATATATATATATATATAATATTAAAGTTTGTCATTTTTTTTTTCAAATATTCATTCATGGACTCTTTCAACATGATCTCTGGAAGAAAATATTGAAAATACTAATTAACTACTTGAGCAATCGATAATAATAAATAATAAATCATAGTCGTTATGAAGATGAAATAACGGCCAACCAGAAATGTTATGCTCCTCCAACATCATACCGGTTCACCCAATTAACCTTAGCAGTACTATACCTTTTCCAGCAGCTGATCCTGAAACAAATGTCTCTTAAGCACCAAATAATGTTTTCGAATATATATAAGTTAGAGTACCGTAGATATATAACTAATAAACGACCTACGGTTGAAACTAGTTAAAACAATAAAAAAAGATAACACAAAACTCCTTTTTAACCGTACCTTTACCACGGCACAAATAGAAATTGTAACGCTACCGTATTCAAATGGACGTTTGTACAACTACAACACAATATAGACACTTACTCCACCACGTGTCTTGCGGGTTTATAAGTGTAGCACTATGCCTTAAGTGTCAGTCTAACCCCTGTTGTAACCTCCTCCAAGATGAAAAGAAGAAGTGACGAACATAATAAAACACCATCTTGGTTCGCTAATACAAAAGTTTTTTCGTTACTACACCTCTTAATAGTCGTCGAGAAGAGGGAAACTGCGTATGAAAAATAGGACGACCGCTTTAGCTTGACTGACAGAAATAAAACGTCGAAAGAAGAGTGCGAGCAAACGCAGACCTTGAATGATCTTTCTCATTTTCTGTTTTAGTTTTTACACGCGCTCTATCACTGGGTCCGTCTTCACAGATTCGTGCAGGGATTGAGGCCCATTCGCGAAGTTCAACCACAATGGGTGCTCTAATTTTCGGCGGTCTTCACGTCGCCGTCGCTAGAGTTCAAATGCCGTCATTAAATGGTCGTCTCTCGTCCCCAACTGACCCTTTTCCCACTTTTGTATCCTGTGCCCACTTTCCTAACGGTTTTCCGTTTGAGTTTCTTCCAACCAATCACAACCTGTCGTCGATTCGCTGCTGATACCTTTCTATTTTTAATCCGGGTGTCCACTGCAATCCCAGTCTAGACTTGCCATTCCCCCCCCCCCTCTCTCTCTCTCTCTCTCTCTGCTTGCCTTGATTCTCTTTCTCATATAAGTTCCTTTTTTCCACCGTTCTGTGGTCCGCAATTAAATCAATCAACTGGATCCTCTAATCATTTTATATAACTATATATATATATATATATATTGAAATGTACTTGGTGATACTTATAAATAGTGTTCAATATGAGTGATAAAATGGAAACACACTGTCAACGGTGTTTTGAGCAACTCTGAGTTACATCATACTCGGCGTGATCATTACATCGTCGAGAAATTGTCATTTGCCAAGCTAAGTTGACACTGTGACTTCGCTATCCTAACACACACACACACACACACACACACACACATATATATATATATATCCATTTTTGGTAGAAAGAGAAGTTTGGAGAAATATGATGACAGAGGTAGATACATATGTAATATTACGGACGGGCGCAGTCGTCAACCAGTGAAGGTGTCACGAGACTAGCGCGTGCGGGCAGAATGACCTACAATGTTAGACGTGATTTTAAAATAATCACAGATGTATTATCATGTGTTTTACTTGTGACATCAAACATTCGCGGATCTTCGATTTGTTCTCCAAAATCTCTACATAAGAAAACAAGTATCGAGATTTTGGGATAGTTGAAGGCAGTTGTCAAAACGAGTGCGTTAAAGGTTCCGGAGGCCCCGACCCGTCCTACCCCAGTCTGCTATGACTTATCTGTCAGGCGTGTGTCAAACAGCCAGCTCTCACCCACACCCTGTCACCACCGAGAGGAAGGGAGAAAAAGGACGCAACTGAAATGAAATTTTCGAGCTGCAGTGATCATAGCAGAATAATAAACGACTGCTATATTTTCTTACCCTCGAGTTTGAGTGTTTCTTTTTCTGCGGACCTCTTTCTTTACAGCACAAAACGTTGGTCCTATGGTACACATACGGCAACACATCGATTGATAGATAAGTAAATCCGAGAGCCGGGTTGCTTAAAACAGGATCATGAATGCATCTTCAGTGTATTCAGACTCTATCACTATAAAGGCGATTAACGCCAACTAAACTTATTATTGATTAGCAAATGCTTACACGTCTGCTTTCAGCGTCTTTCTGTCCGTATTTTGTGCTTCGTGTGGGTGTTTCTGCTGCAGATGTAACGGAATATTGCTTTACGGTGTGCTTGTTCAACATTTTACCTCATCATCCGTACAAATGTCAGAGCAAGATTGACCACCTACGACATTTCTATCTTCTATGTTATCATCAGCATCACTTCCTAACATTAACTGCGACTTTACACATATTAGCCATACAGATACTAATCGGAATGAACTATTCTCACTCTAGTGTAGATGTGTTTTATTTACTTTTCTTAGCTTAATTTGGCATTCGTCCAGAACTTTGTATTTACCTAAACCCTCAGCCAGGATGTAAGTGAAAATCAATTTTTTAAACAGCGTACAAATGGTTTGATTCCATGCTTTTCTTTCTCCTACACTGGTTGCCTTAAGAAAGTTAAACATCCCAGTCGGCTTAACTATTTACCGAAAAAAAAAAAACAGATGAACATTTTCCTTCCCGAAGAATGTTAGCGTAAAGTGAAATGCAAAAATCCTCGTCCACATTGGAATGCAAAGTCAGTTTTGAAAGAGAGTACAATTACTTTGAGTTTGGAGTTTTCTTTCTCCAACATTGGTTACCTAACTAAAGAAAAAACTACATTATAGAGAAAATTTTCCAACTTTTTTCTCCTCATGGCCCAGGCGTCTACAATGAATGCATAAATAAAAAGGATGTATGTATGTATGTATGTGTATATGTATGTATATGTATATGAGTATATGAATGTATATATGTATGTATATATGTATGAGTATATGTATGCATATATGAATATATATATGTATGTATATATGTATGAGTATATATATATCTATATATGTATGTATATAAAATTAACTTCAATCGCGATTTAAGTTAATTTTATAATTGGCTCCACTTGTGTTGAGCACTTTTGTAATTGTAGCATTGCAGGATTCACGGAAGGTTTTTAGTTTTCTTTTGACCACTGACTGCGTATCCCTTGATTTTTTTTTCAAGGGGTCGGACCAAGTTGGCCTTTTCTTTCTTTTTGACCAATAATTTTTTTCTTTTTCCCCCGGGCGGTGATTCGAGATACTTTTATCTCTTGTTCCTGGCAGGGTTTTTTTTTGTTTTTCTCTGGTACCGTGAATGCTGGTAGATATTAGATAAGTAAATATGTATGTATATATGTATGAGTATATGTATGTATAAATATATAAATATATGTGTATATGTATATATATGCATGTATATATGTGTGAGTGTATGTATGTATGTGTGAGTATATGTATGTATTTATGTATGAGTATATGTATCAGTGGCGACTCTAGCCTATTTTTGCTACTCGTGCCCCCCCTCTGTCAACTTCAGTTCCCAACCCGTGGTCCGTGGACCCAAAGTAAGTCATCATAGTTGCTATTGCGTGATTCTCCATTGTATAGCACAGATTGACAAACGTGCCTTGCATGGTGTTTTTTTTTTGTAAACAATCAAGATACTATATAATTTGTAGTCTTGTTAATACAGTAGATTAGATAATTTTTTTTTCCTTTCAAAAGTATAGAAGAAAAGAGAAGATGTTCATTACTATGACGAGAAAAATATGTTTATTAGAATAAAGAAATTGATGACAATATACACAGACACAGCTAGTAGTTTCAATTTCGTTTAGAATAAAGATTATTTGTTAAAAATGTATTCAAATAAACAAATTTTAGTTACAGAATGTAATATATGCAACATTCATTAAAGAAATAGAGATCTGTTAGTGAAAAAACGAATTAAAACACGCCGTTTAACCAACATTTACCATAGCGATGATGACGTCGGGACGGCAATAATCTGCTATCCTCTCTCTCTCTCTCTCTCTCTCTCTCTCTCTTTCTCTCTCTCTCTCTCTCTCTCTCTCTCTTCCCAATACATCTATCAGCAGTCACATGTGCTAAGATTTTTGAGCACAGTGTTAGGGTTGCTCTTGCTATTGGCTACAGCCAAAAGCGTATTTCTCTAACATTACTGTTATTATAAGGGTCTAGTGCTTGGCACGGACCGGGCGTTCAACATTATAGCCGATTTTATGGGATGTTCAATGAATCTGACGGTGGCCAGACAAAGACCATCCGTTCAAAACAGCATCGTTCTATTATTCCCAGATATATTTATGAACTTTTGGCTACTTAGTTATCGAAACTTGAATAGATACGTAATTTAATTGAGATCAGACTAAGTATGTTTGCTTGAAATTAATGGATGATTTTTAATCCATTTTGAATAACATTGACCGAGTTATTGGTCGTGCCGGGCACGAGTAGCACTAGTCCCATCTCCGCCCATGATATGTATGTATATATGTATAGGTTGTATAGCCATAATGAGGGATGTCCATTGACTAACAATGATCATAACACTGTCTTATAAGCATATATACGTTATTTTTTCTTTTGTAAGGGGCTGAAGCTTCTGTGGTGTGAGTGACTGGCCCGGAGTGGTAGCACCACATAGGATCCTATCGATGGGTCAAATAGAACGAAACTGCGTACTTACGCTTCACCCAATTGCTCGAAGTAGAACAGTTTTGACATCTAAACTGCGTACTTATGCTAAACTGAACTGTTTGAATTAGAACTGACTGAAATGAATTGCTAGAAATAGAAATGTTTTTGGCAATTAATCTGCATACTTATGCTAAATTGAATTGTTTGAAATGGAAATGTTTTTGACATTGAAACTGTATTTTCGCTTAACTGAACTGTTTGAATTCGAACTGACTGAAATGAATAGCTTGAAATAGACATGTTTTTGACAATTAAATTGTGTACTCATGCTAAACTGAATTATTTGAAATTGAACTGATTATTTGTATAAAAATCGATTCGGCATTAAATGACAAAAGTTTGCTATGCCATAATATCCAAACAACCAACCAAGCAACCAAACATTTAAACATATTTTGTTTTAATAGATTAGGTTTCGACGGCCATGATAAATTATCCTGTTTATATCTAAAGGTTTTATTTTCTTCAGCTGAGTCAATAAAATTTCTTTTTGATATGCTTTCTGTTTGTCCCTGTCAGACAGCCTCTAAGATTGGTCTTGAGAATTTACTTGGTACGTCTCATATTATTTTCTTTGAAGATAGCAAGGGAAAGTAGCTGGAAATGAAGGGATTTAAATCGAACCCGAAAGAAAGAATTGGTTTATGGGTAAAAGCCAATATCAATATTCTTCCCGTTTAATACATTCTTTCAATCTGCTCGCTCTCTCTCTCTCTCTCTCCCTCTTATCCAGGTTCAGAATAGGACTAGTCACCTGGGGCTATAAAATAGGCCGAATGCAACTCTTCAGGGGATAAGACCCCCCACACACACACACTATCGAGTGTTCTAACTATTGCAATAAATTATCTGATGGTGAGGCTCCAGTCTCGGAGCTTTAGTGAATAATGTGTACTCTTTCGTTACCATTATTTTCTAGTCCACCCTGACATAGAAATGTTGCACCTGTTAGTATCCAATCTATGGGTCAAATAGAACTGTTTAAACCTTCTGCAATACTTAAAACCATGCACCTTTGTACAATAAACGAGCTTCGTCTTGTTTAAAATGTCACAAACTATACGTTTACAAATTACATATATATATATATATATATATATATATATATATATATATTATTTTCCTATTAGATGTGACGAAGTCCTGTTAAAAATCATTTTAGAGTCTTTGTTTCATATCAATGCTCTTAACAGGATGGAAATAAATTTATTATCCAAATGTGACCGAATATTATTTTGTCCTTGAAATAATATTATTTGCTGTGTGAATTTATTTACATTGATCTCTCTACCAGGAATATTTGAATATTTAAAATTTGAATAATCTATTTGCCCTTACGGAATAGTTCCCTACTCCGGCTTTACTGGATTGAAGAATACCTATATATATATATATATATAAACTTAAAAATTAATAGATCCACTAGATAATTTGTTTTTAGGTTATTTATTCTTCTCCTACACGAGTTTCTTGCATTTTACTTCGTCCTCAGCAAGTAAAGAAATTAAAAGTATTTACTTTTTTCTCTCAATGAACCAACAAAACAATTTATCTATATTTATGAACAGGATTTGCCATTAAATAACCTACAAGGGTTGATAGGCCATATAACCAACCTAATCAACCAAATTTTGTTGTCAGATCCTAACCTTCGAAGTCTCTGCCCTTCACTCTTTAAATGAGTCCCCGTCCGAATTCTCTCTCCCACACACACAGCTGAGTAGTAGTTTTCAAGAATTCCAATCTCAATACAATAATTTGCACAAAGTTACATATTTTGTTGTTTTTTAATGGCATATCAACCATCCTGGTGTATTTAATGCCAATTCCATCCTTCTAGAAGAACAGTAGTGGCACTATCTAACCCGTAGCTAAGAGTTTAAGGGGGTTCATACTTTTCCCATTGGTATTTGTCCGAAAGTGACTGGAGTTCGAACCCGCTTACTATGATACCACAGCCCAGAGCTTTTACCATAACACCACGAGAACACACGACCAAGTTGCATCGTTTTAAGTGTTTCTATCTAATACTACTAATAATATGTTTTCTAGTAATTCTTTCTATTTGATGACTGTCATTTGTTTGCACACTGTTAAACGGTTTCAAGTAACAAATACTAATGCTCCGTGAACAATTTTTGCCTCAAGTGACTATTATCAAAAGAAATAATTTACAGCTATATGGTATCATGTATTTCTATCAACTACTAATAATTTTCAGGGGGTGTCCTCGTGGTGCAATGGTTAAAGCGATGGACTGCAGAATCGTAGTAAGCGAGTTCGTACTCCAATCGCGCTATTACGTTCACTTTCGGGTAAATACCCTTGGGAAAGGCACGAACCCCTTAATCCTCCCAGCTATGGGTTAAATAGTACCACAACTGTTCTTCTCGGAGAATCGTTTTGGCATTAAATAACCTACAAAGGTTGATATGCCATTAAAAAAAAGAACCCTAATAATTTTGAAACATATATATTTAACTTATTGATAAGACTCTAACAGTCTGGATCAGAGAGCCCTGTCAGCTGGGGCTGCAGAATACACCAACTGCATCTCTGCAGACGGGTAAGACTCTCTCATCAAGAGTCCTGGATATGACACTAAACAATCTGATAGTGAGGCTGAATCAAAATTAAGAAGTCGTCTTAATCAAGGAATATAAAAAATCAAAATACAGCATTTGTTAATTTTGAAACATAATAATTTTATTATCAATATCAATAATTGAGAAAAGTGTGTTCGTCTCTCCTTCATGGACAGCCAAATGGTTTGAAAATAGAATTACCAAATTTGATATACATATTTACTGGTGTGAAAAAAAACGAGATTAAAGTAAAACACGTTTTTATTACTCAATAAGAAATGGGCTCTTGTCAAGAAATATATCAAACAATAAAAAATAAACAGAAGGATGCCATGTGGTTTCAAGATGAAATTAATGGGCAGAAATTTTCAATCTTCGAAGGAAAAGATTAACGAATTATTTTTCTCATTAGAATAATTATTAAGATTTAATTAAACATTCTAAAGTGGTTTTTCAAGCTGGAAATGTAAAAATGATTAAGTAGTTTTATCGCTTAGTTAGTACTTACAACCCGATGAAAATTATGATGTTTCAACTGATAAATCACTTGAGTGTCACTCACTTAAATTATCTAACAGTTTCACCTTGCTTGCGAAGCGTAACGATTATTCTTGTTAGAAATGAAATCAGTGACCCGATTTCAAATCCTGAATGAGTCTGTTTGCATTTTACTTTGCGGTAATGTTCTAGAGGCAGACATGAATATGTTATATTTAGGGTATGGTGGCAAGAAAAAGACAAACACAGGTTGAAAGTTTTAAACAATTTTATTTACAGAATGAAAAACAAGGCGATAAAGCGAAGAATCAACTGTACAAATTGTAGCGTACATTATCAAGTGAAAGAGTGAATCGATGCAGGTGTGTGAAACCAGAGTTCATGTACGGTCACGTATGTTGTAAGTTAAGGAACTCACTTGGTGGATATGGTGGTATAAGGGTGGTAAGGATACCAGATGATCTCGATGGTAGTAGTAGTCGTGGACGGGGCGGCGTTTTAGCCAAGTCAGCAGTTGTCACAGCAGGTGATGTGAACAGAGGAGTTTTTATAGCCGTAGCGTGTTCTATCCTTCCATCCTTCTGGTCAGTCTCCTGTTTTGCCGTTCTTCGCTGCTTAAATAGCTTCCCTTTGGATCAAGTGGGTTCTGGGAAATTTTTTATGTGGAATAGTTATGATTGGCTGAAAAAGGGGCATTTTTTAAAATTGAATTAATTTCTTGCATTCTCGCCCGAAAGCCCTGCGCGGAGCCTCTTGCGCAAAGACGCATTTTATTCATTGTCTCGGCGGTAGCCGTCGGGCTAACATCCGGTCGAAAGCTACCCTTCTCCAGCCACGTGTGTGTGTGTTTTTTTTTTAATGAAATCGCAAATCGGGAGAGATCTGAATCCTGCTATATAACAAATACATCTGTCCCAACACATAGCAATATGGAGATCTGACACTTTAGCATTAGTAAGGAAAGAAAAAGGAAAATAAGCTCCACTCTGCTTAAAAATGACCTTATGTCGCATTCTGAGTGGGTGGGTAAATAATTACTCGTTTTTGACAGAAAGAAAATTGACCTAGTAACTACGAGGAATATTTTTACAACCAACAGTCATTAAAGTCTTGACATCTTACTCTTTATCAACAGAACCGTAAAGACAGATTCTTTGGCCTGTTCATTATACTTGATTGTCCAAAAACATATTTCAGTTTTTTGTCGTTAGATCATATCAAGGGATTTTCCTTTTAAATTATGTCTTTTTAAAATATCACTTTTTATTATATCATGAACAATTACATCACAAATGCGGTTTATTTTTATTCCGTGATTCCAACACACAAGATGAAGAAAATAAATAATATTCTTGGTATGTCATTGCCATTAATTTTAACAAAGACAAAAATGTAGATCGCATTAAAAAGAGTTATGTTTATTGGAAAGGTAATGGGAATGATTGGTTTGGTTGGTTGGGTTTTATTGCATATAAACCTTTGTAGGTTATTTAACGCCAAATCCATTTTTATGTAAATAATCAGTTCTATTTCAAACAATTCAGTTTAGCATAAATACACAGTTTAATTGTTAAAAACATTTTTATTTCCAACTATTCAAGCAGTTATATATAAAAAATTCAGTTTATCGTAAGTACAGTTTCAATGTCAAAAACTGTTCAATTTCAAACAATTCAGTTTTGCATAAGTACGCAGTTTAAATGTAAGTACAGTTTAATTGTGAAAAATATTTCTATTTCTAGCTATTCAGTTTAGTCAAGCAGTTCTAATTCGGCTAATTCAGTTTTGTCTAAGTACAGATTTTTTTTACACACAGTTAAATGTCAAAACAGTTCTATGTTAAACAATTCAGTTTAGTGTAAATAGAGTTTCAATGTCAAAAAACAGTTCTATTTAAAATAATTCAGTTTAGCATAAGCACGTAGTTTAAATATAAGTACGGTTTAATTGTCAAAAATATTTCTATTTCAAGCTATTCAGTATAATCAAACAATTCAGTTTAGCAAAAGTTTGCCGTTAGTTCTATTTAAGCAACAGATAGGGCCCTATCAGGTGCTATCATTATTGTCAGGTATTCAATACCAGCTAGTAAAGCAGAATAAAACCAAATATGAAAGAACATCTAGCCCGCTGTGTTAGTCTCATTACTGTTAGTTTCGTGCAATCCTCAAACGGAACTATATATATATATATATATATATATATATAGTTTTAGTGTGATGACCTCAAAACCAACAATCTCAGCGCCTACCCACAGACATACACATATGTGTGTGTGTGTGTGTGTGTGTGTGTGTGTGTGTGTGTGTGTGTGTGTGTGTATTTTTTCTTTTTATGTTTCTCTTGATTTATCGGTCGAAATCTTTCTCTCTGTCTCTCTCTCTCTCTATATATATATGTTTGTGTGTGTGTGTGTACATATATATATATATATATATATAAAGAGCGTGTGTGTGGGAGAGACAGAGAGACAGAGACAGAGAGACAGAGACAGAGAGAGAGAAGGTATACCAAAAGTATATATTACATATGAATCTTAGAAGACTCGGTGACCTGATCATTTTTATCGTTTTTCCCCTTTTGTGTTCGAGAATATTCTCAGGTATGCCTTTTGTTTGTAAGCGATGCGATTTGTTCTTTCTATGCAGCTATCTATGAAATACACTTCATTGCATCCTTATTACTATTAGAGCACCATTTTTTCATTACTTGTGCGTGTACGCGTGCGCGCGCGCGCGTGTGTGTGTGTGTATGTTTCCTTCGCCTTATTACGTCGAACATTCACCTCATTAAAATAAACCTTTGTGTTGCATAACCCCTTGACTTCTGACGTAATTTCGATTTTTTTTACCAGAAGAAGAAAGATGTAAAATTTCTACACCACCTAAGCAGAGATTGTATTTATCTATCTCCCCACTCAACCGCATTCAGACTCAAGGTTGAATTTAGTATGGAACCTCTCTTTCTTTTCGTTATCTGCCCTCAGGTGAGCCCATCTGACGTTTGTGCGAGATGAGTGATATTTAGTTGATCGCCATGTCCCAGGGTACCTTCCTCCCAGGAACTACACTCATAGCGGGCCAAAGTTTACCGTTAAGAGCCCGAGACGCCTTAAAAGGAAAATGCAAAGGGAGCATCATTTTTTGTGACGGCCACACATGAATCTTGGTTCGTGCGTGGCCTGCCACTGAAAATGATTTTATGTTAATTATTTTTCAGTGGGGAGTCGAATAAATCCTCACTCTTTCTTCCACTTCTTTTTACCCTTCTTTCTTATTTTTCTTTCTATACTTCTTTTATTTCCTTGTTTTAGATAATTCTGTCAGATTTCTTTCTTTCTTTCTTTCTTTGATCTTTCTGCTTTTCTGTCTATTCTTTATTCTTTTCTTTTCTTCGTTCTATTTCCTTCTTTCTATTTCCTTACTTTTGACATTTGCGTGCATCTCTCTTTTTCATTCTAATTCTTTCTTTGATATTTATCTTTGCATTTATGTTCATTCTTTTTCCCTTTTTAAAATTTCTTTCTTTCTTTCTTTCTTTCTTTCTTTCTTTCTTTTATTTCCTGGTTTTTGTATATTTCTGCTTTTCTTTCTGTTGTTTTTCTTTCTTCATTTTTTGTCATTAATAAAGTGATTCTTTCTTTCTTTCTTTCTTTCTTGTTCACTTCCAATCTATTCACATTGCAGGCTTATATTTTATTAAACAAAGAAACAAAACGAAATTAATCTCACAGATCATTGTTCGTTGGTTTTATCTTCATAATGCAACTAGTTAACAAGACAAGTCAAAACTAGGATCAATAAATTCTTGAAAAGATACATATACATCTGATTTATAATTAGAAGGATATTGTCAGTAATCATTGCTATTTATTTTGATTATCAACATTCTCTACTTAAAAAACTGTTAAGATTAAACTGTTAAGATTAAACTGTTAAGATTAAATGTCTGCAAGGTTTAATAAACTTTCTTCATTATCGAATCTCATCAGGCACAATGTGTATCTCCACCCTTTTTGAATAAATCTGTGTCCATATTGAGATTAATAGAACCGTTGTAATCTAGTAAAACCAGAGAAAAGTTTATTTAAGTTATATATATATATATATATATATATATATATGTATATATATATATATATATATATATACCAATCCCTCAACACAATCAGAATGGTCAATTTTTAAGCAGAATTTACCAGCTTTGAATTTAGAATTTTCCTTCTCCTATATCGGTTGCCATACCAAGATTAAATAACCCATTCTGCCCAACTATTTGCCCATAGCTGGAAGGAGAATAATTGGATTCATAAGTATCCCAAGAGTATTTTAGATAGATAGATAGATAGATAGATATGTATGTATGTATGTATGTATGTATTATATTGTATGGTAGTATCTGTAACCTTGGGTTTCATGACACCCTTAAATAGCACTGGACCTCGCTGTCCAGTTTAAGCTGTGATCAGGCATTCATGCCTGAAACTATATTTGGGTCCCTGTCGAGCTAGGCTCATCGGGCTCACATTACACTAAGTGTGACAAGTTGTGTCTGGTGGGAGGCAGAGACAAATATCACATTCCGGTCACTCAATGGTAGACTTGAGGACGAAAGGCCTCCAGCTTAAGGTGGGCCGGGCCTCATTCGGGTGGATGAACTGTATTATTGACACCCTTGAATGGCTCTGTACCTTGCTGTCCAGTTTAAGCTATAATCAGGCATCCGTGCCAGTACCCATGTTTGGGTCAATGTACAGCAACGCTCATCTGGCCCACATTGCACTAAGTGGGCCGATGACCAACATAGTCCAGCAAAGCTCAAGCCTCCTCCTGTGCCCAACCTTTCTCTCTCCTAACCCCCTACGATAATGGCAGGCTTGGAGCCGAAAGGCCGCCGGCTTCGTCTTGGCCGGGCTACATTCGGGTGAGCGAGCTGCATTTTAGACACCTTTGAGACTTTTCAATATCACTGGATTTCGCTATCCAGTTTAGTCTATAATCAGACATCCGTGCTTGTACTAATGTTTGGGTCTATATCCAGCTAGTCTGATCAGGTCCATATTACAATAAGTGGACTGATGATCAGTATAGTACAGCAGGGCTCGAGCCTCGGCTTTTGCCCGACTTTCCCCTCCCCTAACCTCCACTATAATTCCACCTTCGGATCATTTGACCTTGTGTCCTGTCTTATGAGAGGTGAAGACAGATATATCATTCCGGGTGAAAGACAGTCTGTTTAGTAACTGTGCTTCGCGCTGAGGCTTTTCTGCGTCATATCTGGCATAGTCACCAAGGGATCTCTCCTAATATTCCCCTCCTCTATCTCCCTCAATAATTTGACCTTAGGGTCATTTGACCTTGTCAAGATCTGTCTGGTCGGAGCCAGAGACAAATATCAGTTTTCGGCCGAGACAGAACCTGATTAGCCACTGTATTTCGTGGATAGGCTTTTCTGCATGCTGTCTGGTTTGTGCCCGACCTTCCTTTCCCCTAACCTCCACAATAATTCGGCCTTCGGGTGATTAGTCCTTGTGTCAAATCCTCTTTGGTGGGAGGCGGAGACAAATATACACATTCCGGCTGAGAGAGCCGGCGTTCAAGGAAGGTATCTGTGCTTACCCTGGTCATAGCACAACGACCATGGTCTTATCAGCAGCAGCTGCCAGAGACGCACAGCTCCAGGCCCACCCAACGGCCGATGTCTTGTCTCCAGCTAGCGGACGACGGACGAAACAACCACAGCTGTTGATCCAGCACAGCCGACCAAACCAACCACAGCTGCTTTTCTCATTCAAACAGCTCTTCTTCGGGTTACGAGGATAAGTTTCCAGACTTTTTTCGTATGCGCACTTTTATTGATAGTACACACCTGAAACTCAAGTCCCCTTCGAAATAATCTCCTCCGGCTGCAATGCTTTTGTTGTACCGTTCTAACAACTTCTAGAAGGCCTCATGGAAGTCTTCTTGTCACAGCCTCTTTCATCTCCTCAATTGTCTCATAACGACAGCCTCTGAGCTTAGGGAATAACCAAAAGTTACAGGGACCTAGGTCTCGACTATAGGAAGGCTGAGCACCTGTTTTGATGCCCATCTTGATCAAATAGTCTGTGACAATGGATGAGTTGTGGACTGGTTTATTGTCCAAGTGGAAATGCCAGTGACCCGATTTGAAGAGTGCTGGCCTCTTCCGAAGGAATCTCTTCCTGAACTCCCTTAAAACCTCAACATAGTAACCCTAACCCTAACCCTTTGGCCAATCAACTCTGGTGTATTGACTTCCTGACTCCTCCCACACCTCTCATCATCCCTCACAGACACGGTGCCTTCCTTGAATCTCTTATACCACTCAAAACCTGATACTCGATTCATGCAAGATGCTCCAAAAGCGGTCTGAAGCATTCCATACGTTTCTGTGGCATTTTTTCCAAGTTTAAAACACAATATTATTGCATATCGTTCTTCAATAATGTCCTGACGTCCAGATTGCATTTTTGAAATTCACCAGCTGTGACAATCAGGCTTTATTAGGGTGTATTCCAATTGCTGTTATAGCTGTTCATTTGAAGCTGAAATCATAAAAATTGGTCAGTCATCTCATAAGTGTATAGCAATAACATACTGAATTTTCAAGTATTTACAACAATATTAAATTCCTGTACAAAAAAAAAGTCAGGAAACTTATTGAATGCACCAAGTAATCTCAGAGAGTCTTGCAATCAAACATCTTTTCTAAGAGCTAACCACAGAAAGTTTTGATCTTCTTACTACACCTTCCCTGTTCCAGCTTCACCAGCAGCAGTTCCTATACCCTCAAGCTACCAGCACCGGCAGACTGACTCCAGCTTAACCTAGCAGCAAGTCCTGCACTAAGCGAAAGCATCAATGCATACTGGCTCCAGCTTCACCTAGCAGCAGACTTCTGCATAACCACAGTCTACGAGCAACCACTGCTCAGACTAACACAACATACCGAAGCCACATCGACACATCCCCAGTTAAGCAAAGTACTGCACAACCGGCTCTCCGATCATCCAGCCTCTGCAACTAGTAACTGAATTTCCAGACCCGCGACAAGCCAGCCGCGCGCACCAACTCAAACTACACGCTTGTCCCTGAGCGGGCCAATTTTTATTGTTATCGATTCGCCGAATAAATCTTGGCCTTTCGAATTAATCCACTAGTCTTTGTCCTTTTTGCATAGTTGGTGGCCAATCACTTACTTTTCAAAAGTTTGTGGGATCGACGAAATTTGCAACAGGATCATTCGACTCTACCCAAATTGCAGACCTAGTCGGTATATACATTTTAGACACACTAAGCCGAATCACTAATTTAAGTAACATAGGTATATACTGAGATGATGGAGTAATCTCCATCCTTAATAGTAACGGACCCCTAACGTCAAAAATACAAAAGAAAGTTATTAGAGTGTTTAAATATATGGGATTAAAAATAGAAATCAACTCGAACTAAAAAATAGTCAACTTTTTAAACGTCACATTCAACATAAACGATAACTCCTATAAACCGTTCCATAAAAGCAATGCAATATCAACATACAATAACGTTAATTACAACCGTCTAAAAGCCAAATTAAACAAATTCCTAATGCTATAAACATTAGAATAAACAGCTTATCCTCTTCAAAAATGATATCTAACAATCACTGAGAAATTTATAACGAAGCCTCACATAACAGCGGATATAAAAATGAACTTAAATTCCTGAAAATCAAAAAAAGAAAACATAGAAATAACAAATAATTGTATAGAATATCATAGAACTGGGAAAATATATATAAATAACAAAAAGAGTCATAAAAAAAGAAGTAGAAAAATGATCTGGTTCAATCCACCTTTTTGCAAACTCTCAAATATCAATATAGGGAAATATTTTCTTTTAGAATTCAATAAACAAAGATTTTTAAAAAGATGATCCCCTTAGCAAAATAATCAATAGGAATAATGTAAAAATTAGCTACTCTTGTACAATTAATACTTCCAAAATAATTTCTAAGCACAAGAAAAAAATTAATAAACTAGATGAAAATAACAATAACAACCCCAAAAAGAATAAATGCAACCTAAATAATATTATATATCATGCCAATAATCTCAACCATAGAAGATAACACAAATAATAAAGCATGCAAAGGTATTACTAGTTTAAACTGGAAACTCAAATATCACAACCACCTCCTATCGTTCAAAAATCCAAAATTAAAAAAATTAAACCGTCCAATCAAAATACTATAGGCATTTTAAAGAACTACGACTTACATCTATTATAAAATGGAAAATAATAAAAAGATCCACCTCTGCATATAGTTTAAACGGGAGATGTAATTTATGACTAGAAGAGAAAATATGTATTTTGAAATACAGAGATTGGAATCTACTAAATACGAGAAAAGAATTAAAAACAAAATGTAGGCATAGAAATAAGTTTTTAATATAATTTGATTTTATATCCTAATTATATCAAACATATTTAATTAAGTTCAACATACAAATAAACAATCTACAACACTGAAACACTTATAGTAAGCCAAAAATAAAATGAAAAACATTTAAACTAAAAAGCCTGTCTTAACGAATAGAGAGTTACTGCAAAAAGTAAAACAGGACCACATCTATATATAAATATAAGCCCCTTTTAGACAAATAAAATGATAATTTTTTTAATGCAAGTAGGAAAAAGGCCCAAACTTAAAACTAGGCTTAAAAATAAGGAAGAACTAACATATATACTACACCGTCCGAGGAAAAAGTAAACAAACATGGAACAAGTAATAAATCTATAATTAAGATTGCAACTTGAAATTACTATATCTATCATAAAATAAAATTTCTTAGACAAAAGAATCCATTACCCGTCACGATCAACTTAACTTGATAGAAAATTCTAAATATTTCTTCCTAATAAAAAACAACTAGAAGTTGATAACGACGTGACCCTTCAAGAAATATGTAGCTAATTTACTATCAATATTAATTATCAAAAATATTTGGTCAATATTAGTAAATATTGAATACCGTCATTAATTCCATAGTAAATTAAAAATCAAAGGGCCATCTTAAATTTTATTTATGAGAATTGTATTTATTATTCAAAATAAACCTCAACTCACAAGGAACACCTTCCGATATTCACCGGTTTTCAAGAAAATCAATTGCAGTTTAATGTTGGTTGGTTGATTGGTTGGTAGGTTTTATGGCATATCAACCTTTCTAGTTTATTTAACGCCAAATCCATTTTCATGTAAATAATCAGTTCTATTTCAAACAACTCAGTTTAGCATTAGTACACAGTTTAACTGTCAAAAACATTTCTATTTCAAACTATTTAGTTTATTCAAACAGTTCTAATTCCGCTAAATCAATTTAGCGTCAGTACAGATTTTGTTTACACAGTAAAATGTCAAAACTGTTCTATATATAACAATTCAGTTGAGTGTAAGTACAGTTTCAATGTCAAAAACAGTTCCATTTCAAATAATTCAGTTTCGCATAAGTACGCAGTTTAAATGTAAGTATGGTTTAATTGTCAAAAATAATTCTATTTCAAGCCATTCAGTTTAGTCAAACATTTCAGTTTAGTATAAGTATGCCGTTAGTTCTATCTAACCCAATAGATAGGGCCCTATCAGGTGCTACCATTCCTAGCCAGAGTGGACCTGAGAGTGATGGCAATAAAGGGGTACTCTGCATTCCCTAAAGCTCCAACATCACTGGAACCTCATAATCAGATTGTTTAGTGTCATATACAGGACACACATGGGGGGGGGCTTACCCCTCTGCAACGGTTCAGTCGGTGTATTCTACAGCCCCAGCTGACCGGACGAAGCAGTTGGAACTATAAGTAAATAACTATTTAAAATAAAATAAAATAAGATGAGAAATATTTAAGCATATAAAGACATTTCATAAGGAAATAATTAATTTGTTTCTTCCAGCCGGAAACGAGGTAGGAAGTCTACATAATAACCTAAGCACTAGTGTATTAAACACCATCTGAAGAAGGTCAGAGCGACCAGAAATAAATTTATTATGGAAACACTGAATTGAAGGGTTTTTTTTATCAAATTTATAATATATATATATTGGCATGGTGATTAGAGTATTTCACAATGTTCTGGAAGACAGGAGTTCAATCTCAGTTTGAGTCATACCAAAGACTCAAAAATTAACTCCTGATGATTTTTTTTTTGTTTAACATTCAGTATTATAAGTTACGGATCAAGGGTAAGTGGGACAATCCATAAAAAATAGTTGCGCCTTCCCTTACACCTCGGCGTAGTAGCTATTAAAATGGGAACCTTCGGGTCACCCTCTACTAATATCTGCTAAGTAACTATATATATATATATATATATATATATATATATATATATATATATATATAATTTATAAGCGAAAACTTTGAAGGTAACATTATTTTATACGAGTCAGAGCTCATTTGTTGATAACTAGTTAAATAATTTCAAAATTTGTTAACCAACACTAACAATTCTTTCTAATATCAAACATTGCTTAGCATACATTTAAATTGTTTCAATTATTACTATTCAGCACTAATAATTCAATTTAATAATAATAATTTTTTACACACAAGTAAATATTTTCAAGTGTTGTGATGTAACAGTAATTCTATTTAAAAATTATTTCTATCAAATACAAACAATTTGAGTATAGTTGTATGGTTTTAAAAAAACTGATAACTATAGTCCCTTACAAAAGATTGAATAATTTGATTCGACATACAGAGGAGACCCCAAATGGGCTCTACTACTCCATGTCAGAGGGAACCTGAAAGTTATGGTAATGAAGTGTGTCACTACGGTATAAATTTCAATTTCAGCCGCCTTTATCTCGAGAAAACACATTCATCTTTCTTTACAGTATGACAATCAAACGGTCTCAGTTTCTTCAAGACGTACAGTTCTTGTTCTTCGTTCAACTAAAGAAGGATCCAAAGGCTTTCTGACCTCATTCTAGCCGACATTCATTTACCATTTATTAGAATTGTGCTCCTACACAAACGACTAGACCGACACAACTATTTGCTGATCTAACGATATACAAACATACCAAGACATCAGTATTTCACATCCGACCATAAATTATCAAGATCGGTTTATTTTTCTTTGATGATAATTCATGGTCTTATTCAAACGCCTTACAATATTTATTGCGGAATATCTTCCGCTGGCGTGTCGACAGTTATTTCGATCTGGAACCAACAATTATTCTTTTCTTTTCTCTTCATTTTTCTCTCTCTCAATTTACCATAATTTCTTTCTTTCTTTCTTCTTCTTCTTCTTCTTCTTCTTCTTCTTATTATTATTATTATTATTATTATTATTATTAAAACTCCTTGAGAGTTTTTCACATCATCGTTAGCAGATGGGCTTTCACTGAAGTTTGAGTGACAGCAACTCTCCTCAAGTCTCCAGGACTCTTCTCAGTATTCTGGCCGATCTCAAGAATGCTGTAGTTTGGATAGACTCCACTCGTCCTCTTATTTCCAAGTCTTTCAGTCCTTGTATCAATCCTAATGTGACTGTACCAAGAGCACCAATCACAATTGGTATAACCGCCACTTTTACGTTCCACAGTTTTTTCAATTCCCGAGCAAGATCGAAGTATTTATCGTTCTTTTCACTTATTTTCAATTTTACTCTGTTTGCCGAGACAGCAAAGTGAACAAATTTGCAAGATCTCTCTTCTTTTGTGGATTATTACAAGGTCTGGTCGTCTGGCTGAGATTAAGTGATCCGTTTGTATGTCAAAATCCCAAATGAGTTTGTGTGCATCATTCTCCAGGACAGATGTTGGGTTGTGCATATACCATTTGTGCGTATGATCAAATTCAGTTTCTTGTACAATTCCCAGTGGATCACCTTGCCCACCCAGTCGTGTCTAATCTTATACGCTTTCTGTGCCAATTTGCTGCATTCGCTTATTATGTTATTGATCGTTTCTTCTCTATTACCGCATAACCTACATTTGCTATTTTGTTGTGTCTTATCTATTTGATATGGTTGTTCTTAAAGCGTTGTATTGTGCTGCTATCAGGAGAGTTTCTCTTTTAAGGTTTCCCTTTCTTAGCCATATCCTTGTTTTCTCGTGTGAGATATTGTTTATTCGTCGCTTAATACGTCCATAGAGTTGTTTTTTCTTCCCATTTTTGTTTTCTGATTATTGTCGTTGTATTGGTCCTCATGTTATCAGTATTGTTTCTGGAGGCTGTAATCAGAATTGTTCCATGGTTTTGTATGTAGTCTTCAAGTCATTGTATTGAAGCATAAACACTGTCTTCAATACTGGCATATCATCTCCCTCTTTCTTTTCTTGACACATTTAATCTGTCAACGTCATATCTTGGATGTTAAGACTAATGCATGGTCATTAGTTTTCTTGTTCTCTGGTCATTATTATTATTATTATTATTATTATTATTATTTTACTCCTTGAGAGGTTTTCATACCAGCGTTAGATGATGGTCTTTCACTGAAGTTTGAGTGACAGCAAGTATCCACAAATGTCCGGCACTCCTCTCCTGGTCGATCTCAACAATGTTGTAGTCTAGATGGTCTCAACTTGCCCTCTTATTTCCGATCTTCCAGTCTCTTTACCGATCCTTAGGGGATTCTTCCAAGTGTGCCAATTACAATTGGCAAAACCGTCACTTTCATGTTCCATATCTTTCTTTTTTAGTTTTTTTTTTTCTAGAAAAGGTCCAGACAATTATATCTCTTTGAGCTTTATTTTAATTTTCGCTCTGTGGTCTGCCGGGCTGGCATAATCCACTATTCGGTAGGTTCTCTTTTCTTTTCTTTTCTTTTTTTTTTTTTTTTTTTGTTGACTATCACTTTGTCTGTGGAGGTGCCCGTGGTGTAATGGTTATCGTCGTAGGAAATGGACACGGCGACACGAGATCAAATCCTGGACGAGACTGATTACATTTCACATAGCACTAATACCCTTGGGAAAGGTATGAATCCAATAATTCTCCCGCCAGCTATGGGTAAATAGTAGGGCAGACTGGGTTCTTCAGCCGTGGTGAGGCAACTAGTCTAGGAGAAGGAAACCTCTGAATTCAAACCTGTTAAACTCCGCTTAAAAAATTGACTTTGTATCATATCCTGCTCGAGTGGAGGGGTTGGATAACTTTGTCTGGTCATCTGGCTGAGATTAGGGGAACTGTTTGTATCACAAAATTTAAAAGAAATGCTTGCGTCACATTTTCTAGAATGGATTCCAAGTTGTGCATATACAATTTGTACGTTCAAGTTTCAATTTTTGCACATTTATCATTGGATAACTTTCCCCACTCAGTCATGTCTTGTCTTATACCTTTTCTGTGCTAATTTGCTGTACTCGCTTTTTATGTGATTAATCGTTTTGTCTCTATCACCACATAACCTACATTTGCTATTTTCTTGCGTCTTATCAATATTTGCTATCACACAGTTGGTCCCTAGGGCGTTGGTTTGCCTTCTTCTTCTTCTTCTTCTTCTTCTTATTATTATTATTATTATTATTATTATTATCTCCTCTGCTTTTCATCCTTCTTCTTCTTCTTCTTCTTCAAGCGACATTCCCCCCCTTCACATGGACGAACAAAGGCAGGACGATAAGCTAAAACCTACTTACAACAGCTCTGTACCGATACAACATGTAGCCTTGGATACCTACCGGGAGCAATGGACGTTAGAGACGGGTGGTGAGTGAAGGTCAGGGAGATCCATGCTGACGGGGAGACATGATTATGATGATAATTATTCACTGCCTTCTGATTATTATCATTATTATTCACCTTTTTCTGCTTTTTCTTTACTTCTTCTCTTATTTCTTTCTCACCCTTCTTCTTCCTCCTTATCTTCTTCTTCTTCTTCTTCTTCTTCTAATTATTTACTCCTCTAGAGTTTTTCACATCAGTATTAGCTGATGGTTTTTCACTGGAGTTTGAGTGACAGCAAGTCTCCTCAAGTCTCCAGGACTCGTCTCAGTATTCTGGCCGTCCTCAGCCATGCTGTCGTTTGGATAGTCTCCACCCGTCCGCTAACTTCCAAGTCCTCCAGGCCCTTTAATAATCTTTTAGTTACGCACCAATCACAATTGGCACCATCGTTACTTTCATGTCCCACAGTTTTTTCAATTCTCTAACAAGGTCGAGGTACTTATCCTTCTTACTTATTCAGATTTATTCTGTGATCCGCCGGGACAGCAAAGTCAACAATTTTGCATATTATTATTATTATTATTATTATTATTATTATTATTATTATTATTATTATTATTCACACTCAAGATCGATGTTCGCTTAACACGCAGACAGCAATGCTTAAATAAGACCGTTCATAATGTCAAAAATTCAATTAATATTATCTCTTACCACAGATTTTTTAAAAACGAGAACATTATTTACTTATAAAACAGGACTATTGTAAGGATAAGAGTATAGTATCTGTGCACGCTGAGTCGAATCCAAGTGTCGATTCCATACAATTTTCGCCTGGATCAAAGTTTCGTATCTGCACGTATAGGAATTCCAAGTTTATCCTTTTAAAATAAAACGTAAGATAGAAACAAGAAGAAACGAAGATCATCAAAAAATTATTATGCAGATATTACAGGGTGACCCCAAAAAACAGAACCCGTATATTTTTGACTGAAATTCATAAATTTAATTCTAGCCTTTTTTTTTTTTTTTTTCAAGAAATGAAGTAGATTCTGTACATGAAAAATTGGGGCCATAATATTTACCAACATGTCCAAAAGTTCGAGTGTACAAAATTAGAAATATTTTGCTTTATTTTTATTGAAGTAATAAAAATGTTTATGGGTTCTTTTTTTTTTTTTTTTTTTTTTTTTGATCACCCTGTACATAAAAATACGTTCATATAATTCTTCTTATACAAAAATAAAAAATTAAAAAAAAACTAGATTAATGAAATTGTAAATTCTCTTTGAAAAAGGATGAACTCTGATTTATTTTTTTAACTCAATTTAGTTATACTTATTTTACAAAGGAAAAAAGAAAGTCTCAAAAAGAACAGGTTTTGATTACGTCACAAAAATAGATTATGACGACCTTCTGCTTTGTGCGTTTAAGGATTTCATTAGTACATGTTGCTTTTGTTTTGATTATATCTTATGGTATATCAATCTTTGTGAATTATTTAATACCAAATCTTCTTTATGTATATGTTGTCCTATGTTAATCACGGTACCTGACTGTAGCTTTCGTTCCGTATCTACCACATGCGTTTTCCGGCGAGTTGGTTTATCAACTCCCTCTGTGTCCACGTTGTGTTGGAAAGATCTACTGAGGGGAGATAACATAATCTATCTAGATCTTCTTCAGACAATCAGTATGTTTCGTTGAAACAATTTGCGTAGGTTCTGTCAATTCAAAGAAAAGAAAAAAACTCTCTGTTAACAATTAACTACTATTTATTGAAACACAATGCTTTAACAATAATATATATAGTTAGGGATTAACTTAAAAGAGAAATAATTTATTGAAATTGAGTCGCTTCTTGTTGTATTTAGGAGATGGATAAATTAGGCGAGGGGCTGTTTTTGTTCTTCTAAGATAATCAATTTTTCTACGAGTGAGACATTTGCTGGAGAGGCTTTAGGAAATTTCCCTTTTTTATTCTCCTGTCTTCGGTATAGATATTGGATATCTTCTCCTGTAAGCCTAAAAACATGTATTTTTATAGAGAATTATTTCCCAGGAAACAAACATTCCCTATTGGCTGACCAATCACTCATCATTTCGTTTTCATCTACTCTTTTTGACTGGTTAGTGAATCAAATGCGCTGATCTACGCCTGTTGGGGGAGTAAGCCTTCCACGTATCAGATTTTTATTGGTTATCCAATCAAGCCACAATATAGGGGTTTAGTTAATTAAGGGTCAGGGTCCACAACTTATGAGGGGATTATCTCTTTTCATTTAATCCAAAACAAAAATCAAAGCTCTGATTCCAAAGATTTGACATTTTAACCCCAACAGGTAGGCAAGATTTACTTCGGTATGTCATTATTTAAAATGGATCAATGCACTGACAGGACCCCAAGTTCCTTGTCTGCTTATTTTGTTTTGAAAATTTGAATGTTCGGTTTGTGACCTTTTGAATTGACTTTTAAATTTCCTGCAAAGTCAATAAGTCTGTTTTATATTCATATAAAAAGAAAATTACATTAACCTGAAAAAAATACCTTGTGCTCTCAATAGATTTTTAACACAAGTGAATACTTCATATTTTCAGATAGATAGATAGATAGATAGATACGAGGTGCATACCATAAGTTTCCAGACTTTTTTCGAATGGGCACTTTTATTGATAGTACATGCATGAATCTCTAGTCCCCCGTCGAAGTAATCTCCTCCGGCTGCAATGCACTAGTACAGTTCCAAAAACTTCTGCAAGGCCCCATGGAAGTCCTCTTGTGTGAACGTTTCAATGACCTTCGTCACAGCCTCTTTCATCTCCTCAATTGTCTCATAACGACAGCCTCTGAGCTTAGAGAATAACCAAAAGTCACAGGGACCAAGGTCTCGACTATAGGGAGGGTAACTGTGTTGATGCCAATCTTGGTCAAATAGTTTGTGACAAAGATGGAGTTGTGGACTAGTGCATTGTCCTGGTGGAAATATCACTGATCCGATTTGAAGAGTGCTGGCCTCTTCCGACGGAATATCTTCCTGAACAATCAGGCTTTAGTAGGGTGTATTCCAATTGCTGCTATAGCTGTTGATTTGAAGCTGAAATCATAAAAATTGATCAGTCATCTCATAAGATATATAGTAATAACATACTGAATTTTCAAGAGTCTACAACAATTTTAACTGCCCATACGAAAAAAGTCTGGGAACTTATCGTATGCACCTCGTATATATATATATATATATATATATATAGAGAGAGAGAGAGAGAGAGAGATTTGCATATGTATTTACCATACTCTCAACACATTAATTTTTAAGCTGAGATAGTAGGTTCCTTCGCGTAAGTGGTTGCTATACCAAGGTTATAACCGCAGTCTGCCAAACTATTTTTCTTTAGTTTAAGAAGTATGATTGTATTCATACCTATTCATACACGTATATATATATATATATATATATATATATATATATACAATTTGTAAGCAATTAGTGTGTAGCCTACATTTTTAAACGAACGAGATTTCTGTTGTTTGCACATAGTTAAATGGTTTCAAATACAATAATAATAATTCTGTTTAATATTAATCATTTGTTGTGCACACAGTTAAATAGCCTCATGTATAACTACATAACTTTAGTAATTCTATTGATAAAATATTCTTAGATAATACTCACAATTTGCATACAAGAGTTTGGTTTCAAGAAACTAATAATAATAATCCCTAAAAAAAGATTAAACAATTCTAACAGAAGAGATCCCAAACAGATACTACTACTCCATGTCAGAGTGAACCTAAGAATAATGGTTATAAAGGAGTTTTCTACATTTCCAAAAATCCAGGATTGGAGCCTAAGCATTAAATGCAGTAAAATATCACACCTAGAACAAAGGGTGTTAAAAGGTGAGACATATTAAACATTAATACACGTATTAAACATTAATGCAGGCTCTAATTCATTTGTGTCGTTTTTTTATGTAGAGCTTTAACTTTTAGAGATATAATAACGGGCCAGTTCTCTAGATATATCGCTTCCCTGTTATTTTCAGGATTAGATTCGTTTCGTTTCGTTTTATGGCATATCAACTAGTGTAAGTCATTTAATGCCAAATCTTTTTATTGTTTGTTTGTTTTAAATGGTATATCAACCTTCTTGAGTTATTCAATGCCAAATCCATCTTTCTAGAAGGACAGTTGTGGTACTATTTAACCCATAGCTGGGAGGATAAGGAGGTTTTTACCTTTCCCAAGGGTATTTGTCAGAAAGTGAACGCAGTAACACGACTTGAGTTCGAACTCACTTACTACGATTCCACAGTTCAGCGATTTAACAATTACATCACGAGGACACCCTACCAATTCCTTTTAATACATATATATTAGATATATTATTTCTAAGTACAGTTCCTTGTTCACGCACAGTCATTGACTTGAATAATTTTTTTTTATTTGAACACAGTTAAATGCAAAAACAGTTAATTTCAAACAATTCAGCTGAGCGTAATTATATAGTTATGTTCTATTTGACCCATGCTACCACTCCGGTCCAAAGTGGATCTAGGAGCGATGGCAATGAAGGGGCACTCCATATTCCCCAAAGCTCTACCATTACTGAAGCCGCACCATCATATTGTTTAGTGTCATATACAGGATACTCGTTGAGAGTTAACCTTTTGCAGAAATGCAACCGGTGTATTTTACAGCCCCAGCTAACTGGGCCAAGTTCTATTTCAACAGTTCGGTTTAGCATAAGTACACAGTTTAGTTCTATTTGACCCATAGATAGGATCCTATGAGGTGCTACCGCTCCAGTCTAGAGTGGATCCTGGAACGATAGCAATGAAGTGGTACTCTGCATTCCCCAAACTCTAGCATTTCTAAAGCCTCCTCATCAAATTGTTTAGTATCATCCAGAACACTAGTTGTTGGGAAGGAGTCTTACCCCTCTGCAGAGATGCAGTCGGTGTATTCTACACCCCCAGCCAATTCTTTTGAGGAGCTGTTTGCATCGAATAAAAATGGTGAATTGTGCAGTCTTTAATATCTCTACCAACGCAATGGTCTGCCTAATTTTCTCCCTGAGGGTAACGTAAATTTGTACCCTCCTTAATTTTGTCAATTTCTGTATTATTACCCTCTATTTCAAGAGAATCAATTCGAATTGGTTCGCACCAAAACATCTTACACTCCACAGGGATTTACGACAATATTTCGATTTTATGGGCAATATTTTAGTATATGACGATAAATTTTACACATCGCACTTTTTTTAATTGTAGCATTTTTTTTTTTTCATTTATTAAATAGGCGGGACTATTTTTATTGTAACCAATAAATATATCTCGGTCAGTCAGGTCATTTAATTTTTGATTTGTACACATGACCGGCCCATTTCGAAGTGGGTAGAGAGTTTACTAATAGTCCGAGAGACCATGGTTCAATCCCAGGTCAAGTCATAACAAAAACTCAAAAGATGGTACTTTTTGCCTCCTTGCTTAATACTCAGCATTATAAGGTTGTTTGGTTGGTTAGATTTTATGGCATATCAACCTTTGTAGGTTGTTTAAAGCCAAATCCATTTTTATGCAAATTGTTCCATTTCAAACTATTCAGTTTAGCATGAGTACACAGTTTAATTGTCAAAAACATTTCTATTTCAAGCTATTCAGTTTATTCAAACAGTTCTAATTCAAACAATTCAGTTTAGTATAAGTATAGATTTTGTTTACTCGCAGTTAATTGTCAAAACAGTTCTATATTAAACAATTCCATTTAGCATACGTATAGTTTCAATGTCAAAAACAGTTCCATTTCAAACAACTCAGTTTAGCATAAGTACGCAGTTTAGTTCTATTTAACCTGTAGCAGAAAGAATTTTGTATTTTTATATGGTGCGTAATTTAATTCGACCGTTAGGGTCGACGCATAATTTCACCCAATCAGGATGACTTATCCTATTCATCCCGGACCATCTTTACGGGCAGCACAATTTGGGAAAGCCGCCAAACACTTTCTTTCTCAGAACTTCTTTGTTCAGGACAGACGTAATGACTGTCCGCTCTCTTGAATAGCAGCAGCACCACCACCATGAGGGAAGCCGTCTAATTTATGGATCCCTTGCGTCTATTCTTTTAGACCAAGGGTTCCCAGTTGATTATGAATTAGATTAATTTAATGCGCTACAAACAGAAACAATTTTTTATCGCCTTCAGTATTGGCTATGTCGACTGCGATGCCAAATTCCGCTCCGATACCTAGCTACTTCATCTCTTGGCAACATTTTCTACAGCCATTCACGCTTCTCCCCGAAACAACCAGAACCATAAATTCACGGTGACTATTACGTTCCTGTCCTCAAGCAGCAACACGACTTTTGCTACACCAATGGCGAACATATTTCCCTCATACATTCAACAATGCCTTAACCTAACGATGAACTTTTCGCTCTGGCATTTAGCTGCTAAAATCCTTTCTCAACTCTATAACAACTTCATTTCGTTTCCTTCCAACGAGACTTGCAGCGTAAACGTAAACCCTTTTTTCCATGCTGGCATCAAGAACTAACATTAAAAACCTTCATATAAAACCTTACGGCATCTTCGTCTTCTTATTTCTTCTCTTATCCTCCTTTATTTTCCAATAACATTTAGCGAGGAAGTAAACAACGTAACCAAACATGCCAGAATACATTTCCTACGCTAAAAACCCATCGATAGCTCCCTATCAGGTGTTAATATTCCGGACCAGAGTGGACCTGGGAACGATGGCAATGAAGGGGTATTCTGTATTCCCTAAAGTTCCAGCATCACTGAAACCTCACCATTAGATTTTTTTAGTGTCAGGACACTTGTTTGGGGGTCTTACACCTCTGCAGAGGTACAGTCGGTGTATTCTACAGCCCCAGCCGACTGGACAAATATTATAAGGGTAAAGTAGAGCAATCCAGAGAAAGGAGTATTGTCCCCTACAACTCCGTGAAGTAACTAATATAAAGGGAACCTTTATGTCACCCTCGACTATTGTCGCCATCTTTACTTTCTTGCCTATGCATAGCAAATTATCCCCAAAAATATGCATTTTTATGTTAGGGAATCATCTTTGTTCATATTCTGTTAAATGTTCCGTTTGAGAGACGCTGTCCGTAGAAAAGAAGAAGATAGAAGATATGTATTAAACCCTTTCGCACGGGAAGAATGTGACACAAGGTCAACTTTTTGCTAAGTTTAACAGGTTTAAGTTCTGAGATTTACTTCTCCTAAACCTGTTGCCATACAGAGTTTAAAGAAACTAGTCTGCTCTTCCATTTACCCATACCTGTGGTGGGGGAGAATAGTTGGAGGCATACCTTACCCAATGTTATTAGCGTGATGTGGAATGCAAACAGCCTCGTCCAGGGTTTGAACCACTGTCACCGTGTCCCTTTCCAACGAACATAAATACTGCACTTAAAGAAGATAGAATATATTTTAGCACAAGGCCAGTAGTATGGGGCACCGAGTGATAATATATATATATATATATATAGCTGTGATTAGTTAATACGAAATGGGTTCAAAGGAAAAACAAGGAAGCATGGAATTTTTTTTATTTTTACGTTTTCCTTGTTTGCTAACAACGGAATCTAATTCTGGATTCCTTTGTTCATAATCAAGAAAAACTTTTTTAGAATTTCCTACATTGTCCCTTGTTTAATTATTTTATGACGTTTTGTGTAAATCGAAAACGCAATCAGTCAAGTTTTGGAGATTAAAATAAACAAAGTGTGCCTTGTAAAAGTAAGAACTTCAATTATCTTGGCAATACCATCTCTAACAATGCTGGTTTTAAAAACCAAATAACGAATTGGCAAAGTTAATATTCCTGGAAAAGATGTAAAAGAACCATGTAATCATGCGTGTCAAGTGCAAAATTTATGTAGTACTTGTCTAATTAAGAAGTTTTCAAACTGTTATCAAGCGACCACAGTGGTCAAAAACAGGGGTCAGCAGACGCTATGTGATTGGCTTGAAAATTTATAATATCTAATTAGCGATTGAACCCGAGATTGTAATTTTAGTTATTTATGCAAACCTTTGAAAATTCAGTTTAAGTATTAACCACTCTTAATATTTTGGCTTCGCGTGGCTCCTGAGTTTTAATTGTCTCAAAAATTGGTTAAAATGCTTCCAATTTTTTACAACAGCATATATATGTGAAACATCATTTTTGGCACTTACCAGAATGATAGCTAAATAAAGATCTAGTATGTTGTGCAAAGTAAATTGCGTGTATCTTTATCAAAAATATCACCAAGAACTGACGATTTGTACTGATCAAGGCAAATCCTTTTCACAAAAAGTCGAGAGTCAGAGTAAATGTTAGATATGACTTTCTTTGAATATCTTTGATAAATGCCACTTTTATTCATGTGGATATCTGTAACGTTATGGCCGAGGGATTTCGGTTCATGCCTTTGGGTTTAGTTAGGATGAGAACCTTTCGGCTCAGCACATGGGTTAGTTAGGTGCAAACATTGATGCAAGTGTTAACGCGGGCGCGCGCGGATGAAAGTGTCACTCAGATGTCACAATAGTCCGAGACGAAACGGGTGACGGAGTGCGAGTGACGTCACGCACCGGAAGCGCGCAGAGGTTTGTGAAGAATTGAAAGAATGTTAGGGAGTTGAGTACTAGACGCCAAACGAGGAAGATCGACTTTTGGAGCTCGCAGACGCGAGGCGAACTTGCGCCCTATGGGGGCCGCTCGAGATGGGGGCCAAATGAATAAGACATCATAGCAAGAATGTGTCTCTCTCCTCATGTTGAAACCTTTAACTCAAAGTTAATAAAAAGGTTTCGTACCTGAACAAGAAGTCGTTACGTGTTTTCGAATTTCGAGATTCCTATGTTCTTTATATGTTTTATCGTTATGAACATTATATGTCTATTTCGCATATGGCTGTATCTAGCGTTAATTATGAATATGATACATATCCACAAGATAGATTCTGCAATATAAAAAGAGGTACCGGCAGCAAAAAGTTTGAAAATTTCTGGTCTAACCAACTATATGATGCAGAAACATGTACTATACACCAAAGACAGGACAGGATCCTCTCATGTAGATATATATTGTTTATACAGAGAGATTCAGTATCATACAAGTACAGTTATGGTTGACTGGGGTGGTTTGGTTACTCACCAAAAGCAGAAGGAAATGTAAACAAAGCCGGTTCTGTGACAACGAGCAATTTAAATACCCTTTGCTGGCAACAAATCAGAACGTTGCTGACAGTTCCTTTGTCCGGTACAATCAGCGTGACTTTTCTTCTTCTCAAAGAGGGAAAGAGTCACAATAAGTTGCAGATCTGCAAAGCAGCTGTCAGGATGAACACAGCAATCAACTGTGAGCCATACTGCTGCCAATGACACATTGGAAACTAACGTTGTTGATATTCTGGCTAAACATTAATGAGCGGGATTGTTTCCGATGCTCCACCACAATTTATTATTCATTCATTATTTTTCCTTGTTTCCAGCTTTTTTCCTCTTTTCCCTTTCTTTCTCCTCTCTTTTTTCTTTCGTTACTCCCTTTTTTTGCTCTCATCTCCATATATAGGATATACAAAAACCGATGGGTTTTCCTGGGCACGATTATGATACTTCGATCTAACGAAAAAGTATCGAACTTCTGACATTTTTAACAAGAAATATATGTACCTGTATGTGCATATATTTAACCAATGGTTCTACTATGAGCTGGATGTGACACAAGGTCAATTTTTAAGCGGAGTAAAAATGGTTTAAATTCGGAGTTTTCTTTCTCTTACACTGGTTGTTAACTGAAATTAAAGAACCTAGGTTGCTCGATTATTTACCCATAGATACGGAGAAAAATATGGATTCATGCCTTTCCCAGGGGGGTTAGCATAAAGGAAAACGTACACAGTCTTGTCTAGGACATAATTTCTGGTCACTGATTCCAGTTCTTACGATGATAACCGTTACGCTTTGCGAGCCTCCTGTGCGTGTAAGTCTCCTGCTTTCGAAGGATCAAGATACTTATATCAAAAACTATTTCCTAGTTCGATTTTTATTGAGTGCTACGATGCTGTTTTTTTCTGGGTTTTTTTTGTGGTGGTTACCCTGTTCCTTTTGGTTGATATCAATATTGATTGATGAATTGATTGATTTTAATGGCATGTCAACACGTCTATAGTTATTTTATGCCAAGATGTTAGAGAATCGTGTTCATTGCACATTCTTATTTTCATTTTTGTGCTGTTGATTCTTAAGAGGTTTTTATTTTTGCAACGGTCCTATCACAGATGAATTATTGCTGAATAGATCTACTTAACCCATAGATGATAACTTAACAGGTACTACCACCTTAGGACAAAGTGCACCTGGAAGTAATGGTAAAGATAGGGTACTCCACTCTCTACAGATGTACAGAACTGAAGCCTTACCATCAGATGCAGTTCACCCCCTTTTAGGGATTCTTACATCTCTGCAAAGAGTAAAGTCTACGTATGGTACACTCTCGCCCCGACAAAGGTGTGTAAGTGTGAGTGTTTGTATGCGTATGAATAACTGTAAGTGTGCTTCTTATACCTCAGATAGATTAAGATAAATCACATATAATACAATCCATGTCTCGTGAGTTCGATTCTCACTGAGTGTCACGATACTGCTTATCCTGTGCCAGATTAATCATGATAAATATTGATTTGGAGTACGATTTAACCACATAATCAATGTTTTCTTTCCTAGTCTGACGTGACAAATTAATTAATGTCGGCTTTTCAAATATTATTTCTGCTGTCTGTATCTTTATCCCCACACACACAAAAAAATGACGGTTTATTCATTTATTCATGGCAAATAATATCAGAGGATGATAGACGTCTTTTTGCTATTTAAAAGATTTATGAAATTATTTGTTTGATACAAATTATCCCGAAGAAGCAAACCTCAGATTTCCTGATGCGCAAATCACTTTTCTGCCTAATTTGTAATTAAAATATAAATTAGATTATTATTTGTTACTAATTTGGAAAAGAAGAAAAATATTAGAAAGAAAGAAAGAAAAAAATACAAAAATGGAAAAAGATCTGTCTAAGTGTAAACAATAACATCAAATAAACCAAACTAAACAATGTCAGAAAAACGTACATTAACCCTTTCAATCCAAGTGTATTTGTGCCTCTAATTCAAAGCAAATAAACCTGGGCGACCAGAATTTCAGCAAGACAGTCCTTGCTTTAACATCACTATAGCCAATAAAATTCTGCAATTTTAAATTTTCTGTATAATTACTGAGGCACTTGTTGCGTAATGATTATCGTCGTAGGAAGAGGATTCGGTTATCCGAATTCAAATCCTGACCTAGTCAATGCGCATTTCGCTTAGACCTAATATCTTTAGGAACAGTACGAATCCAACGATTTTCTCTCCACCTGTGCGTAAATAGCAAGGCAAATTAAGCTCTTTAATAGTGGCATAACAACTGATCTAGAAGGAAAACTCTGAATTCAAAACCAGTTAGCCTGGAGAGGGATGGGCTCTTCCAAGGTATTCCTGTAACGTGACTTATACAACCCCCTTACGACTGATTCATATTAGGGGACTAGTGAGAAATATATGATTTTATTTATTTCTATTATTCTTATTTATTTATCTATTTATTTTATTTCAATTTATCTTTTATTTATTTATTTATTTTTGCATGCTTTCATACAGCATTTGTTCAAAACAGTAATAATCATTCTTGTATAGTTCCCATGTATCTTTTTCTCCATGAATTTCGCTAGGGTCCACATGGTGCATCTATACTGTCGTATTGACCAAAATTACTCAGATGCTAAAAACATTGTCAGCATAGAGACATTTAACGTTAAAACATATACAATAAAACTCTGCAATAGTTATCCTGCCCAAGCTTGTCACTGAATAAGATTCGCTAAGGATGGAGTGTTTCTAACGAACCAAACAGAGGTATAGCAAAGGAAACCATGGGATGCAGCATGGTGGATTATAAGAAAGGTGGATGGATCCAAAGAGGGATCAACGGCACACTTCCACCAGTTGCTGAGCGGAGGAACCTCATATGTTAACGACCAGTATCAAATAGTTCGGTCAGATAACTACTGCTATTCATCACTGTGTGATGTCTATTGACGAGGGAAAATAGCCACCGAAAGATTACCACCCAAATTTTAAGACTCCCAAATCAATTGTAAAGTAATAGACTGCAATTCTAGTTTATTAACCACTGATTCACCGCGAAGCGTTGTCCTTTGTTTATTTTTCTGTAAAATTGTTTAACAAAACGTCGAATTGTCTTAGAGAAAAGCATAAGAGAATGTAGTCAATTATGGAAAACTTGAAAACATCATACAAACAATCACAGCAAGACAAAACGAAAATCAGTTTGAACGAAAACCTAGAATCAGTGGAATAAAAAAAAAGCAATAATCAATATTTCTAAGAATATACTTTTATTCAATTGAGAAATGAAGAACGAATGTCTTGCGCATTTGATTTTAGTTAATTGCCGTCAAAATTACTGAAAGCTACTTAGGAAAATTACTTCCACACTTTTGTTGATCAATGCTGTTTAAAAATAAAGTACTTATAGAAATTACTGCACTTGTTGGCATGTAAGACTCCCTGTTTATATGTAATATTACAATGTTAAGCAGTTTAGTCAGGTGCAACTGACAGTAGTCTACTGCGTTTTGGAAAATAATACACTTAATAGAAAACCCCAGTTCGTATTGGCCCAGTCAACTCGGGCTGTAAAATACACCGACTGTATCTCTGCAGAGAGGTAAGACTCTCCCACAATGAGTGTCCTAGATATGACACTAAATAATCTGATGGTGAGACCCCAGTAATGCTGGAGCTTTGGGAAATACAGTGTACCCCTTCATTGCCATTGATCGCAGGTCCACTCTGGCCCGGAGTGGTGACACCTGATTAGGTCCAATCTATGGATTAAATAGAACTAAACAGTGTAATTACGCTAAACTGAATTGTTTGAAAATTCCAGTTTTTTCATTTAACTGTGTGTTTAAAATGCGTACTTATGTTTAACTGAATTGTTTGATATAGAATTGTTTTGACATTAAACTGTGAGTAAACAAAAAACTGTACTTATGCGAAACTGAATTGTTTCACAGAGAACTGTGTTGGCATTGAAACTGTGTATTTATGCTCAACTGAATTGTTTGAAATAGAACTGTTTTAACAGTTAACTGTATGCAAACAAAAAACTGTACTTGTACTAAATTGAATTGTTTGAAACCTTACCAAAATGACTTAAATCAGCATTAAATGACCCGCAAAGGGTTGATAGGCCGTAAAACAAAACAACCAACCAAACTACCAACCAATTCGCATATAAATTCTGGGAGGAATTTTTTGTCACTTATTGGAGTGAGAAGGCATCATCACCATCGTCATAAAATGCCAACTGTACGGATTCCCTCTCTGTCATCATTCTATTCTATCTTTCATCGCTTTTGGCTGGTCTTCTAGACTTCACCCAGTGTCCGCAAAGTGCTGATGGATAGAAGTTTTTGCTGGTTTCCCAACACTGAGTTTGTCCTTTCTTCTCCAGTAATATCCAGCACGTCTTACTTCGATAATTAGAAAGATAAGAAGTAAGTGGCCGTACAGCTGTTGTTTTGTAGGGTACTGCTTCCTGGATCTGTTCAAAGTAACACGCATCATCCTTATGTAGTTCCAATAAAGTTTTTTCTCCAGATGTTTCTTGAGGTGTCCAAGTGGTGCACCCCAACAGTAATACTGCAGCTTGGAAGAATTCCTGTTTTATTTTATTAGAGAGATAAGATTTCTATATGGTCGGTAAACTGTCAATATCAGTCTATAGTTTTCTTATGTGTGTGATACATCGCTTTCAGTTGGTCAGATATTGCTACCGAGGTATATGAGTTGGTCATCAAATTTTAGAGCCTTGCCATTAAATGAAAATAGGGCACCATCTGGATTAAAACACATAAACACTTCACTTCAAGACCAATGCTTCTTGCAATTTGCTCCAAACAATCCAGCGGAAATTTGGTTTAAGCAGGTGTATTTGATTGAAATAGTAGATTATCTGTGCAATCAGCATCTTAAATGCAGTCAAATACGGTGAGTTGATTCGTTTTTCTGGTTTTTTTGGTTAAGCTCAAAACTGAGTATTTTTTATGGAAATTCTGATTTGCCAAAGCAGAGAGAATGTTCCGCAAACATCCTAAATTTTATCCTTGAAATAAATTTTCACTTAAAAAAGCAAGAAAAAGCCTTATCGCAGATATGCTATGTATGCAGGATAATGCACTTGCGAGATCCTGTGTTTTTCGAAAAACTGCTGTTCGAAAATTATTAAGACAGGCTTCATTATCTAGAACGTCACCGTTGTATGAGTCATCCTCGTATTAGTCAATTAAATCAATTCAATCATAAACTATCCTGTCCTAGATAGAGGGATCTAAGATATATGTCACCCAACGTCAATGTTGACTAATGAACACTTATATCACCTTTTCTTTTGGGTTTTGCTTGGCGCCAATTTTCTTGAGAAAAGCATGAATATATCTGTTCTTCCTTCAATTATCGGTAAATAGTAAGGCAAATTGGGTACTTTATGTTTGGTTAGGCAACAAGTCAAAAAAAATGGAAAACTTTATATTCAAAACATTTTTACTTCGCTGAAAAACTGAATTGGTGCCACAGTCTTCCAATGACGGAGTTATTGGGTAAATACATCTTTTCCTTCCTCACTGGTGTGTATGTGCGTGTGTGTGTGTGTGTGTGTGTGTGTGTGTGTGTGTGTGTGTGTGTGTGTGTGTGCAATCAGGCGTGTGGAGAGAGAGAGAGAGAGAGAGAGAGAGAGAGAGAGCTGCTATATTTAAGCAGCAATCTTTCTCATTGATATGTTTCAAAATTCAGGGAATATTGTTTCTTTTAATATTGATTAATGCTTTGTTTTTGTATTCACACGACACTGCGCATATTAGATTCGTTATTGTTCGAAAATATTAATGTTTTTGCTATTAAAGCTTCTCCAATCATTGTGTTGAAAGACGTTAAATGTTATTAATCATAAATTCAGATAATAAACAGATATATATAGAGAGAGATTATATAGATCATATATATGATATATAGATTAGATAGATTATGTATTATAGAGATTATATAATATATATATATATATATATATATATGTGTGTGTGTGTGTGTGTGTGTGTGTGTGTGCTAGGAGTAGATGATTTTGGCACAATAACCAAAATATGAGGCCTGAGTGAATATCGAACGCCTTGCTCGGAAGTCATAGATTTCTAAAGACATCTTACTTTCTGAACATTATATGTGTGTTTATGTGTGTGATAGATAGATAGATAGATAGATAGATAGATAGATAGATAGATATGTGTGGTTAAGGTTATCATTGTAGATAAGTTGAAAACAACAATTTATTCGTATGACATGATTACATCAACAACATTCATTGTATCAAATAAAACAGGAAAAGCCAAACATGTCATACAAATAAATTGTTATTTTGAAGAATGAAAACAAAATATGAATTAAAACTAAACAAAAGCCTTAAAGTTTTTATGTTACGTCTTTTTTTCTTTCAAATGTACGGAATATTACGAGGTACATACGATAAGTTTCCAGACTTTTCTTTTGTATGGGCATTTAAAATTGGTGTAGACTCTTGAAAATTCAGTATATTTTTGCTATACATATTATGAGAAGACAGACCAATTTTTTATGATTTCAGGTTCAAATCAACAGCTACAGCAGCAATTGGAATACACCCTACTAAAGCCTGATTGCCTCTGCTGGTGAATTTCAAAAATGCAATCTGGATGTGAGGAAGAACGATATGTAATAAAATTCTGTTTTAAACTTGGAAAAAAGGCCACAGAAACATATGGAATGCTTCCCATTGCTTTTCGACCATCTTGTATGAATCAAGCATCAGTTTTTGAGCGGCATAAGAGATTCAAGGAAGGAAGGGAGTCTGTAAGGGATGATGAGAGGTGTGAGAGGAGTAAAAAAGTCCATACACCAGAGTTGACCAAAGGGTTAGGTTTAGGGTTACGGTTACTACGTTGAGGTTTTAAGGGAGTGCATGAAGAGATTCCTTGGGAAGAGGCCAGTACTCTTCAAATCTGGTCAGTGGCATTTCCACCAGGACAATACACCAGTCCACAACTCCATCCTTGTAACTGACTTTTTGACCAAGGTGGGCATCAAGACATTTCCTCACCCTCCCTATAGTCCAGACCTTGCTCCCTGTGACTTTTGCTTATTACCTAAGCTCAGAGGCTGTGGTAATGAGACAATTGAGGAGATGAAAGAGGCTGTGACGAAGGTCATTGACACGCTCACACAAGAGGACTTCCATGCGGCCTTCCAGAAGTTTTTGGAATGGTACAACAAGTGCATTGCAGCCGGAGATTACTTCGAAGGGGAGTAGAGTTTCATGTGTGTACTATCAATAAAAGTGCCTATACGAAAAAAGTCTGGAAACTTATTTAATAATCCTCGTATATATATATATATATATATATAATAGGAATATATTATATTTGTTATAGCGCCAACATATATGGAACACAGCGAATATCAAACTTGGTAGAAATTTGTTCGTGAGGATTTAGGTAACCTCCTAAATACAATTGTATTAATATAGCGATTTTCCCTCTGAAGAGGAAATGTTAATATGAATGTATAGTTTATTAGATAGTGGTACAGAGTTATAGACCGAACAAAAATAACGTTAATAGTAATGATAAATAGTATGCATTGGTTCTGCACAAGGACCTTTCAAAAAATGATATTACAATCATTGGAATAGTTTCAAAACACGAAATATATAATTACAGAACTAGTTAATCCAATTACGTGTGAAAAACTAAAAAGAATCTAGGTACTGATTTTATTTCTTTGTATATTACAAAGAAGGCACAAGGCCTTAAGGTTTGGGGGGGAGGGAAAGGGAGCAGTTATGCTTTAACTAAGAAATCTAAGGGAACCTAGTTAGCCACATTTGCCGATCCATTCAGCAGTACAATATATAACCATTCGTCCTTCATCATGCGCGCAGCAGTTACCAAAATACCACATTTGCTCTATAAAGAAAACCTACTTAAAACCCGAAAGTGGTATATGATTTTTATTTACAAAATATGGTTTATGTACAATGATATGATGGGAATGGGAGAAAAAACCCCGAAAAATATATATACAAGAAAGAAAACAAGGAAAAAATTACCCATTTGGTTTCCCTCCCATCCCCCCGTCTATAAAATTGGAGGCCGACTGTTTTTGGGGCGGGAATCCTAATCTACAGAGATAAAAGAAATAAAGGGTCGGCGCGGTATGGGTCGATAGAAGTAGGTAATATGATTTTTTACATATGAATGTTCAAGAACTTCAGAAAAGGTGGACTGGGAACTACAAAACTAGTTTATCCAATTACGTGTGAAAAACTAAAAAGAATCTAGGTACTGATTCTATATTAAAATAGGAGATTCTATATTAAAATGGGAGATTCTATATTAAAACGGGAGATTCTATATTAAAATGGGAGATTCTATATTAAAATAGGAGATTCTATATTAAAATGGGAGATTCTGTATTAAAATAGGAGATTCTATATTAAAATGGGAGATTCTATATTAAAATAGGAGTTTCTATATTAAAATGGGAGATTCTATATTAAAACGGGAGATTCTATATTAAAATGGGAGATTCTATATTAAAATGGGAGATTCTATATTAAAATAGGAGTTTCTATATTAAAATGGGAGATTCTATATTAAAATGGGAGATTCTATATTAAAATGGGAGATTCTATATTAAAACGGGAGATTCTATATTAAAATAGGAGATTCTATATTAAAATGGGAGATAGTAAAAAAAAAAAGAATAATAATAAAAAGCCCTCACCTTTACAAGCCAAAAGTAACATGGCTGCCTCCTTGGAAAAGCTAGCCAGCTAAAGTTCACCTCTTTTATTGAAGAGTGCATGAGCAGCATGTGGATTGGTTCACTTTACAAGAATGGACCTACCCAACACATTTGCATGAGTGGGATCCATTCATCTACTTATTCTCAACCAAATTACTCAGAGAAAGCTACTTGAGCCAACCAATATTCTACAGTCGTGAATATATGGCAAGTGATAAATGTTGCCATTTATGGAAGAAGAACTAACAATAAGTTCCAATAATAATCTTAATGAATTACTCAAAAGTCGGATAGACTTAATGTTTGTTAGGCAGAAATAATCTTGGTTACTTGCTGGGTAAAATATTTTTCTATCGTTTTTTTTTTTAATATGCTAATTTTTTGTACTATCTGTCGGCCGTTTAATCAATAAACTGTAGTTTAGTCAGACTTGTCCTGATGATCCCGTTCGGTAAAACCTTGGCTCTGTAGGTATTCGTATTTTGCTCTTAGTGTATTGAGCAATCTTACGCGTTAGCTTAAGGAATACTGACCGTGTTTTTTTCTTTCTTTTGTCAAAGCATTGCGATAATGGTCGATTATTTTCAAGCTGTGTGAATGTTTTTAGTTTTATCGTATGGAATTTTTTCCTAGATATCAATTGACTATATTTTCCGATTTACAAATTGTATCATCTTGGTTTTTTTTTTCATAGATAAGGTATGAAACTAAAACTAAAATATATATCTGATTGTGCGTGAATGCGCGTGTGAGCTAGTTAGAAAGCTAGCTAGCTAGCTAGCTAGCTAGATAGATAGATAGATGTGTTTATGTAGTTAAGAATATTTTTTGTAGAAAAATGAAAACTATTATTGAAAACAGCAATTTATTCGTAGGTATATTTGTTTGTTTCGGTTTTATGGCATATCAACAATTTTGGTTATTTAATACAAAATCCATTTCTATACAAATAAACAATTTTATTTCAAACAATTCAGTTTAGCATAAGCACACAGTTTAATCGTAAAAAACATTCATATTTCAAGCTATTGAGTTTAGCCAAACAGATCTAATTCAAACAATTCAGTTTAGTATAAGTTTAGTTTTTGTTTACACTCAGTTAAATGTCAAACCAGTTCTATTTCAAACAATTCAGTAAAGCAAACAAAAACTGTTCCATTTCAAACAATTCAGTTTAGCATAAGTATGCCGTTTAAATGTAAAAACAATTCTATTTCAAGCAACTGAGTTTAACATAAGTACACAGTTTACTTCGATTTGACCCATAGATAGGACCCTATCAGGCGCTATTACTCCGGGCCAATGTGGACTTGGGAGCGATGGCAATAACGGGATACTTCTCATTCCCCAAAGCTGCAGTATTATTGAAGCCTCACCATATGATAGTTTAGAGTTATATCCAGGACACTCTTTGGGGCGAGTCTTACCTCTCTGCAGAGAAGCAGTCGGTGTATTCTATAGCCATATCTAGCCGACTGTGTAATTTATTCGTATGACATGATTACGTCCACGATTTAAAAGCAGAAGATTTCTTACAAATAAATTATTTTCTATACTTTTCTCATCATTGTATCCTTGCATATGTTATAATATTAAGTATATGATCTCAAATTTTGCGTTTGTTTGTAACTAAATTGTAGGGAAAGCGAGACATTTTAGTATAAACTATGATAAGGTACCCCGAAGTTTTCGATTTCGAATCGATTCGTTAACCAAGAGCCAAGTTTGTGTGTATTCTACTTTGAAAATTATCAGATTTTACATATACCGATAAAGTTATCTCTCTTATCGTTCCCACTTTCAAAATTAAAACAATACAGGGATAGCTAAGTAGAATATAAATGTTTCATTTCTAAATAGATGAAAAATCATGTTAAAAAGAAATAAACAAATGATATAACGTTCTCTTTCTTTTTCATATACATAAGTACTAAATCATGAAAAAATGAAATGTCTAAACGCAAATATTAAACCTTAGATTTGTTATATTCACATTTTTCATATTTTATTTTCGATGTGTGTTGATTTTGTCAACATGGTATATTAGTGTTGAATGTGTCATATGGATAGAAAATTAGTTGAAAGTGAAGCACAAAAAAGACACCTTTCTTTTGTCTAGTTGTAAAAATCAATTTGCGAAAAAAAATTATCATAAAATAATTAGGATTAATAATATTGCCGTTTTTCATATTTTAACTTTGATGTCAAAAATTTGTTATTTCCTCCACTAGGAACACCGGACAGCCCTGGTTACTTGGTAGGTAAAATATATCTTTTTTCTATTGTTTTTTTTTTAATAATCTAATTTTTTGTACTATCTGTCGGCCTTTTTATTAATAAAATGTAGTTTAGTTCAATCCTATTCAGTTAGAGTTGTCCTAATGATCCCGTTCGATTAAACCTAGGTAGATTACTTCTGGCCCTGTAGGTATTCGTATATCGCTCTTCTTAGTGTATCGAGCACTCTTATGCGTTAAAAATTAACAGGACTTCTTCAGATCTAACAAGATTCCATTTTTTTTTTAATCAGAAGAAGTCATGTTAATTTTTTAAAGCATCGATTTATATCAATGCTTTTTAACACAATGAAAATAAATTTATTACCTTAATGTGACCGATTGTTGTTGTTTTCTTTAAATAATTTGCTCAGTGGATTTTATTTGCATTAAGCTCTTGACCGGGGTAACTTAAATTTAATATTCTATATTTGAATATTTTAATTGTGCTGCTTGGAATTATTCTTAACTCTAGATTTAGTGGATTAAATACTTTCATATATATATATATATATATATATATATATATATGGGGGTTAAAGCTCTATTATTGATATTGAGCACTATTTAGTAATAATAATACTGTAACATTTGGTCCTCCATTAACTCACCAAGTGAGCTACTAAGGGCCATAAACCTCTTTAATATATATATATATATATATATATATATATATATATATATTTGATTGAACATGATAGACATTTTTTGTCTACCTATTTTTTTGTTAATCCTTTTGAAACGCCGTATATATCTTATGATATTCGGCGGGAAATGGTTGATAAACCTTCTATTTTTAGTTATTTCCCAAGTAATATCTGCCCAACATTGGGCCATCATCAGGGGCGCATGTAATACAAAATAACAATAAAACAACTTATTTCACAATACTTACCTAGTAAATATAACATAAAATCTACACATGAATTAATTCAAGTTCTTCATACAATTAAACCCAATAATGGTATATTAGCCTCACTGGATGTAGAAAATCTATTCACTAATGTACCTGTCAATGAAACAATTGATATTACCAGAAAAAATATTTGTAAAAACCCATCTCTCCCTCCTCTTAAGATCAACCCCAATATACTTTGGAAACTACTCCTAATATGTACTACAGTTCCATTTCATGACCATCTAGGTAATATTTACGTTCAGACAGATGGGGTATCTATGATTTCAGTCCTGGGCCCGATCTTCAGTAATTTCTACATGTCTGACCTCGAAAATAAAGCATTTAATAGCATTAAAAACAGCTCTAATATACCTAAGATATATTGACGACATACTTATTCTTGCTAATAATATTAGCGAAATCAACAAACCTAAGACACCTCCCCAAAAATTCAGTTCTTAACTTTACTCATGAACTAAACAAAAACAATAAAATTACCTTTTTAGATGTTCTCATCGATACTAACAATAATAATAACTTCACTACCTCTACTTACAAAAAACCCTCTGATAATAACTCCTGTACCCTCAACTTTAAAAGTGAATGCCCCTTCAGATATAAAAAAGCAATTTTTAATAACCTGATATCCCGCGCCAAATTGATCTCCACCCCCAAAACAATATTTTATAAAGAGGTAGAAAACATAAAACAGGCTCTCTTCAATAATGGGTTTCCTAACTATATTGATGATGAACAAATTAAACGTATGATTAAAAATGTTAACCAACAAAATAAACACTGTACCACGCCATCGAGTCAACAAACATTTATCAAACTTTTTTTTTACCGCAACCAAATGCACTACAAATTATAAATCAGATAAAAAAAAAATATTGAAAACATTGATTCATAGAAACATACTCCCCACTTATCCTTATGAAAAAAATAAAATATATTATATACTATTATAAATTTAAAACCTCCAACTTAGTCATTAAAAATAATTCCTCTCTTACGATAGGAGTTTTGCAAAAAAACAACATTATATATCAATTCAAATGTCCTTAATGAGATTGTATCTCTGAAAATAATATATATGTCGGTTTAACCTCAACTACCCTATCAAGAAGACTTACAATGCACCTGTCTGATACAAGTTCCATAGCATAGCATTTAAAAAATATTCATGCCTAACTTTTACGAAAAATTCTTACCGAAAACACAACAATATTAGAATATCAAAATAACAGGCAAAAACTACAGATTCTCGAGGCCCTTCATATTAGGAACATACAACCCAAACTTTATAGAATTCATTTTGAAACCAGTGCTAATGTACTTAAATGATTTTAGCAACTGACGCTATTTATAGAAACAAATTCAAAACGTAAACGCTACTCAATACAACTGTACAAACGCTCATTCTTAAAAAGTAGTGATGTACATACAAAAGTTACATCACTTTTGTAATACATCCTCCCCTGATGATGGCCCAAAGTTGGGTAGAAAGTACTTGGGGAAATGACTAATTATCGAAGGTTTATCAACCAATTCCCGTCGAATATCAAAAGATTAATACGGCAATTCGAAAGGATTAACAAAAAAATATGTAGACAAAAAATATCTATTATGTTCAATCAAATATGTATCAATGAAAAAATGCTGCCAATATATATATATATATATATATATATATATATATACTAATTTGATGTTTTATTGAGTTTTGATCTTTGGGAATCACTTAGTTTTTGTTTGTTTGTATGTTCTTGTTTAATAGTAGGTTTCTCCCGGGGTTCAATCCCAGGTCAAGTCATACCAAAGACTTTAAACATGGTACTTGATACCTCCTTGCTTAACACTCAACATTATAAGGTTCGCAGCAAGGGTAAAGTGGAGTAATCCAGGGAAAGGAGTTGTGCCCTCCACTACACCTTTGTGTAGTAGCTATTGAAAAGGGAGCTTTCTGGTCGCCTTCGACTAAAGGGAGACAACTTTACTTACTATTTCTTTTATAGTTGTTTTCTTTTTCTTTTTCTTTTTCTTTTTTGTTGTTTTTTTACCTCAATGTTCTGAATTGAAATGAGGACTTTTATATTTTCAGATGCTTTTTTTTTGTTGTTTTTTTTCCAATTTTCCTTTGATCAATATGTTTTGTTTTGGTGTTTTGTTCTGGATTCAGTCACTCTAAGTACGTAAAGTCAGCATGTGGTATTAATAAGTATGTGATGTCTGTTTATGCTTGAAGCCCTAATGTTATGAAGTAAACATTCATTAATGTGTACACGTATTGTGTTTACAGTTGTTGATTAAGCTCTTTAGCTTACAAGGCCACACGTTGTTATGCGATAAATAAGACTTAGTTTTCATTTCATCTTATTTTTGGTGCTTCTAATCGCAACGCTCACTTTGTATTAGTACTAATAGTTTTAAGTAGTCAAAATTTATTAGGTGAAACATTGCCAAATAATATCTATTTTTTACTATTTTTTCAGAATATTTTTTTCTTTCTTTTACACTTGGTAGTAATAACCTTAAAATGTCTACGTGTTTATTATGGAAGTTGAATTCATCATATTTCAATTACTTTTACAACTAATAGTCATATTTTAAAACTGTCGGAATTTCTAGGATGAAGTATTGTCAATTACTTGTTCTGACTATTTTTTCTTTAATCTATTTGTTTTGCCTTTGCATCTAACAGTAATAGACTTAATTAACAATTTTAATTTCGAAGATGAAGTAGTTTCCTTATTATTTTTGTTGTTTTCATCGCAAGGGGCATATCATTTTACATACAGCAAATAATTAATTCTAAATATATAAGTATATCTAAAACAGTCAACAACATTCTGCTTTTGCATAAATTAATTATATATATATGTGTGTGTGTGTGTGTGTGTATATATATATACGTGTGTATGTGTATATATATATATATATATGTGTGTGTGTGTGCGTGTATATACGTGTGTATGTGTATATATGTGTGTGTGTGTGTGTGTGTGTGTAGCTATTGAAAAGGGAGCCTTCGGGTCGCCCTCAACTACGGTCGACAACTTTACTACCATATATTTTGTTACACTTGAAATATTTAGTCATAATGACTTGCATATTCAAGTTATATATATATATATATATATATATGTATGAAGATGGTAAACATAGCAATTTGATTTTTTTCAATTTTCCGTATTCAAACTAATCAAAATACAGCCAAATGCTTCATTCAAGATATTTTTAGTAGATGACAGCCGCATATATCTTATCATATATATATATATATATGTACCAACCTCTCCGCTCGGGCAGGATATGACACAAGGTCAATTTTTAAGCGGAGTTTAACAGGTTTGAATTAAGAGTTTTCCTTCTGCTAGACTAGTTGCCTCACCAAGGCTGAAGAACCTAGTCTGCCCTACTATTTACCCATAGCTGGCGGGAGAATAATTGGATTCATACCTTTCCCAAGGGTATTAGTGCTATGCGAAATGCAATCAGTCTCGTCCAGGATTTGAACTCGTGTCGCAGTATCCATTTCCTACGATGATAACCATTACACCACAGGCATCTTCATATATCTTATTATATAGCAATCTCTATCTCTCTGTCTCTATCTATCTCTAGATAGATAGATAGATAGATAGATAGATAGATAGATATTTCTATCTTCAAATGTCTTGATAGAGTACTTGCTAGCATTTTCTACCAATTTGTGCACAAAATCCTGTTTGAAATTAGGAAATTCGCGTGTTCTCCCTTTTCATTTATCAGAACACGACGAACAGGATTTTGGTTTAGTGCCACAACCAGGACACTTCTTTTTCATGAGGGAGTGTTCTTATTTTTCTCCGGGGGATACAGTCAGCGTATTCTAAAGCCCAACAACAGATTTAGCTCTTGTCTTAGGAAGAAGACAAAGAAAATTCAATGCTTCCTGTTGTGCACGTCTCGTCACAATTACAAATATGCCATACAGCTATGTATGCCGTTTAACTCTTTTTATAGAAAATATTCTTTTGATGTCATCCTATCTTGAAGAACAGTTTTTTCTAATCTAAAATCAAATATAACATAACACCGAGGCGAAGAATTGGTGATAATCGAATTCGATTGATTCCGGGAATACGGTAATCAGTTATTGAAAACACAGACCCACAAAGATATCTGAAAGATTTTGTGCTTGCTCAAATACTTCAGAGAATGTTGGTCATGAGTAAATTGTCTGTTTGTTCAAATATTTATGAGCATCACTGTGAGTATAAGAAACACACACACACACACACACACATATATATATATATATATATATATATATATATATATATATATATATCAGTTTCTTATACACACAGAGATGATAGTAAATATTTGCACAAACAGCCACTTTGCTCATGACCAACATTTTCTGTAATATTGTATATATATATATATATATATATATATGTATATCCGACATCTCATCATCTTGTCATACCATCAGCATGGATATCACTGACCCTCTCTCGCCACCCCTCACTATCTTTCATCGCCTCCGGCAGGTCCTCAAATCTACACCCTGTATCCTCACAGAGCTGGTGTATATAGGTTCGAGCTGGTCGCCCTGCTTTTGCTTGGTCATGTGGTGGGGTCCATAGGAATACATCACTTATGAGCTCGTACCTACTTCTCCAGCAGTGTCCTGCATGTCTGATTCGTCTAACTTTGATAGTTTTCGTGATGGGTGGTGGGTGGCCGCATAACTACTGCTTTGTGGGGTGTTACCTCCAGGACTTATTTGATAGGATGAGCTTTTTTATGACCATAATAACAGGAAAGAGTTTTTATTCGACTTTATCGCTTCGTGTATTGAAAAACGGAAACTAAAAATGATTTTTTTTCTATGATTTTGAAATGTGCGTTTTAATCGTAATTTTCATTAGAATTATTTGCCGCGTCACTGTTAGAAAATCAAAAAGGCTGATTGATTGTAACTATTTCCAAAGAGTTACTTCTTTATCTCATGCTTTTATAAAATCAAGGCAATTTTAATGCCTTTCCGAAAATTATTAACCGGTTGCTTTTCACTGGTGTTAGAGAAATTGTAATTCTCCTCAGATCTCCAGGACTTTACTAAATATCCAAATTATCATTATTTTTGCTGCAGTCTGAAAGGTCTCGGTTCTTTATCTGAATTGCAGTTCTCCAATCTATTTTCCAGGTTTTTTGGACCGTTCCAAGGGCACAAACTACGATTTTTATCACTTACTTATTCAATAACTTGTGTTCTCCAGTAAGGTCAAAGTATTTTTCCAGTTTTACGCTTTCTTTTATTTTACTTCTGATGGAACAGCAAAATCAACATGATAAAAGATTATTCGGGATCTGCTTGTATCGAAAAATCCCAAAGAATTTTTGGCCCAGTCGTCTGGGACTGTAGAATACACCGACTGCATCTCTGCAGAGGGTAAGACTCCCCCAACGAGTGTCCTGGATAGGATACTAAAAATATGATAGTGAAGCTCCAGTAGTGCTGGAGCTTTGGGGAATGCAGAGTACCCTTTTATTGTCATCGTTCCCAAGTCTACTCTATCCCGGAGTGGAAGCACCTAATAGGGTCCTATCTAGGGGTCGAATACAACTGTGTACTTATGCTAAACTGAATTGTTTGAAATATTTTAAACATTTTAACATTTAACTATGTGTAAACAAAAAAAAACTATACTTATGCTCAATGGAATTGGTTGAAATAAAACTTTATATGTATAAGAATGGATTTGGCATTAAATAACCTATAAGGGTTGATATGCCATAAAACCAAACCAAAACAAACCAAACCAAAGAATTTTATCTATCCTTTTTTCTAAGATAGATAATAGTTTATATATATAACATCTGTTAGTGGAGTCTAACTATAGCTCAGTTGATTGGAGCAGTAGAATACACTGACTGCATCAGTACAAAGGGATAAGACACTTCCCTATCGAGTGTCCTGTTGTGACATTAAATAATCTGATAATGAGGCTCCAGCCGTAGAGATCACGGGAATTTGGAATACCTTTTCATTGCCATTCCTACCAGATCCACTTTGGCCCAAAGTGGTAGCACCTGAAAGGGTCCTATCTATCGTAACAAACAGTGTACAAACAATGCCCTGATGTAACTGTTATCTACCAATACTTGAAACCATTTAACTGTGCACAGAAAATAACTCGTTTAAGAATGTTATCTACAAAACATGTTTATAAATCATATATATATTTTATATATATATATATATATATGTGTGTGTGTGTGTGTGTGTGTGTGTGTGTGTGTGTGTGTGTGTGTGTGAATTGGATTTGGCCTAAAATAAGCTAGAATGGTTGATATGCCATAAAATCTATCCAAGCCAAACTATTTAGTCCCTTGCACAATTACCATTGGATTACCCATCTTAACCATCCATACCTGCCATTGATTTTCGCTTATTATGTTATTAACTGCTTCATCTCGATCCACACAAAGACTACATGTGTTATTCTCCAGCGTATTATCAGTATTAATACTATTTTACGACTTTCGAGTTTTCCACAACAACGTTAGTTGGCGGTCTTCCATAGGAGTCTGAGTGACGGCATGTCGCATCATGTCTCAAGGATTCTTCTGAGTATTTTAGCCATTCTTAACAATGGTGAGACATGGACGGTCTTGATTCTTCCCCAGATTTCTAATTCCTTTTATCTTTTTCCAAGCCTTTTCTGACCGTTCCAAATACACCAACTACAACAGGTATCTGTTTCACTTTCATGTCCCACAGTATTTTTAGCTCTTTGAAAAAATCCAAGTATTTAACTGCCTATTTGTTTCCTTTTGTTTTCTCTCTTCGGTTCACCAGAACGGCAAAATCCAGTAGATAAGTTCTTTTTTTCTTGATAATCAACACAAAGCATGGTTTTCTGGCCGGGTTTTGGTGATCTGTTACTATCTTAAAATCCCAGAAAACTTTAAGCATCTCATTTTCTTGGATCGATTCAGGTATGTGCATATACCATTTGGGAGTTTGGTCAAGTTTTAATCTCTTGCACAGTTTCTGGTAGATCACCTATCCCCCTTAGTTGTGTCTAGTCTCTTTGTACTGATTTGCTGCGTTCGCCTATCAAGGGATAAACCCATTCATTTTTGTCTCTGCGTAACTTACACTCAGTTTTCCATTCTAAGTCAAGTCCAGCTCTTTTCGTGTGCATTCTTGCCAGTTTGTTGATTCAAAATTTCATACAATAGTTGTTGTTTTTTTCCATTTCTTTTTCTTAGTTCTTGTTGTTTTCATGTTTGTTCTTACGTTGCCACTATTGTTGCTGTCTGTGATCAATCGACACAATTCTCAATGCAGGCGAGTCGTATTCCTCCTTTTTTTATACTTGGTCTATGTTATCTCTCGGGCGTAAGGTCTTGTGTATCGTCATAAATTTCCTCGTCATTTGATCAATTTTTGTAAGTTGTTCTTTTGTCCATTCTAAGAAGAGTCCCGAGTATCTTGAAGAAGGACTGCCCAGGTATTTATTCTTTTTTGAGATTTATGCTGTAAAGCTTCGTTTTGGGTAGTTTACTCGTTATCCTGAGATACTATTTTCTATTTTTTTACTTTTTATCTCTGATGGTGTACACTTTCAAAATGGCTGGAGAAAAAGCTAGACGCCAATTACACAAGAATACTGCGAGCAATATTAAACAAGTCCAGGGGGCAACACCCAACAAGGCACCAACTATACGGCCACCTACCTGCCATCACTAAAACTATCCTAGTTAGACGAACCAGACACGCAGAACACTGCTGGAGAAGCAGGGACGAGCTCATCAGTGATGTACTCCAATGGACCCCCTCATATGGCCGAGCAAAAGCAGGACGACCTGCTAGAACATACATACAGCAGCTCTGTGAGGATACGGGATGTAGCCCTGAAGACCTGCCAGTGGTGATGAACGAGAGGGAGAAGTGGCGAGAGAAGGTCAGGGATATCCGTGCTGCTGGCACGACATGATGATGATCTCTCCTAGCGTTGGGATGCTCTCATAATTTAGCAGTTCTATTCCTTCAATTGTTTCCCTTCTCTCACTTTTCATTAAGAACATGGCACATTTTTCAAAAGTATATTCCATTAATACATCCTGGAAAAATATTTCGGTACTTATGCATTTATGTTACCGCAAAATAGCCGAACTTTCCCGAGAGTTTCCGGGCCGATAACGGAAAGAATCGGAATATTCCGGAAGGAAATTTAAGCAAGCAGACGATAAAATAAGTCAACCAATCTGTTGACAAAACGCATGAAGACAAAAAAAAAAAAAAAAAGAAAGAAAGAGAAAAAGACAATTTTTAATGGATAACCAACCTTTTCAAGAGAAAAAGTATAAATCAACAGTCAATGTATGATAATTTTCAATATAAAAAGATAGTTTTAATTTTTATTTTATCTATTTTGGGGGGTTTTGTGTATCATTTTTTTTGTCTTTTTAAATAATTTTTGTCGTATTTATGCACTTATTGTACCGTGCAGAAGTAATAACGTGTTAATTTAGAAATCCATTCTCGTAGCTATTCTGTACTTTCACCTAACAATTTAATAATAATCCAGGTCCTGCATTTGGTGTTATGGCATCTCCAGGCATAACTTTTCCTCATTTTTTTTAGGTGGAAAGGATGCTTACATGCCCGGCAACTTTTAATTTTGCCAATAAGGTTTTTTTCTTGGCAGAATTGGATCACCATTTCTGCATATTGTAGATTTCCGCTTAGCTGCGATAAATTCACGTTTACACTGGTTTTTAACTTTGTAAACAAATTGATTGAATTATTTTATCTTAAATTTGATTGGCTAGGCGTTTCGGCATATTCCGATTCTTTCCGGAAACGCTCGGGAAAGTTCGGCTTTTTTGTGGTAACAGATGCAGAAGTACCAATATTTCTATTTTTCGTAACTGTGTTTCTAGTTCTTTTTCGAAACATTATTATTTTTTACTTCTAGACATTTTTCACATCAGTTTTAACTGATGGTCTTTCACTGAAGTTTGAGTGACAGCAAGTCCCCTCATGTCTCCAGGACTCTTCTCTATATTCTGGCCGATCTCAATAATGTAGTAGTTTGGATGGTCTCCACTTGTCCTCTTATTTCCAAGTCCTGTAGTTCTTTGATGACTGTACCAAGAGCACCAATCACAAACCGCCATTTTACCGTTCCACTGTTTTTTTCAATTCCCAAGCAAGGTCATGGTACTTATCCTCCTCTTCGCTTGTCCACAATTCTGCAAATTTAAATAATAATAATAATAATAATAATAATAATGATTATTATTATTATTATTATTATTATTACTCATTAGAGTTTTTCACCTCAGCGTAAGCTGATGGTCTTTCACTGGAGATTGAGTGACAGCATGTTTCCTCAAGTTTCCAGGACCCTTCTCCCTATTCTGGCCATTTTCAATAATGCTGTTGTTTGGATGGTCTCCACTCGGCCGCCAACTTCCAAATCTTCCAGGCCCTTTAATAATCCTTTAGTTACCGTGCCAAAAGCACCAATCACAATTGGTATAAGTGTCACCTGAATGTTCCATAGGTTTTTCAATTCTCTAGCAATTCTCTCTGTTTTCACATTCTTTCAGTTTTATTCTGTGGTCTGCTGGGACAGCAAAGTCAACAATTTGGCAGATTTTCTTTTTTTTTTTTTTTTTTTTTTGTTGCTGTTGATTATTATAAGGTCTGGTCTTCTGGCCGAGATTAGGTGATCCGTTTTATTATTATTATTATTATTATTATTATTATTATTATTATTATCATTATTATTATTATTATTATTATTATTATTTTGTTTGCATGATACTTTATAGGTTTTTACAATTGGGGTAACTTATAAATGAGCCCAATCTTCATATTTTCTTTCTTTCTTCTTATTGTTATTTCTTTATCGACTTTTCAATCTTTTTTTTATTGTTATATAGCTTTCTTCTTCTTCTTCTTCTTCTTCTTCTTCTTCTTCTTCTTGTGTTTTCTTTCTACGTCCTAACAACTTCATTTGTATCATAATGAGGCTTTCTCTTAGCGCCCGAGTGACTGACGACTATTAAATACGCTTTCTGCGCCTCGTCTCTTTTATCCATCCATAGCTCATCACATCACACACGGTGATCTTAATCAAAGAGCTTAGTTATCGACCACTCACTCCTGACCGTTTGATATTCACAAATATTTACTCACTTCACATTCACTGCGCGATCGACTCTGGGAAAACAAACAAATCCATGCTTTGATGATGTCTTTATTGCATGCTATATTTTACAAGGAGTCGATTGTACTGCTTTGGTTGGTTGGTTGGTTGGTTGGTTGGTTGGTGTTTTATGGCATATCAACCCTTCTGGATTATTTAATGCCAACAGCTCTTTATACATATATATATGATTTGTAAACGAATAGTTTGTTGATAACTTTATTCTATACGAGTTGTTAGAGCTTATTTGCTTGCACACGGTTAAAAAGTTATGAATATAACTATTTAGTAATTTAGTTATTCTATTCATCAAGTATTCCTATTTAATATAACTAATTTGCATACACTTTTATTGTTTCAAATAACCAATAATAATAATAATAATCCATAGTAAATGATTGAACTGTTCTATTTGACGCATAGATGAGGCTCTAGCAGTTACCATCATTCTTGAAGAGGGATGAGAGTCACGCCAATGAAACAGTACTTCACATTCCTCAAAGATTCAGAACTGAAGTTTCAGCGTCTAATGAAGTTTTGTGTCATAATTTAGGACATTCATAGAAGGGGTCTTATTCCTCTGCAGAAGGGGTCTTATTCCTCTGCAGTGAAGGCGGAGTATTCTACTGCCCCAGCCGACAGGGTGCACTTTTAAGTAGAATAAGATCGAATGATAATACCTGTGTCAAATTCATTGGTACTTTGTCAATACACTTTAACAGGGGGGGTGTTACTTTGGAAGGACTAGATTTGTCCTGAAAGGTGCTATGAAAATCGAGAATGTCCTCGTGGTCTAATGGTTAACGCGATGGACTGTGGAATTGTAGTAACTGAGTTCGAACACCAGGCGTGCTAATACATTCACTTTCGGAAAAATGCTCTTGGGAAAGGCATGAACCCCCGTATTCCCCCAGCTATAGACTAAATATCATCACTGCTGTTCTTCTAGAAGGACGACTTTGGAATTAAATAACCCACGAAGGGGTATATTACATGAAACCAAACCACAAAAATCAAATATATTTTTTTGGAATGTTAGATAAGTCTGTCGGCTTTTATGAAGGCATTTACTGTTGTGTCTTTTACAAATCTGAGATTTCTAATTTTGCATGTGAGAGATGGTAAGCATTATACTATCCCATGGAAGGGTCAACAGCCAACAACTAACCACCAATGCCAAGATTGTATATTACTGATTGATTGACTTTAATGAAATGTCAACCCATCCAGGGTTATTTTAAGCTAAAACGTTTTGGTATTGCGTCCCTATTGAATACGAATAATTTTCAAACAGATCTATTTAACCCAGACATTGGACCCAAAAAGGTCAGAGAGAACCAGGAAGTAAGGATAATTAAGAATACTCAGCACTTTCCAGATTTCCTAAACCGAACCTTCAAAAAGTGGATGCGATTTCGTATCATTCTTAAAAAGGTTGGTGACCATAGTCGAAGGCAACCCGACAGCCCCCTTTTCAATAGCTACTACACTGAGGTGTAGGGGAGGGCGCTACTCCTCTACCAGGATTGCTCCATTCTATCCTTGATATGACCATTCTATTGCTGAGTGTTAAGCTAGGAGGCATCACGTACCATTTTTAAAGTCTCTGGTATGACGAGCCCTGGGATTAAACCAAGTTTTCCCAGACCATTTGTGAACACTTTACCCACTAGGCCAATGAGCTGGTCAGGGAAAACTTAACCCTTTTTTGAAGATTCAGTCAGCATATTCTTAGCCCCACCGACAGGGCAAGACAGATCTATTTGATCTCAGGAACTACAACTCCAGATTAGCGTAGACCTGGAATTTATGACGTTCTTTAAATTCCTCAGAGTTACAAAGCCTAAGCATCACGACCAGATGCTATATAGATCAATTCCCAGTGCACCCATTTTTTGTGGGGAGGGGATCTTATCTCTAAGCAGGGGATACAGTCAGCGTATCCTTACCCCACCATCAAAGGGCAATATATGATTGTAAACAAACTATTTCAATTAAGAATTATTAATAGAAGGTATAGTTGTTAATCTTAAACTACATAATTGCTTTGGCACCAACAAACTTAACAATGGTTGACATTATTTGAAATCACTCATCTAACATAGACCGCTAAACCGATCTTCTTTTAATTCAAACACTGTAATCCGACCGTCTTTTAATCTAAGCAATGTAATCCGACATTCTTTTAATCCAAGCAATGTAATCCGACCTTCTTTTAATCTAGGAATGTAATCCGACCTTCTTTTAATCAAAGCAGTGTAATCCGACCTTCTTTTAATCAAAGCAGTGTAATCCGACCTTTGTTTAATGCAAGCCATGTCATTCGACCTTTTAATCCAAGTAATGTAATCCGACATTCTTTTAATCTAGCAATGTAATGCGACATTCTTTTAATCCAAGCAATGTAATCCAACCTTCTTTTAATCTAAGCAATGTAATCCAGCCTCCGACCTGCGTTTAATCTAAGCAATATAATCCAAACTCCTTTTAATCCTGACAATGTACACCTACCGTCTTTTAACCCAAGCAGTGTAATCCTACCTTTTTTTTAATCCAGGCAATGTAATCCTACCTTCAATTTCAAAGCAATATAATCCAAGCTTCATTTAAACCAAGCAATGTAATCCGACCTTTGCTTAATCCAACCAATGTAATCCGACTCCCGCTTAATCAAAAGCAATGTAATCCGACCATTTTTTGATCTAAGCAATGTAATCCAACCTTATTTTAATCCAAGCAATGTAATCCGACTTTCTTTCAATCTGAGCAATGTAAACTGATATTCTTTTAATCCAATGTTTGATCAAGACTTTTGCTTCATATCTATAATTTCTAATTTCTATCAATATAGAGTATTTTATTTCCATTCTTTCTTTCCATTTCTATCAGTGTGTAAGTACAAGTCATTTTCATTTCTTTATAACCAATGCAGAAAATATCCCTACCGAGAAGATAATTTTTTGATTTCTCGTAAAAACTTACATTTCTTAATTCATATTGCATATACACACACACACACACACACACACACACACACACACACACACACATATATATATATATATATATATATATATATATATATATATATATTATACTTTATTTTCAAGAAAAGTTTTATCGGTGCATATTGATTTCTCAAGAAGTTGACTTTATCTCCAAATCAAGTCGTGGATTACAATCAACTCCATTTTTCCGGGGGAACAAAAATATATTTAACATTCATGAAATTCTTATTAGATATTTCTCACTTTATTCTTTGGTTCTTTATATTCATATCTTAGGAGAATTTAACTATGAACAAAATAAGTGAAATTTATCCTGTGCTATTCTTTATCTTTTAAAAGTCCTCATATATATGTGTGCTTGTGTGTGTGTGTGTGTGTGTGTGTGTGTGTGTGTGTGTGTGTGTGTGTGTGTGTGAGAGAGAGAGAGAGCATAAAAATCTGAAAAGCAAGATAATGAGAAGATGACTTGATTTATAGGTGAAAATTTTACTCATGTTAAATGTTTCGTTTGTTTTATATTAAATCATCATCAGTGTTCATAAGTGAAGTTATATTTTCTGAATTATATTCAATTTCAAAAGTGACTTGTAAAAATTAGAAATATCTTTGCATTCTATTAACGTAGGTATTTGATGCAATATCTATATTTATACATATACACGACTGCTTATCCGTATTTGAACAAACAAGTAATTTGCTTTTTATCAAGAGGTTTCCCATTTAAAAAATGCTAATTTGGTTTGGCTTCTTTGTTTAATGGCATCTCAACCATTCTCGGTTATTTAATACCAAGCCATTCTCCTAGAAAAAACTGTAGTGCTACTATTTAACCCATAGCTAGGAGGATAAGATGATTCATATTTGTCCCGAGGATATTTGTCCGAAAGTGAATTTCGAATTAGCTTACTACGATTCCGCAGTCCATCGCTTTGACCATTACGCTACGATGGAAAGGATGAAAAAGCTGTTTTTCAAGTTTCATTTAAAAATAGGATAATATGCGTATATTTAGGCCTAACGAGTAGAGTGTTCGCCAGTGGCCCCTGGGAAACCAGGGTTTAGTCCCAGGTCGTGTCTTACCAAGGACTCAAAAAAATAGTACTTAATGCCTCCTTGTTTAACACTCACAATTATAAGGTACAGATCAAGGGGAAAATAGAGCATCCCAGAAAATGGAGTAGCGTCGTTCCGTACACTTCAGTATTGTAGCTATTGAAAAGGAAACATTCGGATCGCCCTTGAACACGTTCGCCAACTTTACTTTTACTATATATATATATATATATATATATATATATATATATATGCGTGTGTGTGTGTGTGTGTGCGCGCGCGCGCTCACGCGTGTGTACTGAATCATTTTTTCAATCCACGAAAAAAAGAAAAATCCGATTAAAATAAATTAATTTCTTGTCAGTGACATACAATAAGACTTGCTCGCGCGCGCGCACACACACACACACAATATATATATATATATATATATATATATAAATGTGTGTGTGTGTGTGCGCGCGTGCGTGCGAGCAAGTCTTATTGTATGTGAGTAACAAGAAATTAATTTATTTTAATCGGATTTTTCTTTTATTCGTGGATTGAAAAAAAAAGATATAGCACATACACACATACACACACACACACAAACGCACACACACACACACACACACACACATATATATATATATATATATATATATATATATATATATATAAAATAGAAGTAAAGTTGGTGACTGTGGTCAAGGGCAATTCGAATGTAACATCTGTGTGTGCGTGTTTCTAGCGTATGCCATCACCAGAAATTAGCAGTCACCATGCCTACACTATTAAAACTTAGATCTATTTCAAACTATTCAGTTTAGCATAAATAAAACTGTTTTTGACATCTCTATGTATACAAACACAGAGATATCAAAAACAGTTTTATTTCAAATAATTCAATTTAGTGTAAGTACACAGTTTAAATGTCAAAACCAGTTCTATTTCTAAGAATTCAGATTAGCTTAAGTATATAGTTTAGTTCTATTTGACCCATAGATAAGACCCTATCAGATGCTACCACTTCTTGCCAGAGTTGACCTGGGAGTGATGGCATTGAAGGGGTATACCGCATCCACCAAAGCTCCAGTATTACAGATTGCTTAGTGAAGTCTTACCTCTCCGCAAAGATGCAGTCGGTGCATTCTACAACCCCATCCAACAGGGCCAGTGTGTGTCACTATGTTTGTACCATGTATTTTTGAAGAATTTGCTAGATTTTTTATTTCAGAATAAAAAATTATATATATATATATATATATATTATAAACTCAGTGTTTAATCATCATCATCATCATCATGTTGTGCCGCTAGCACGGATATCCCTGACCCTCTCTCGCCATTTCTCCCTATCGTTCATCGCCTCTGGCAGGTCTTCAGGGCTACATCCCGTATCCTCATATAGCTGCTGTATGTATGTTCGAGCTGGTCGTCCTGCTTTTGCCCGGCCATATTTGGGGGTCCATAGGAGTACATCACTTATGAGCTCATCCCTGCTTCTCCAGTAGTGTCCTGCATGTCTGGTTCGTCTAACTTGGATAATTTTCGTCATGGGAGCCAGGTGGCCGTAGAGTTGGTGCCTTGTGGGGTGTTACCGCCAAGACTTGTTCAATATTGCTCGCAACATTCTTGTGTAATTACCGTCTAGCTTCTTCTCCATCCGTTTAGTTAGCGTCCACGTAGTGCATCCATACAGCAGTATCGATACGACCGCTGCCTGGAAGAAACTGCGTTTCATTTTATCCGTCAGGTCTAACTTTTCATGGGCTGAGTATTTACTTTTTCATCCAGGTTAAACTAAACACGTACCACACTCTGATCTCGTCAGAAGTTTCAATACATACATAAAAATCCTTTTTTTTAAATCCTATTTACCAACCCCTCCGCTCGGGCAGGCTATGACACAAGGTCAATTTTTAAGCGGAGTTTAACAGGTTTGAATTCAGAGTTTACCTTAGTAAATCCTCGTCCAGGATTTGAACTCGTGTCGTCGTGTCCATTTCCTATGACGATAACCATTACACCATTGACACCTCCTTTTTTTTAATGCTTCTATATAAATAAAACACCGCAATATTCCTTAAAGGAAGAATAGTTTTCTTTACGTTAGAGTTGTATAGTATTGAGGATTATTTAACACTTTCTAGAGACTTGGAGACATTATGAGACTTGGTGTCCCTCAGACTCCAGTGAAAGGTCATCAGCTTATACTGGTGTGAAAAACTCTAATAATAATAATAATAATAATATACGAACCAGGTGCCTGTGGTGTAATGATTATCGTGGAAGGAAATGGACATGGAGACACGAGTTCAAATCCCGGACGAGGCTGATTGCATTTCACATAGCACTAATACTCTAGGGAAAGGTATGAATCCAATTATTCCCTCTCCAGCTATGGGTAAATAGTCGGGCAGACTAGGTTCTTTAGCTTTGGTGAGGCAACTAGTCTAGCAGAAGGAAAACTCTGAATTCAAACCTGTTAAACTCTGCTTAAAAAATTGACCTTGTGTCATATCCTACCCGAGCGGAGGGGTTGGTAAATATGATAATATACGAACAAATGGCATAAGCACGACCCGCAATCTGTCCGGTAAAATGAGACTCACAAGCTCCTCTGGGACGTTGAGAAACAAACGGATAACCTAATCTTATCCAGAAGACCAGACCTTGTAATAATCAACAACAACAAAAAAAAAGAAAAACACCTCGTCGAATGGTGGACTTCACTGTCCCGGCTGACCACAGAGTAAAATTGAATGAAAACGAAAATAAAGATAAGTTCCCTGACCTTGCTAAGGAAATGAAGAAACTGTGGAACATGAAAGTGACAGTAATACTAATTATAGTTAGTGCTCTTGGTACAGTCACCAAAGAATTGATACAGGAACTGGAGGACTTGGAAACAATTGGACGAGTGGAGACCATCCAATTTACTATATTATTAAAATCGGATAGAATACTGTGGAGATCCCTGAAGAATTGAGTAGACTTGCTGTCACTTGAACTCCAGTAAGAAACCATCGGCTAGCACTAGCGTGGAAAACTCGAAAAGAATGAAATAATAATATCATCTTCCGTTGGACCTGTTATATCTAAAGACCTGTCAGTTTTTTATTGTTGTCATTTCTTGTATTTTCTACACATCTTCATGTGGAATT